>JACXIL010000206.1:0-600000 GCA_014737365.1 Bombus soroeensis
CGTAAATGTTACAAATTACCAGCACTAATATTAGAAAGCAATAGCACAAACGTTAGAAATTAATAGCACAAATAGAAGAAATCAACAGCACAAGTGTTAGAAATTAACAGCTCACATATTAGAAATCAGCAACACAAACGTTAGAAATCAACAGCACAAGTGTTAGAAGATAAGAACACATATATTAGATGTTAACACCATAAATGTTACAAACTAGCAGCACTAGTGTCAGAAATTAATAGCACAAATACTAGAAATGATCGGCACAAGTGGTAGAAATTAACAGCGTAAATGTTACAAATTAACAACACCAATATTAGAAAGCAATAGCACAAACTTTAGAAATTAATAGCACAAATAGTAGAAATCAACAGCACAAGTGGTAGAAATTGATTATATTATTAGTAAGTAAGTAACAGTTTTTTTTTTTTTTATCACCTAGCCACATCTCGTCCTCAGCTCTGCAATGAAGGGAGTCCACCAATACAGGGCTCTGCTTCGCCGGGTGTTTTTCATCCTTACCTTGCAGAAGTTGAAGCGACAATGAGATCTCACCCGTGTCAGTCGTTTCTTATATACTGGGGGCTTGTATCCCTAACAGCAATCCAGAAGGTCAACCGTTAACAATGCTTAATTTTGCCGATTATCACTTTCCTTCCATGGCACAATCAAATTAATTAATTTTTAAATTTTTATTGTGAAGTGACGCCTTCAACAATTTGTTACAATACTGATTTTAATAATTTTTATATTATTTACTAGTTAAAACTAAATTTATATTTTCGTAATACTAATTCTTGTCTTAGAATTTTGTTATTCTATTGTTAATTTTATTGTTAATCTATTTAGTTGAAGTTTATGATAAAAATAGTTTTACTATAGTAGACAAACATGAAGATAACCAGTGGTCAAGAATGTTCTCTTATTTCAAAGGGGAAAGAATTTACATATACAATATTTCAATCTATAATAAGTACAGATTTTTCGGAATATTTTTTACTAGATTTGTGATTTTAACAACCAATCATAATATTTTATAAGAAGTTATTATAGAGATCAGAATTTTAGTGATCTTTATTTATTGTATAGGTTTATTTATTATAATTGGAGCAGAGAACTATAACTATTTAATTAGAACTTAATGTAGCAATGTGATACAACTAAGGCAACTAAATTTGTTTAACTATTCAACTTATAACTCACAACAACTCAACAACTCACAATGATTCCACAACTCATGAGCAACGATTACCCGGCATCTCGCAGCTTACTCGTAACTGCAACTAGTCGCAACTGAGTCGTAACTCCAACTACAACTATTGACTACTGATTACTCTCTCCACCAAGACGTCCCTTCTATACCTGAGTTTTCGGTACTCCTATAAGGTACACTTGTTTTACAGCTGTAAATGACCCAAGATGGTCACGTACACCTTTTTCAATTACTCATTGTTCTAAAGGACCCCAGGTATATGGTCCTTCCGGATTTCCCATTCTTCTCAGCCCGTCAGGACTTTCACTGTTTTCTACCTATACTTTATTCGGATTTTGCCAATGGTTCTTTCACAATACTACTATATAAATTTTCTTAACTTAATTCTAAGCATATACTGCTGTTCAACGATTAATTTAATTAATTTACTTGTGTCATGTTCCGTGATCCTACCATGAATTAGAATCCATCTTTCGATCAAGATGACCATCAGCTATATAAACCTAGTTATTCAGACCCGCAATAATAAACTAAGGAACCGCTATAAAATTTAGCATCTTTTACGGTCAAGGCCCTTAATTACTGCAAGCATATTTCAAGTCAAGACGTTCCTTGGGGTTATTGTTCATTCCGGTAAGCCATGGGAAAAGCAGGTATGTACAATGTTCGACAGCCACCTGCACCCACGAGCGACCGTTGGCGGAGAGCGGCCAGCACCCATCACTGGTTCCTTATAAATCTAGGGCCACCGTCACAGAAGACACTTCACTTGCTATTAACTCTTTGCGGAAAACACTTCTACACGCACCACTCGCATTCTTCAAAGTTATTGGAAGTAAGGTGTATATTTAAACTGTTAACTCAATGTTTTAATCATTCAACCACCCCTATTATCTTAACCAAAATAGGGGATCGGCCGATTCATGACGTCAATTATCGTATCAAAACGAGAAGTAACGCCTCTCGTTAATGCGCTATACTGCGTACGCGTTTGAAGTTGAATTATTAATTTAATTGCTTGTGTTATTTGATTTAATAACATCTGTAATTTGTATTAAAAGTACGGTACAATTTCGTTTACTCGAATCTGTTCTTACAATTTCTCCTTCATATAATAGATTTCATGATCAGATAAATGAATTCAATTATGTTTATTTAATCGAGGATTAACAAAACTTCTGTTTGAATAAATTGAGTGCCTTCAAATCTATGGTTCAAACGAACTTATAATTACAATCGTCGCAACGACGCGACGTCCTAGATTATAGAGATCGTGAAAACCACTGATTTTTTCGAGATCGTTATTTCAGAACGTTAGACACAGAATTCTATTTAAATGTTACGTCTGTGCCGTCCGTGTCAATGATTTGAGTCAAATATTTCTTGTCGAAAAATTCAATAAAATATCACTTCCAATAAACAATTGAAATCTTACTTAATTGTATCTCAATTCAGTATTGTCACAATACTGACAGTATCTATCATTTTAATTTCATAAAAAATAAGTTGAAAGTTATATTAATATTAAAGAAAATATAAGTGGAGACTCCAGATGAATTCGAACGCTTTTTTAAGACATGGATACTTACCGATACGTCAGGTACAAGAACATTTGCATAATACATATTTTCCATTTTGTTCTCCAAATTGGCATTGGAAGGGTACTATTTAATGTATCATAGTCATAAGACAGTTTTGCATTGTAAAATAATTTAGTTTCTGAATATCATTTGGTTTATCCACAGTACGTGGAATTGAATTTAAACAACATTACGTTACTCATAAAACATTCTCTCATTATTAGGTTATGAATTTTTATACATTTAAATATGTAAGTACATATACAAAAATGTACAGAATATAGATATATACATGTACAAAATATTCAAATTAAAGCATTCGTCATAATATTTCAAGGCTGAAACAAATCTCGTTTTTTGTTAATTATGATCATAAATATATGAATTTGCATAAGTATCCATAATCTACCGACTGGCATATTTTATCATATCGAATTCAAAGTTTGCCAGTTCTATTCTATGGTTCTAATTTTTATTCTATTTTATAGTTCTAATCTAACTTTCTCATTTATAGGACGATTGTTCATACGTTTGGAACATTCCCACTGAAGACCGTTGTAAATGGGTGAAAGAAACCAAAGATTGTTTTACGGATTCCGTAATTCAATATACGGAAATCCTTTTTTGCTCTTTTGGTTCGGAAAACACGTTTTTATTCGCTATAGGACTGGTGATAATGGTCATATGGCTATTATATCTGTTTTTAATTTTAGGAACTACAGCAGACAATTTGTGAGTAGCTATTTCTAAGATTAAAGGCTTTATGTCTTTCTCGCTAATTATTAAAATATTTCGTATTTAACCTTTGTGTGGGCAATTAGATATCCGAATAGCCATTTATAAATTCTTTAATAATCTTTTAAAAAGATTCCGTCCGTTCTTACATGAAAAATAGATATCTTTATATAATTCTATCTTCTATAATTTTAAATAAGTTCCCTCATACAAACCGTTTAAAACGGTATATTTAATAGATTACAAGAAATAATTTGAAGATTCGGGAATGTATGAAAGTAAAATTGTCGCTACGTATCTGATCTATAGGAGTAGGATGCGTGATAACGATTTTGATTGCCTATACGAGAGTTAAAAATTTGTTTCTTAAAATTTCATTCATCTCAATTTTTTTACCGAAATTAAAGAAAATCGTCTTTGCTAAATATTTCCAAATGTTTGTTATGCCTTAAAAATTTTGTTTCTGGTATAAAGAACAGAAAAGTACTAGTTTTATAAAATTACGATATTAGATTATTATTCACTGCTCTGTTTACGATTTTTCATTCTTCGCATTATCTCATTTTATTCATAAGATGAGACAAAGAGACCTGCAATAATTTATGATAATATTCATAATTGTTTCTGAAATTAAATTAGGCAAAGGATGTGGTATCTTTATATTGAATTTCATAATGACGTCTTTTAATTTTGATTTGGTCTGCTTCGAGATTTGGAATTATTCTTCATCTGTATTATGAATTCTTAGCTAATTAACTAAAACTGATTTAATTATTTAATAGATATTAATGTAAAACAATCGCAAATATATACTTCAATTAATTATTCAATTATCATCTCCAATATAAATTACTTGGTAGAATCCGATTAAGATTTACAAAACAGATTTCATTTTATAGATATTTTGTTTCATTTATCACAGTCTCATGCTAGAGACATATATCTTATTTTGCTAATTATTATTTTTCTCATATGTGTGTTCCTCCTCTTTAACGAAATACAAATATATATTTCACATCTCTATTTTCAAAATTCTTCTTTTTTCTTTTAGTTTTTAAACTCTCGTCGTAGGAAGCGTAATTACTTTTTTTTTCGTCATGGTACTAAGGCATCTACCAACGTTGCTTATTTCGACATTTTATACGTCATAGACGTCGTACGTAGGTTTGATCAAAAGCAAGGAAAATCGCGGAATGATAGTTAATAAAATAGTTATGGGGGAAATAAAATTTCTATGATTTTCCATAAAAGTGCCGATATCGATGGTTAGGTGACGCATAAAGTCTTTCACGGCACATTGTGTTCAGTAAAGGGTGAATTATAGCTCATCGTGTGCGTGCGAATCGACATATTCTCATGCGGAAAGCGATTCAATTTTAATCCAAATGGTCGGCGAAAGCTTTATACTCCGTCATTAAAAAGAAACCATCTGCCCCTGCAACGCGGTTACCGGCCTCTTGCTTCCCTAATAAAATTCTAACATGTATGTATCACGTACATAACTTAAATGCGACTTAAGCCGTTACAATCTATTGCCTATTGTGGCTGCTCTCAATAGATATAGATATGATCATCCCGAATATTCGATGCAATGGGTCAAAAGCAATAGTCCGTCTCACATGGAAAGGATCGAATAGTCGAATGACACGATTTCACAATAGGATTCAACAAAAGTGTACTCTGTTATCAATATACATGTCGGAGATGAAAGGACATCGGGCCTTTTTTTGGAATATTTAGGAAGGACCCCAATACTTCAGGCTAGATTTCTTATTATAGCCGTACTTAAATGATAAAACTTAGAAATAGTTGTTTATGATTATAGGTACCCGAGAATTATGACAATGGGCTTGTCCAACCGCAATAACCCTAAGAAATCGTTATAAGATTTAGCATTTTGTACTTTACTGTCGAGTGTCTTAACTCTTAATTACTACAAGGATATTTCAAGTGGAGACATACCTTCAGGTTATTGCTCATTCCGGTAAAACATGGGAAAAGCAGGATTTCCCATGTACAATGTTCGAAAGCCACTTCCACCCGCGAATGACCGTTGGTGGGGGCGGCCAGCACCCATCACTAGTTCCTTATAAATCTAGGGCCACCATCACAGAAGACACTTCATTTGCTATTAGCTCCGCTGAAAACACTTTTACACGCACAACTTGCATTCTTCAAAGCTGTTGGAAATAAAGAGTATATTTAAACTGTTAACTCAATGTTATAATCATTCGACCTGTTTTATCTTTTATCTCTATTACCTTAAACAAAATAGGGGATCGGCTGATTCGTGGTGCCGATTATCGAGTCGTAACGAGAATTTACGACTCTCGTTGGCGCGTTATACTGTGAACACGTCTCCCTGTGAAATGGTCGAACATTTATTTCAACGTAAAAATATCAATACCGATTTGAGTCAAAGATCTAAGATTCGAGGTTTAACTATTTACTTTATTTGATTATATTGTATTAGCACGTATGAAAGACAGATGATACATAAATAAAGCTGAAGGATATAATTCGATATAGATACTTTTAACATAAAATACATTTGCGTGTCCTATTGGCATTAAATGATTAGAGTTTTTCCTTTTATCTTTGAAGAACATCTAATAGAATTAATTTTTAATTACGATAAAATGACATGACAAGATCGTTATTGAAGGATAATCTTTCCTGTGAAATTTATTAAAACAATTAAATCCAATATCTCTTTCTATGTGAAGGACCTTTCTGCCGGACGTGACAAAGGAAAGGAATTAATTACGAATTTGCTCGCCAACTTTTTTGTCGTATATCACGTCCTCCATTCCTTTCTTCTCTTCTTTACTCCTCCTTCAACGCTTACAGCTAAACGCGTATCGGATGAAACCTAATTCATTTAACGTGCCGTACGGGGTGTATTTAGAAATGCGATTACATCGAAATTCGATTCACGATAAAGAAAAACGCATATATCTATGTACATAGGAATAAAATAGGCAGAAATGAGATAACGTGAGCAATTTGTTGCTCCACGTTCCCAAATTAAATATCGAACCAAAGCGATTGCGATCGTCGTAAATTAATCATTACCGTTCTTCTTCTCTAGACTCACGTTTCACCTTTTAATACGATCACTGTGTATATTTCGACACATGCTTTTACGTTTATGTACATGATATCGATTTGGCCGCGGGAGGCAAATTAAAAGTTAGGAAATATTGAGAGAAACTTTCATATGTATTGGGAATTTTTTGGAAGAAGAGCACATGGAAAAAGATGGTGAATTGAATAAACTGCACTGACAGTTTTAATTAGGTTTTCCTTCTTGGAATGAAAATTGTAAGGGGATTTGTAATTAGATAGCTTCTAAAAGGTTTGTTACTTTCATAAAAATAACAATAGACCAATTTTTTAATCGATGAAACGAAATGAATGGAAACAAATTACCGATATTTATATTAATTCCGCTTCGAAGCGTAATTTATTCTTACAGTTATTTTTATGGTTACAGAGCTGATATTTATGAAAACTCGAACTTATTACATTCAAAATTTTCTGTCGACGTTTTCTCATTTTTAAATAAGTATTACGAATTGTTTATATTAATTTCCGATGTCTATTAATTTTTAGTTGAAAATCTTCCTCTTTGAAAGTTCCTCGCGCAAGAGGAAGTTTAGTGCCGTGGTATTTAACGATCTTGAGGATCAAAGAGTCAATTTTGTTTGAACTATTCGCCATTAAAGTTAATGCTCGTTTAATCGTTATATCGAATGAAAGACCATACGACTCTGTGTTACACGCTTTTTCTTACTTTTACTTGTAGAATATAATCCAATTTTGCATAAAAGATGTGGCACATCCTATAGAGATAGATTTCATCTAAACTGATTTGTTACCATACCATATTGTATGTAACACCTATAATGAAAATCCTATTAACAGGAGACGGTGTTTGTCCGAACCATGTAACCCATTCTCAACTCCGAACACCCTACGATTGTCCCACCATTTTTTCATTTCCTCTGTCTGTGTAGCTTCTGCCCGTCACTGGCGGTGATAGCCAGTGTTTTGCAGCTGTCGGACAATATAGCCGGGGTGACGATATTGGCATTCGGAAACGGTGCTCCTGACATCTTCACGTCCCTCGTATCGGGTACCGACGAAGGGATAATAATGTTCACGGAATTAATCGGCGCCGGTGTCTTCGTGACGGCGATTATCGCCGGCTCTGTTGCGGTAGTCAAGCCCTTTCGAGTCCTGTTGAAACCCTTGATGAGAGACGCGTGCTTTTACATCGTTACAGTATGCTGGATCAGCTACGTAGTAAGAGATGGCACGGTTTACCTTTGGGAAGCTATCAGTACGTACACCTCTCTCAATTTCGAACCTTTACGAGACTCAAATCGCGCCTTTTATTCCGTTATCTTTGTTACCCGACTCGAACGCTGGATTCGCAATCCCCTCAACTTTCACATGGAGGAACCTCTGGAGTCGAATGTTCCGAGGAAGCGTGGAACTTTGAGGAAACTGTAGAGAGTTCTTTGGAACGTTGCATGTTACGTTACGAAGCCTGTTTTAGAAGAGGCTTTGGTAACTGAGTTAAAAATCAATGCGTTTGGCCGCTCCTGTAATTTTCGCTTTTCTGGAAATTTAGTTTCATAAAATTTAATAGAAATGAATCGTTACATTTTAATTGCAGACCAGAAAAGCACGATATGTTACATTTTTCGCCTCTTTTAGTGGAACATTTTTGAAATTCAACAAAGAGTTCACAGAGTTGAAAACAAAAAATCGAGAAGGATTTCAAACGGAACGATATTTCTATTGTCTATAACATCGAAAACATTTTCTTCTTTTTTTATCCATGTTTACTGTGATCTTTTTCCTCTATATGACAATTTCCTTTAACCTTTCCCAATGCTTTTAAGCTCTTTTGTTTGACATCCCGTATTTAACAAGTAAAATATTCATTCAACTATCCAGAAGAAATATTGTTCTTTTTATGTAGTTTTATTTTAGTTTTTCTAAATTACTTTGAAAATAAAAGTTTTCATCATTGGTTATCATTATTTTATAAGACTTGGAATTATAACAATAGAATTATTTGGAGATTACTGAGTACCTTATATGCATGGATTTCATATATCTCCGTTTATTTATTCGTTTTTCGCTTTTCCTTAAAAAAAGATTGAGGAGTAAAAAATAATAGTGGGCCCCCTAGATCTGCATGAAATTATCTGGACGAAGTGTAAAAGAGATATAAAGGGGGTAAAAACGGGGTGGCGATCAAATATGCCGTGCTTCATGCTCATGCTCAGAAACGGAAAAATTTATCTACGGGTGAGCCATACGTATGCAGTTTAATTTGGCAATAACGATAACTCTGGAATGAATTTAATTAAGCAAAGCCACGATCTTTCTGCCATCGTTCCGGCTTCCTCACAATTTGACCACCCACGAATTTCTGCTGCGATTCATAAGCCTCAAACTTTAAAAGACTAAAAAAGTTGATAAAAATTTACAAATATTTCGTCGAATGATCCAACAATTGAAGTCGGTACTTATTCTCGATTCGTATCTAATTGGTGTATTGAAATACTTAATGCTGAAATGATTAGTATTGCAGTAGATTGAGGAATATGTATGCCAGTATTGTAATATTTACTAGTTACTAGAAATTATTAATAAAGAATGATGCTTATTATATTTTCTTTCGAAGCACAACTCACTCGAAAAGTTATGTTATTTTTATTTATTTCGTGAATATATATATATGTACATTTCATTACTGCGTTAGTTGTTATTGAAAATATTCAGTTTTTCTTTTAATTTATGGAAAAAGAATAGATACGTCTGTTACAAAAAATAACAGAAATTTTAGTAAAATATTAGTTCATTTTCTAGATAGCAAGCAAGAAATTAAATTTTCCTTTTCGTACGAACAACAAACTTCTTTTAAAAGTTACTTATTTATTTCAAATTTAGCTTTGAATGAAAAAGAAAGAAAATAAAATATCCAATGAGATTAATTCAATTCATCATCTAACCATAGTCTCCAGAAAGCCCCACGATTACTAATTTCAATCGATAAATTTATTAATATTGATCATTATAACAACGCAACTAATTATTATCCCAACTGTTCCATTGTTGTGAGTTTCTCAGAATAATTTCACGCATAATGGGCGCGAATAAAACATCCGGCTCGCTACGATGCAAAAACGAGCAAAACTAATAAGTCCTTTTTACCATTCCCTAATTTAAGAAGAGATTTACAATGCGCCGCAAGTTTTTCCGTGTCACATTGCGCTTTTGTGGCAATTAATTACTCTGACTTTTGTGCGCACCTGCATGACCAAACGACGGTAATGCTTTTTAATGCTGATACATTTTAATTGCAGGCTTTGTTCTTTGCTACCTATTGTTCATCAGCCTGGTGGTGATAATGCAGATATACGAGAACCGGGAGGAGAGGCTAAAAAGTGCGTTTAATGCTGCATAACTTTTCGAAACGCTTGATAAAGCATCATTCAGTGGTGTGACCAAATCCGGGCCGGAAGAAAGGGGTTTCCCAGAATTTCCATGGGAAACAAAGGGTTTCATATTGAATCCTGGGCAAGCCCTATTCAAACGAATAACTTTCCCTAGTTATAAACGTAATTCAGACGTGTAATGTTATTCTCAAAAATGAGAATATGAAAGGAAACATAAACTGGAAACAACAAAAGCAGCTTGAAAGCTCGACTTAATTAAGAAAACGATATTGTTCGATTACAATTACGCGTTGTAACGAGTGGAGGAGAAACTCTTCGAAAAAGTTTCAGTCGACTATATCGACGTTGCACAGTAACGAATGTGGCTGACGATAGATTTTTCCGATAAAAAATAATGGAACAAATATTTACTCGATTTCACAGCCATTTGTATTTTCCTTGTTAATACACATCTTGTTTTCCGTCTCAAACAGTATAAATCTTCTTTACATACTGGCTATACAGGTTGTTCACGTCATTAATTCTCGGCATATTTTTTTTAGAAATAGCATAGATTCGTGAGAGAAGCAGACAAGAAAACAAAGTTTTAATATTTTCTATAACTAATGCGATGTCTGAATACATTTCATAAATCCGTTACCTATAGTTCTCGGATAATGACGAGAACGTGAATATTTTTACATTTATAGCTATAATTTTGTTCACATTATATGAAAATGAGAAGAATAAGAGGAGTTTAATAACATACGACGAGAATAGTATTCAAAATAAGAATGAAAAAATATTCCGCGGGTTTTAATAGATTTTAATAGACCTAACCCAAACTAGAATTTCATGTTCGTACCTAGCAAATATAATGTTATAAAATGTCCAAAATATTTGCATAATTTTTACTATTCTTTCATAATAAAATAAAATATACCTATAATATCAGCCACGATAAATTGTCAATCGCATGAAAAATATAGTGAATATTCTACAATAATAATAGTTTTATGAGAACACTCAATCGACTGATTTACATTACTCTATAATTCTCAACTCATTAATACAAACACGAGGAAAATAAGTACTTTTGTCTTTTTAAACAATAACTACAATTCAAGAAAAAGAATAATTTCCACCGACCAGAGAAACAAAACACGAAGGAATCGTGTTTGAATGCTGTTGAACCTCTGTTTAACATGTATGATGTGTACTGTTTATTACGTTCTTTGCTCGGTTTGCAACCGAAGCTAAACATTACGCGGACGTACCTACGCAAAAGCTACTACTACTACGAATACTTCTACTTGCGAAGACAAAAAAGGATGTCGACGCAAGTGTAGTTATCGATCCTTTCCCTGCAAGGTTCCCTTATGTACTTTCGCAGGCAGGATCCCAAGCGTACCCGATCCAGATATCCTGCGCACTTACTTGGCGAACAAGGACGAGGACATCATTCCCAGGATTCCCATAAAGGGTCGTGCCGTTAGGTTGCGAACTAAGATGGGTATGCATGTTGTTTCCCCGATTGATCATGCACTTTTCTCACTTTCATTAAATCAAAATCATACAGTATGCTTTCATGAATTTTTGAGTAGACCTTTCACAAATATTTCACAGTCAAGTTAGAGTATAGCAATTCATCTAGAATCGCATTCTAATTCGTCAACTTTCTTTTCTTACGCTGACTTGGTATACGTATATCTATGCTATACCTCAAGTTTATTCGATATCAGGTAGGTGATTTTTTTTTCTTTGATCTTTTACTTAATACGCTGTATACTATGTATATGTTATAAAAATAATTTCTATGTAAATATTAATTTTCGTTAAGGGATTATTAAAGAATGTAGAAATTTACCTGTCAAGCCATATAAAATAAGGAAGGTAGGTTCAATTTCTGGATTTTCACTCCTTGGAGAGTAGACACCAATATACCATTTCTCACGGAAGACGTCCCAATGGATTATAAAATATCATAGAAAGATTTTGCTATCTTTAGTACGATAATTCCTGCAGAAACAAGTTCATATAGCTATATTTTACGTAAACCAAGTCGCACATTAAAAAGTTACATTTTATTAAAGCGATGTTGTTTAATACAATTAATATTATATTGTAGAAATATTATTTATTAGTAAGATATTTATTCCTATCTCCAGATATTTCGTACAATAATAAATCTTCCACGTATCAGATATTGCAATTGCGGTCGAGCTGGGAAAAGAACAGAGGCAAAACAGAACAACACTGCCAGAAGAGATCGTGGTAGAAGACGTTGACAGGCCAAAGGGACTTTTCAAGGAATTTCTCTATGACATTAATCCGATAGGAGAAGAAGATTGGACAAGTGCAAATCGACTCGTTAAATTTATTTTAATCATACGTTCGCCTGTCATGCTTCTTCTTCAATTATTTATTCCGCTTGTGAACATGACTACGGTAAAGAGAGGTTGGACCAAGCTGTTAAATTGCTTCCAGTTGTGTGTGACACCGACGTTGTCGTTGTTTCTATTAAACGGTTAGTTGTATTAATTGTCGCGCCTTTTACGGCCACCGTTATAAATTGCCAGCACTAATAAAAGCTGGAGATTTCGCGGAAAAATTTTCACGTGGTGAAATATAGGTAAGCATGCCCTTTTTTGTAACATACAAATTGCCAGAGTTTAGTCGAAATTAAAACAAACTGTCACAGATGTTTATACACCAATTCCACTTCTTTCCACCACTTTTTTAATATTAATATATTATATAACGATAACGTACCTATTCCAAATGACCTTTTGCTCTTTTTTCTATCTATCCAGGAAGATAAATTATTATTAAAAATTACATAGTCGTGTATCAATCAAATAGCGTGTGTGATGTATACTATCAACCAGATAAACACTTATTTTAATGAACTCTAGATCCAAAAAAGAAGTCTCTTATATAAAAGATCCTTTACTGTTTGTACATACTTGAGTTTTGATCGTAAGATTAATTTAGTCGAGAATTTCTCACATACATTATTGAAAACGATAATTAGCGAATAAGAAGTTTTCTAGCTTTCATTAGTAGTTAAAAATATCTTCGGCCAGCTATCACGACTGCCATCTCATTTTCACCCTCGTTCCGTAGTTTGGAAAACACATTTTGGCCCGGTTTCAGTGGTGCCAATATTCCTGGTGGTCGGTACTGTAATTGGTGTAATTGTATTTCTAATGACCCACGTGGATCGCGTACCAAAGTTTCATAACGTGAGTACTTTTTCTACCTTTTCGCCATTCGCGCCAAGCTTTCGTATCCGCTGCGCTCTCATACAACTGCTTGCTCATAACGGCCGGCGACAAATTAATTGCAGGCTTTTGCATTTTTCGGATTCTTGGCTGCTATGCTGACGGTCTATTTGGTAGCCGGGGAGGTGATGGCAGTCCTCCAATGCGTAGGATACGCTTTCAGTATATCGGACGCCATGCTCGGTATTACGTTCCTCGCGTGGGGAAACAGCGTAGGTGGTGAGTGCAACAATATTATTGTAAAATAATTCGTGCGTTGAATTGCCTCTAGCTTTCCTGTCGTTCGACATAGTCGACTGAAACCACGTAATTACATTATACATTAACCCTTACGTGAAAGTTATTTGAAACCTAATATAGGGAAATCATGTATAATTACACACTTCCACAAAGTTACACTTACAAATTCACATTTACAAATTATTGGAACTTGTGTTTGAATTTAAAATTAAGATGTCAAGCGTCATAGACTTTTGTGCTTACTATCTACTTACTTTTTAATATTGACACATCTCGTGCGACGAAAAACTATGTATTTTCATTCTATCATTTTACATTTGAAATTTTTCTAGTCATATGAAGGCATTGCTAAATGATGTGAAATTTAATATACCTGAATTTGATTAATTATTAGTATTTAAATGCTATAATAAATACAATGGTGTGCAAATTACTTTTTGTAGCCAGCGTAAATATTATCCTCATGACCCTTAAACTTCATTCCACCATCGTATGTTTTTATCGTCTTTACTTTCCATTAAAAACCGTTTCATCAAGTATAAATAAAAGAAGCAAACTCCATAACGCACCCCACTAGCTGTTGAATATTTAAAAAGTAGTTACACGAGCTGTGTAGCTCTTGGTTGTGGATCCAATCATCTAATATTTCACTTGAACGTTAACTATTGACCAGATATTGACTAAAATCTGCTTATAGATCTCATATCGAACGTTGCCATAGCTAGACAAGGATTCCCACGAATGGGATATGCAGCTTGCTTTGGCGGACCGATGTTCAATACACTCTTGGGATTGGGACTAACTTACGGAATGGCAGCCAGCAAACACCCAGAGCATCGTACAAACATGAGAATGAGCGATATGGCGCCTGGTTGTTTGGCTTTCCTTCTGTGCTCATTAATAACGTCTATCATTTACTTAAACATTACCGGGTCTATAGCACGAAGATCATACGGCTACCTCTTGTATACTATATATTTCACGTTTATCCTCATTCAGTTCCTCAGCGAATTCAAAGCGATTCATCCACTTGGTACCGATCATCGACCGTAACTAGAATCGGATAAAATTCTTAACGAACAACTTGAATCGCATTTGCTCGGTAATGCTGAGACAAATATGTGAAAAATAAATAATACGTACATATAATACCGACTATCTTTATAAAAGGGAAGATTACAGGGAAAGGACCCGATTATTTCTTGCAAAAGCGTAGTTTCAAAATTTAAATACGTTGTCTCAGTCAATCTTATATTACCGAAATTGTTTTTGTATTTAATTTTGGAACTAAACGTGTATTGTTTCACCTAATTCATGATGTTAAAGATATCGCTTGTCATAATATTAAAATATGGAAGATATTCAAATATGTTTATCTTAATAGTCGATCATTTTTTTCAAAGCTTTGTTATAAATTAAAAGTTACATTTAAAAAGCTTATATGCATGTAATAGGTGGTTTTTGTCTTCAACTATATCGTATCAAAATACTATTTTTTAATCATAAAATGACATTAAAATCAGAAAGTCAACAGAAATGTTTTGGTTTCTTTTTCCTGTAATTTTTAAGTAGAAGGTGAGTATGTTGATTTGAATTAAACCATATATTTATTATATTTTACAGTGTAAATGTTAATACTTTTATACTGTAGGCTGTATTTACAATAATATTATGAGAGCTAAATATTTTATCCTAAACTGAAAGAAACAAGAAATAAATTCCCTTTGTCTACCTACTGCTCAAATAAACGTTCACTTTAATAAAGTATGTTTATGGCTAAATTCGCTAAAAATTTATGTAAATCGTCATAACTTCCATTTGTTATTCGGAAATGAAAATTACATTTCAATTAACCAAATTCTAACTCAATCTACTAGTAACGACAAGGATATATATTTGTATTCGTAGATATTTTTGATACACGATTATTAAATCTAACGTTTTGATTATGTTATTATATGAAAATGATAGAATGCCCATAAAACATTATAAATTTATGGATCGCCCGCCCTGTTAGCTTTGCTTTTAAGCAATAAATATGAAATTAATAATAAACAATATTATAAGCATCAAATTAATTGAATTGATATTAATAACCCTTATGCTGTGCTGAAGTCATTTACCTTCAGTACTTCAATTAATAATACTATCCATTATATTGTATACAGAAGAAATAGTTGATAAAACAAAATTGTCGATGTAAATTTTCTCTTTATTTATTACCTGCTTTTCGCAAAATAGGTTCCATATTATTTAATAACAGCAAAATGGGTATATCCTCCTAGGTTTTAAACACTCACTTTGTCAATGTGCTGTGAGTATAATCGAGCAAAAAATATTATACAAATATGAGACATTTAAAGCTTTATTAAAAACTTATAATAAAAATACGAAATTCGAAGAGAACAGTAGGTACTTTGGGCTCTAATATCGTCTCCAATTTTATCGTCTTCCATTTGACTTTTATGCGAGGATAGCTTTAAAAATGAAAGATATATGAAACAAGTATCAATACATGTGGTGAATTGATAGAGAGAGTTTATTGGTTCATTGCGATGAAATAAAATCAAATAGACGTTTTGTAGTAATAAGTTCGATTTTTAGGATAAGTTTGTAAGATATTTTGACAGTTTTTATCAAAATAATATTATAAGAAGTATTCAATGAACGTTCAAACAAATTTATATTTTCAAATAACGGAATGGATATTCAACCAGAGTAAGAAGCTGACATAATGAAAACTACATGAAAACTTCGGCTTCTTTTACGCAAGAAGTAATAAAAAGGTCTTATTTATAGTCCGGAAAAGGCTAAGCATGGCTTTGAAGAGGGATATTCACTTAAGGAAGGGTCGAAATAATAGCGAATGAAGAACATTTTGAGCTACGACGTGATATACATTTTTTACGTATAGCAGAACCCCTAATAAGTGATATTACCACCGAATCCATCCCATAAATTATTTAAGGAAGAACAGGCTCGAGGAAAGAAAGAATGCGAATTACATGGAAACGGCAACGGTGCAAAAGGTTTTCTTGTAAACGATGTCTGCAAATGAGTCAACATCGTAACGATGTGGACAGGGATACATTTTTAATGGGCCAAGGGGCTGCTACATAAGCATTCGAGAAGGATATACATTATTCGAACGTGTGAAAGCAACAGTCGAGCAATGTTGGGTCCTTTTTCCGACATTTCCCTTGAGGCCAGTCGAGGTGTTGCGTTTTCCAACTGAACTAACATTATGGCAACTATGTATACTGCCAGACAAGAAAACTACGACTGTGTTAGTATGATTTCGCTGTGTACACAACTACTTTTGCATTTTCTATGCTATCATATAATTTAGGGCGATCCAACAACGATGCAAACATTTAATCGAATACGTAATCAAGCGTGGGATGTGCCTCGCATCTATTGGTACAGGATAAATAAGAAACTGATACTTTCAATATCACAGATGTTAATCTTATGGGCGAATTTTCCATTTACGATAAATAATTTTCAATTTTCACATAAAGTTAAAATGTATTAACAACGTTAATTAATCAATAACATTCCTCAATATACAATGAAGTTGATTTTGAAATTTCATATTATTAATTATCATAATAAAACGTTTATTAATTTTCTTAGACAGCTAGAAAACCGTATAATTAGAAGTTCAATCGAGTATTACTATAAACAGCAATTAAAAGATATGCAGGACTAACATTTAATCCGATGCTTAACACGACAAAGCATCAAATTACTCGATGACTGTGATCAATTCTGCCAAATTTAATCGAAAACAGTATCAACTTTGTCGCTAATGATTGAGAAGTGTATGCGACTGGAAGGAATGGAAAAATGTACCTAATGTATTATAAGACGATAATGTATTATAATTTACACTATAAAATGTGTGTAACCTTAAGTTCATAATCTACATTAAAGATCCAAACTTTATTAAAAATAAAAAATGTCCCAGGATTTTTGAGCGGAAGCGTATGTGAAGTGTCCAATAATAGTTACTAAAGACACCAAGTATTATAGATTTATTTTATTCATTGTGAATTGGCGTCACAGAATTTGGAGGTATAATCATTTTTATTCGGAGATATTAAAATTATTGCAAGTTAAAAAAAATTGTACGTGCAGATTATTAAATCTTAAATCAGCAGCTAAAAATCTAATTAAGTAGGGAAGCCTTTAATAAATTTCTTTCTCGTAACATCAAAAAGATTATAATGCAGAATTATGCTGATAAAGTATATTAAATGCTGTATTAAATTCAATAAATTAGAAAAATTCTTCATCTTTTTGACATACTTTCAAATGCTTCTATAAAACTCTCTGTTCTAAAATACTAACATCAACTAAAATAAAAATATAATATTGTAAAGTATTTTCGCATAATAAATTGCAAGATAATTTGGAGAAAAAGATTTGTTTAAAATTCTCTTCATTTTACTTTAAGGTTTATTTTTTATTTTTTACGTTTATTTTTTACGTTTATTTTTTAAATTGCCTATCATATGACTTCGTACTATTTTATACATAGTTCGTATAAGTTTGTAGGTACAAGATAGAAACACATGTCCAGATATTGATTTTTTAACTTTTACATAATGTTCACGTTCAACACGCACTCCTATGTGATCTGTTGTGTGCGTACAGAATCATGATGGATTGGGTCACGAAACGTCATATTGTATCGTATCAAAAAATCAAGGACCGTGTCAGCTTCTTGTTGCACTCACTTGTTAACAATTGCCATACATGCGTTTGAATTCCGGTCAAAAATCACGCTTCTGTCAACTACTGCGATCATTGCAAAACAAATAAAATAGTTTCTAAATATTTGGACACTGACTCTAGTAGTAATCCTGGAAAAATATGTGCAAATACGAGAGGAATGTTTTTAAAAAATAACAGAAAAAAATTGAGCGAATAATATAGATGACGATATTTTTATCTTTATACAATGTGTTAAAAAAATATTTATGTTTCAAACAACCTACAGTATAAAGTGTAATACAGTAACAATACACAAATAATAAACAGTAATAATATAGTATTGGATGAAAGTACTGACATAAGCAAGATTTTCCTGATGTATCAATAATACTGTGTAAACCTACAAAATGTACGATTGTTTATCTAATTTTTTAAAAGATATCATTTTCAAATCTGATATTTAAGCATATCATATTTATTCCATTCTTCGTTATATTGTT
Source organism: Bombus soroeensis (assembly GCA_014737365.1). Classification (NCBI taxonomy): domain Eukaryota; kingdom Metazoa; phylum Arthropoda; class Insecta; order Hymenoptera; family Apidae; genus Bombus; species Bombus soroeensis. Next base: position 18,730 of record JACXIL010000206.1, read on the forward strand.
ATTTACGCAATTGTACGATAAAAATAAATAATAAGAAATACATAATGAATTATAGTCATTTATACTTTTAAATTGCGTTAAATAATAAAAGATATTCAAATAAAGGTTTTACATAATTATTTTCAACCTTTGCTTCTGATACATTTAAACATCGAATTCGAAAATTATATTTTACAAAAAAAAGATTACATAAAGAATCACGGGTTTTACAAATTTACACACAGTTTCACAAAAGCAGTTGATCCACGTCAATACTTTTGCTCGTCATTGGATATGCAAATTTGCAGAAAAATCAGTAATCAACATTCCTGATTGTTTATTATCAAAACAAGTTCCATGATTCGAAGATTTTGAACGAAAATCGAAAATTATGATTTGACTGCCTTATTTAGTATTCTATCATGTTGCGAACAGGTAAAAAACATGTCCCCAATGACCACGCTGATGTACCTACATTATAATTTATACATCGTAATAATGTGTTTCCGCGAAGATTGGTAATCACAAAAAGAATTGGAAATAAGCGTCACCTTTTTGACATCCAAAATTATTCCACTTCGTTACGCTGAAATTAAGCAGTTTGGAAATACACGTGAAATACTATTAGAGAAACTTGCAATTCTTCGACTCCATAAATGTTATATAAATTAAACGCTATCTGTCCTTCCTCGAAATATTTTAATGAAGCAAGTAATATAATTTGACAGGCATCAAATATTCACAGCTCAGCAGTTGAATTAATAAGATTCCATTTATTATCTCTCACGGGGGACCGTTTTTATAGAGCCATTAGATGGCATCTCGTTTTCCTACGCAGATACGAGACTTAATACGAGGTATCTAATGTAAGGTTCGGCATTGGCATAAGCGTCTAATCTCTGGCCTTCTTATCTAGCTTCAGTGGATTTTTGTTGGCGCGGCGCAGTGAAGGAGCGAGGGAAAAAAAGTAAAACTACGGAAAAAGGGGAGAACGGCCGACCAAAATGGTGGCCAATTTGTAAGCGTGCAAGTTAACGAGCCCATTCACCGAAACGGCTATTCGTCTTTCCTGTAATGCAATCAGCAGGTTTCACCGCGCACTTTTGCATTTCATTCCTGCCTGCGCAAGCACTTGAACGCCTCTGTTCCACTAATTATCTATAAAATTAACGACACGTCTCCCCCTGTTCGAGTCGATGTCAGGCAAGCCTGCTAGCACATAATTAACCATATTCCGCGGACGGACGTCGTCATTATGGGGTAGCTTGGAGCAGGCTCGTATTGTTCCGTCGTTAACCCTTTCATTTCCGTCTGCACCGAGAATTTCGACGTCTCTAACTATTCGTGTGAGCTAAATGCTAGTTGCCAATTACAGTGCATGATATATGCACAAATATTGTACGATCAATTAATTGTCTTGAACGTCTCTTTTGTCATAATATGCTTCAATGGTATCGTTACTTATTATTGAAATAACTTTAAAGTCTCCGTGCTCTTGCTCCGTTTCGTACATCCTGACGATTAGAGTCTGGATCGTAGAAACATTAGTTTTTCAGAAACTGAAGTCTAACAATTGTTAATATTTTATTATTGCAAAATGAATATTAAAAAAAAATGGCTATTAAATCGTTAAATAATACATTTTTTTTATAGAATATAAGAAACTTCAGTATTTCTTTCTTTTTCTCTGTATCCTTATTTGATTAATAAAATCTTTGATTAATAAAATAAGCAGTATTAACATTAATGAAATTGTATACATTTTGTGATACGATACTAATTAAAATTTTAGAAAGTACTCAGTTGATTGGCAACGTACAAAGTTATATAATGTATGCTAGAATTAGTAATTCGCGAGATTAAATGTTTTCTACAACTTCAATAATTTCGTTTTAATAAATATTACGATTTTGACAAAATTTTCAGTCTACCCGAACTTACTGCTCTAGTTACATGTATATACATGTATCTATGTTACTGCAATATTTCTTGATACATATAAAACGTTATGCACAATTCCTCCAGGTAGATGTATATATTTAATCAGCAAAACGTTTTATAACAGTGCACAACAGTACCTCTTCTTGGGATTCAGTATATTAAACTGACAGGCTTATAAACATTCCAGCAAAGGAAAAGCGTATATCTCGACTGTACTTTGTCTTTCCTCCTTACCATACTTTAATCTTACGTTATTCAAAATTCATCTTACCTTCCTTCCTCCGAGGTAAAGTTAAAAGCGAATCTTTCGTCCGGTCTTCTTTGCATATCATCGCATATTACTTTCAAAAATTACGGTGTTCATACTCCGCATGAGCACAATGCACAGAGAGCACAATAGAGACGTTACAATAGACGAAGACTCGAAAAATATTAAACTAGAGATTAGAATGTGGCAAGAGTTTCTTACGTAAATTTCAATGTATGTGCGATAGAAGACTGTAATTATAATTTGCCCGGGTAGTTGAGCGTAAGAAGAATGAAAACATGCGAACAAATAGCAACGCTAATTAAAACGTAACGTTCATTTTGCAGCGTTGATACGCAAAATATCTCACGTAATTAAATATTCCCCACATTAGCAAATATTAAAGGTTCACGATTCGTGTTCGTTTGATCATGAATATTCACTGGAATATATTCTATATCTCGCGTTCATTCGCAAACAATTTCACCGACAGTTCGGGAATGGTACGAAGGTTAGTCTGGTCCTTTGACCCTTATCGGTCAAGACCGCCCTCGTGTTTGTCGTTCGTTCAATCTTAGTCTTTGTGATAACATCGCGCTAGCAGATCCATTAGCCACCGCGCCAAATATCCTGAATTATACGATTTGATAACGCAACACGTATCGCGATGACTAATGCTATTGTTTGATTTTTACCTTCGTCATTAAAGATTTAAATTTATTATGCTTTGCATAGGAACACGATAATTGAAATTTCATTTCAATTCTATATAAATATGAGCGAAATGGCGAGTCTTCTTCTTCTCACTTTTGTTATCGAAACATTCCAATATATTTCTCATGAACGTTCAGAAACTATAATTGTACTAAGTTAATCGTACACTTTTTGTATCCTTCGTTTTTTATAGGTAAATATAAACAATGCGTCTCGTATTTTGTTTATTTTATTTTTGGAAAATTGCATCTGTTCCACTTTTGCATCGAGCATCTCAAAATCTTTAATGAACTGCCTCTAGCATATACATAGCGTATTCTATTAAATTATAGAACACGTTGTTCGACAATATTATGATTTATTAGATTAAGAAAATAAGTTATGTTGTTTGCGTATCGCGTATTCTAAATACATATGTATATGACATTTGCATGTGCAACAGACCGTAAAGAAAGACGCGAGAGAAATATTTTGTGCGGAAAATTATAAAAGAGGACGATAACAGGGTATTATTATTATTATCAGATCGTTTTGATAATGGTACGGTATTGTTGCGTTCTGTCCCCTTCGCCAGTGTCGCTCGCATTTTCGAACCATTTCCCTTACTTTCTGGAAATGACATAAAGAATGAATACGGTACCGTCACTGAAAGTGTGTACGAATTAAAGTTGTTTTAAAAATTAAAAGATCCCTGTAGTAATGTAAATTTTACATATTATCAAATTCATTATTCTTTACGTATCTTTCATTTGCTAAGTAAGGTAAAAATAATTAAATCTGTATTTTTCACTGACGAAATAAAAGCACTGTTACGTGGAAATATATTCTGCATTTTATATCGGTGTATGCTACGTTGAAAAGCTTATATATTATATGAAATATGCATTTACATTATGAACAATTCATATGGGTTCTGTTTTGCTTAACATCATAATATCTAAACAAGCTCATGACGTGAAATTTTCAATTCTATTTCTGAAACAGTTTTCTATCACTTACACCAGAAAACTCATTTGTTCTAACTCAATTATTCATAGCTTCATTGTACAGTTACTAACTGGATTTTAATTTCAATTTCTTTCGTTTCATGAACTCAGAAAGTGTACTACTACATTTTAAATTTATTAATTGAATAATTCTTAATTTTAAATCGATGACAGAAAATTGTTAAATGTCGTACTCCTTAAGTAAACTATTGCTTTGAAACAATCATATATCGTTGATTATTATTGAAATGACACTAACATAAAAAATAACATGCAAGCGTAGGAGAGTTATTCATTGAAAGATAAATAAATATTTTATACTCTATCATTTTAGTGAAGATTTTCTTAATCTTTAAAAGAAAGTGATATTTTCGAATATGAGTGCCATAGATATTAATCATTTCGAAACTGTTCTTGCGTGAACACATTCTAAGGGATACATTTTAAAAAGACGAAAATCGGTTAACGATTCGCTAGAAATGAAAAATGGCAAACAAAGAAGACAAATTGATTGTCAAGGTGTTCCTTTAACGTCCTCGAATATCTCTGCGTGAAGGATACGTCAAACCGAAGAAAAATGGTTTTACATTTATCGTATGCAAGAAATAAGAACCAATTGGATATTATAAAACTCTGCGTTACAATGAAAAAATCTTTCTTGTTCCCGATGCAATGAGAGCGTGAGAGACCAGGAAAAGATCCGCTTCAGTACACACAAACATTCATCTGCAATTGTACCGATGTTCTTTTCGTCTGGTTTTCACCTATATATCACCTATTACAATAGAAATTGTTCGCCTGTCGAAGTTTTATAAAATTGGAGTAAAAAGAAAAATAAAAAGTTATAAAAAGCATGGAAAAATGCATCACCGATCAAGAGCCAACAAACAATTCTTTGTTTTCATCTCGTATACGAAAACCAATGATCGTATTACTTGTAGAACGATCTGATATAATATTCACATGGAGATAGTATCTCAATAGCCTATCGGATCAGCGTCAGCCTTCTAATGAACGCATTGGACGAGGCAAGTGACTGCAAATAGGATCGTTTACATGTGTGAAAAGCACGTATAAAGCAGCGTCTCATAGTATAGAAATATGAAAGCAGAGGGTAACATTAACATAGGCTCGGTGGTTCCATCCCTTCGTTGCGCCGCGTCGACCGAGCCTGGCCATTCTGTCTTTCTCAATACAGATATTGTCCAGCCATTGTTCCCGGTGGGCTGTTCAACGCGTGTGCCAACAGAGCCACTCATTGTCTCTGGCCAAAAGTTTAATTCCGGGCTACCTCTGCTATCCGTACCATTCTTTCGACGTTGCTAGAACGCCGATAGGACAATGAACAAAGATGACTTGCCGAGAGGAAAGTTTCGTTACCACGTTCCAGTTCTCGACCGACTGTTGGACGCTGTTTTTTACGAGCGACTACATGGTTCACAGGGTGGAATTCTTTCAGGAGCGAATGATTTGAGTCCATGAACGGGACGCCTTCTATACGTCGAACTTCATTCGAATCTTAAAGAACTGCAGTCTTTTCACTAGAAAGAAACTGTGTTGTCGTAATTGCCAGGGCTTTTGTAGAAATAAGTCTTTTCGTTGGAAAGTACGATCCTACTTTCGAATGAAATAGCCTCTCTTGAACCTGGTGAAAGCTTATTGTTAGTAATTTATTGACCCTGTCTGTAGATTCAGTTCTTTTGTTAAATATCGAAAGGATTAAGTGATTGCTTATGGCAGTATGGTTACAAGATAACACAATGTTTCAATATTTTATTTTGTTATACGCAGAATTTAATTTTTCTCTTTAATTTGATTAAATGCTAAATATATATACATTTTTTTTTAGTGTAGTTTTAAATTTTAGTACATTTTTTATTTACAGGCTTCAATTAGTATGATCATTATTTGAAAGAACTTCTTCATTTTGTTTTATTTGTATGTTCATTGTTGTGACTACTTTCGTATCTTGAAACATTCGTTACTTTGGAATTTTTTATCTTTTCTGCGCTGAATAACTGAACACCTGTTATAAACTCGGCATTACTGAAGCGTAATTTAGAAACGATATGTAACAATACTAGTTGTCGAAGATTCAACTTGGAGGAAAATAATTTGACCTTTTCAGAAACTGCTACAGAATATTCTTAAGTACGTTGAACGACGATTCACTCTTCAAACAAGAATATAATCGAGGCTACAAACGTATATTCAAATTCTAAATTAAATTAAATAATGTTGAACTATTTGAAGTTATTTCTAAAAATAAAATATCCTGGCTAACATTATTAACAAATGTTTAGTTTACAAGATCCATGAATTATCAGAGATAAATAACAGTGTAAGAATAGCTTCGATATTAGTTACTCGTTCCTTTACGTGTTATTAAATATGATTATTATTGCAGTTGAGTAATCAATTTTGGTTTCAATGTTCTTGGCACTATAGTAATCGAGTTAGTGGAAGATAGAGAGTTCAATTAATAACGTAAGGAAAGTAATACATAATATTTCAATTCTGTATTGAAATAAAACGTTTCCTCATTTGCAAATATTCCTAGGTACGTATCTTTATTTATTATACAGGGATATTAAAGAATTATTCTATTATAAATTTGTAACTTTTCAAGCCGTATCGAATTTTCAAAAGTACTTCACGCGCTTTAGAAATTATTTAAAAAAATAGAAAATCATTTGAGTACCCTACATACAAGTAAAATTGCAATAACGCACAATAAATCATTTCGGTATTACTAATCAACATACGAAATTTACGAGTTAATTACAATACTGCCAAATTTCTCTTTAAATTTTGTCAACATAGTAACATGATTTATATTTCGTGTATTGTATGAACGGAAACTAATTCGCTTCGAATATCTCTTAAATAAATTTCCAATAATCGACCACAAAGCTGTTGTATTGGCCGCGTCGGTACCACACACACAAAAACAAATGATTCCGCAACGCAAGTACATAAAACTCTAGTTCACGAGCCGTAATTAATTGTAACCTCGCCGTAACGTATGAAGACGAGCTGTTCAAAAAACCGGTGCGGTGGTCAGAAACGTACAAAACAACAGTCATTCAGTTACGTTCAATTAAATTTAATTATATATAAAATGCAGGTCGCGATACTCGTGGCGCTCGAACTGATGCAGCATGAAAATATATTTTCCTAACCACTTTAAATTGGCAATTTCGAGAGCGACCAAAAACCACGTGAGATTCGCGTTGAATCGATTGTATGTACGTTGTCTGGAACAGTGTGTGCCAGCCACTGGATTGTTGTCCGTACAACGAGAATCCGTGGAAAAATCCATGTTCTCGCCAGCCAAAACTTCTTTTCATCCGTGCCGTTTATTTTGAAGTGAATATGACGTGATGTATGTATCATGAACAGGATGAAAGAAAAGAATGTTATGCGCGTGTGTGAATTTCTTGCTTGTTTCTCTGCTTTTTTTTTAGTAATGCTTGGAACGTTGAAAACGGAAAAGAAGTTTTGTAGAAATAATATTTGCATGCAAATAAAATACTGCGCGTTTTGTTAAACTCGTTGAATATTGCAATGTTCCGTTTATTATGAATGTTTGCCGTGGAATATTTAATAAAAGCTGCAGAATAAAATTTAGCTTTCTACGTGTATTTATCTAGACGAATATTTCTGTGAACATTTTTAGATTTATTCCAGTTGGAAGTTCCTGCATTGTCGGTACCAAATAATCGAACTATAAATGTTTTCGGTGAAACTGTAGAAAATGCTGCAAGTACATCGTTTACACATGTGGTTCAACGTACTCAACGAGGAACGTATTCGCTCGTGCAAACAAGTAATTAATAAATAGGTAATTAACATGTACTGGGCAAAAGTTACCGTTCGTCAAGTTATCAACTGAAATATTGTACATATTACGATATGCCAACTATGTTACATTGAATTTTCAATTTTTATAGTATAATAAATCAGAGTTCACTATATATTATTAGACAGTGGATACTTACGTATTTATAAAACCTTGTAAGACGCAATATATTATAGAATGCACGTAATATACAAAAATATATAAAATTTGTTTGGTTTATAATACTTAGTACGCAGAAAAATGAGAAACCAGAGAGTGCGGATTGCGTTGTCAATATAGTGTTGTTAGCGTTGTTAAGAGAGAGTTGAATTTGCGTTGATAATAAATGTCCCTTGGTATGTTACCAATGAAACAATACATCGAGAGCTCAAGATATCCACAGTCAAAGAAGAAATATCAAAATTCAGCAATAGTTATAGTATAAGAATTAACAACCACCGAAACCCTCTAGTTACTCAATTACTTGACACGTCGGATCAAATCCGCAGGCTAAAAAAACAATACCCTCTAGATTTAAGTACTAGTATCGTAAACTATTATGATCAGTTTATTAATGATAAATAGATTAAACGGATGTTAATTAGACAGAAAACAATGGTTATTTAACATGTACTAATTGCAACAACGTATAATAATTAAAACAACTAAATAATTAATTAACAACTCTTATCAACGCAAATTCAACTCTCTCTTAACAACGCTAACAATACTATCTCGACAACACAATCCCCACTCCTTGGCTTCTCAACTCATACTCTTGTTAATTCGTTTATTGTTCCCCAGCAACCCCTTGTCTTTTGTCTTAGCATCACTACGCACATACTCAGCAACCGCTCGTTTATAATTCGCATTTCAGCAACCGCTTGTTTACAATCTGCACTGCACCCCGCAGGCCCGTCGTCCACGATATTACAATATGTTTGGTTTATAATAATTAGTACGCAAAAAATATTATTATATTGAAGATAAAAAATAAGAGAAAGGAGATATTCGCGAAAACAATGATTTTTGGCTTATTTTTTAGTAGAAGCATTTAATCGCACCCGAACTAGAATTTAGTTTGTCAATACTAATTAATTCAGAAACAGTAGAATGAGAGAAGTAGGTCATTAGATTATTTCAGAAACCAGGCAACAGATGTCAATATCCAAACTGCATTTATTAAAAAGCAAATACGATCCTCAATCGTAGTATGATAATATCGTAGATTCGCGTGTTTAAAATTGTATGCTAAAATCTTTATTAAATCTGTCTTTAATTAAGTTTTCTTTACTACATTGGAGCGTTCGTTTTTGTGAGAAGAATGCTTCAGAAATATATGACAAAGAGGGGTGAATATATTAAGAATAAACCATGCTAACATATGATATAGAAATTGGATTCGTGCCCAACAACTACCATAAAATTTCTGACTAGTCTTTCTTGCGCCAACTCGGGTTAACATCTTCTTTCACGATTTTCTTCAAGGTTTTCTTTCAAGTCGATACACCTTATCATTACGACTCTCTAAAACAATGATTAGCTAAATACAATAATATATATAAATAAATATATATAAATATATATTTCTAGAATCAATTTAGTTTAAACTAAAATCTAATTGATAAGTGTTGACTATGTTCGAAGTTAGAACATGTCATCCAGGGGCATGAACTGCACTTTACTTGACATATTGTGCTCCCTTTTCTACGATATCCTTAGCGTGCTTTTTCTAGGGCACAAGTACAACAGTATCTGTCTTGTTTCTGGTGGACAGAACTTTGATAACAACGCGGAATTTACTTCAAGTTACAACTCTCTCTCCTTTAGACATATTTGCGACTAGAAACGTCAGAACTACCTCGCGTCAAGAACTTCCGATACGATTCGTTGGGAAGACAAAAAGTGCTAAAAGTTCCGAAATTTTCGAAGTAGATTCCCAATTGCAACATATAGTTGATGTTTAAACACGATTTACACGTCTGAACAATCACAGAAATAGTTCCTTGCAATATATCTCATTAATTTTTAACGATGAATTAAAAAATTACATTTCAAGCATTACATTTCTTGTTGCGTTCAATGCAAATTTGATTAGACTATCGCTTGAAGGAAAAAGCTATCACTTGAAGAGACAGCTCAGGAAAAGCGAGTCGATGAGTAAATTTGGAAACACAATGGAAAGATTATTCGAATTTACTGGTGGAGTGGATCTAATATTATTAAAAAATACGGAAGATAGCGGTTAGTGATATGTTAGAATCTTAAAAATTTCACGTAAGAACGCCGGGATATAAGAAAACTTTTAAGAATAAATTAGCGATATCGGATTGGCTTTGGACTAACCCAAGGACTAATGTTGCATTAACGCAACATTTCATTTGCGATCTTCTCTCACGGTCAATTTACGTAATTATGCTCTCCTTTCTAACATTGTTGTTATAAAAGAGGATTCCACCCATTTATGCAGTATCCTTTTTATCGCTATATTCTCTTACATGTAGGTCCTACAAAGAATAACGTTATGATAAATCATTTTTAAAAATTAGGTTAATTTTAAATAAGACTTCTATAAAACTGTAAAATTTCGTCAGAATCGACATGTCACATTCCTTACTAGTTCTTAACGGGATAATTAGCAGTATCCCTAATTCTCCAATCTGCAATTCTTTCAAATTAATACATAGTACCACTATGTTTCGAGGCAGAACATATTAGAAGATTTAAATAAATAGTTACAGCGACCGCATAATAAAATAAAACTTTGATTTGATATAAAATAAAAACTTTGATATAAAAAAAAAATCGCGTCTATTGAAGAAACGACTTTGTCCCTTGCGTAGTTACATATTTGACCATAAATGCAACATTCTTTGGATGATTGCCCGATGTCGACGAACAAAATTTCTTAGGTCATTTCTGCGTACATTTGCATAGGTTCTTTGAGAGGCAAACGTCGAAGATATTGAACATTACCAAGCCGGAAAAATTCGACGATACAGCTAGGTACTCGAAAATGCTTGACAGTGGCGACAAGCTGGATGAAGCTGTAGGAACTCGAAAAACGACCTTTTCGGTTCGCCACGTCAGCGAGCTTCGATATTACCTTCTCTACTAAAGGTCATTCAATGTATTCACTTGGAGAGACCGGAGATAGTTATGCACATTGTCTCTTCCTCAGACTTTTCCCTGCACGTGTGCATCCGATAACAGAGAAACACGTGCGTACCTTCTCCCCTTCGTTCGTGGTGCAGGGATTTTATGTCGGAAGCACGTATCATCGGAAATCTAACGCGTGCTGGCAATACGCCTATATTATGCGTTATTCCATCTTTTCAGTAAAACGAAAGCGAGTATGCAAATGCCAAAATGGGAAAAAGTCGGTGGGATATCGTTTGATATTTGTAATTGGTTTAACATTAAAATTGTCAAATTCGTCCGAATGATAAACTTATAACTTTTAAATTTTATTTGTATCGGTAAATAATGTATATACTCGTTCATATGTTAAATAACTTATTAAGATATTATTGTATTATTGCATAATGATCGTAATAATACATGGATTAATTTTAACATACAGTTACAAATCAAAGTTAATAATATTCCCAATGGAGTGTAAATTGAATACGTGTAGGTGCTAGAGTAAATTTAATTCTTTTGAAATTTGTACGATCTTTTTAAGTTGCTTTCTAGCCTGCGCGACTGTCGTATGAAAACGAGATTTCCTGCATTAATCATATTTTAGTAATTCTTCCCATTGGTCCGCGCTATTGTTTTATAAATTGCTTCATTTTAATTAAATCTGGTTGAATTTAATTTCGTAACGATCGACGTTCTGTCGACTCTGTAGCACACGTGCGCTTCCGGCAGGCAACATATGTGTATGCTTGTCCTTGCTGTACGCTTGAATATTATTGAAATATAATCTGAAAACATTAATAGCCATTTGTTAATATCCGTCGACAAACAACTGTATCACCCGAAAATGTTTCATTAATTATAATTTAAATATAATTTCTTCTGTCTCTGATTCAAACAGTTGCTGCAGTAAAATGTTTTTTCAATTACGTTTCCATTACATTTTCTCTAGATGCGTGTTATTCTTTTATTTTAATAATATCTGTCGATCTGTCTATATCATAAATGATTTATAAATTTAATTAATTCAAATTTGTTAGTTTCCTATTTCAAGATATCTAAATGGCCAGTCGGTATTCTGAATATTAATTTATGCGCATTAAAAACTTAGTTTTTCATTCAGTAATTTAATTCATATCGTTACAATGAATTAGAATCTTTCGAATTGAGAACCATAATATCCTCTTCAATAAATGTAAATTCAAATTCTAAAGGGAACAGTCATATTATCTTTGTCACTTGTGTCAAATTTCTTTTTTAATAATAAGGGAGATCATTACCATTGAAAAGTTCTTAGAAATTATTATTCCGCTTTATTTTCAAGAATCAATAAAAAGCTTGCTAGTTATTGTTATTTTTGCTGTTTCTTGCGACATCGATATTGATCGGCCGATACTTTGGGACGCGTCGTCAAATACCACAGCTAAATAAACTGAATTGCTCTGCGGCTTTGATATTACTTTCGGTGAACTTCCGTCATTAATTCGGCGAACTTTAGAAGAAACGATGAAAGCAATATCTGTCTTAAGAATGGCTGCGGGAAAGTCTGTGTCCGTGTAACAGATTTCAGTGAACTGTCATACTGAACATCGATGTAGTTGTTGAAATGAATTTGGTGCATCGAACAGATAGGTTATTATTTTTACAGAAATCGAAGTAATCTCATTGAAAGTTTGAAATACTCCAAATCTGATTGCGTGACCGATACACATTGATTTTTGATCGATAATCCTAAATTGTTATATTGTTAGTTATTCTTATATTAATAACATTTACATATTATATATTTATATATTCGATACCAATATTTGGAATACCACTTCAATGGTTATAGACTATAATCAATATGTAAACATAAATTATATGAATTATACAAGGTATAACATAAACGTACCAAGTATGATTAATTCTTTATTGGCGATCCAACTTTTTATCTTCGTATTCATTTCCACACAATTTTTATATTACGTACGAAAAAGGTTCAAATATTAACAAGCATCGCAAAATTCTTTTTTTCGATGCCTAGAACAGTAAACGTGTCAGAATTACAAGGCTGATCTCTAAAATCGTTGATTGTTCTCATTATCTTTAACTTACGATAAACGATCTTCGCGTCAAACAATGTCCATATGTTATTTCTATTTTTACGTGAAGTAGTTTTTATATTTAATTTTCAATATCTCGAATTTGAACCGATGTGAGCTAGAAGCTCATTTTTAATGTAATAATTGTTCTTAAATGAAACTGTACAAACTTACTTCTTCGTTGCAAGACGATAGAAAATATTGACAAAATAAAGTTAAAATTATACGAAAAAATCTGTCATGAGTAATTTCTAAGACAAAATTTTCATATTACAGGAATGCATATAACTGCAAGAATATGTATGCCAGAAAGATAAATTTGCATGTTTATTATCATGACTATTCATACCGTTGATGTTTTAAAGGTTTTATCATCTCTGTTACCAATATCATCTAGTAAATATATGCAAAATCCATTTATAATGTACAGAATGTTCTGAAAATGAAAATGTATAAAAAAGAGCACATATTAAGAGCGTATAAAGCGAGTGTTCTAATATTTACATCACTTCTAATATATGTAATCCAATTTTATACATGTATCTATAAATTCGAATTTGTTAGCGGTATTGATTAAATCTACGAACTTGCGACAACTATAACGGGCGCTAAGATATTTTAATTAATGAAAACAACTAAAATCAAATTAAATTGAGTTAAAATTAAGGAGATAAAACTTAAAATTAATTAATGAGAATATCGTAGTGAATTAACAAAACTGGGCAATTTCACAGTTAATAATTAAGTGTTTCATAAATTTAACTGTACGACAACATTTAATACACAAGGGATTCGATATCTTCACAAATATGATACTACGGAACACAATCTCTTGTGTAATTAATCTTTCTTGAATAATATTAATGTACGATACCACTAAACATAGATAATGGTGACAACACTTAAAACAAAACAAAATAAAATTGATATTGATTCTCTCGTATGCTAGATTTCTTGCGAAAGGTAAAGTTGTAAACCATTTATTATTAAACTATTCAATATACAGAATACGTATTATGAGCAGATTGTTAATGTTTATTCAAGTTCATATTTCTATAAATATAATTAAAGAAATATTATAAAATCTACGTATTAATTTGTTCCACTCTTTAAATATTATGAGGAATAGCTTATAACACTAAATATATGCATAATATACATTAAATATTTTATATATTTTTGCACATCGTCAGTATTTTGTACATTTAATCTCTGTACATTCTTATACATTTAAGTTTCCCTTAAACGCATAAACATTCGCAATCTAATTATTAGTGGCATAAAATTATAGCAATATAAAACAAAATTCTAATATGTAATAAGAAAAATCATTTTGATTTATTTAATTTCTTATTAAGATAGTGTAACCAGCAACTGGAAGACTACTACACCGAAAGACTGATGAAAGCTATCAGAAATAATTTTTCAAACAGCGATATAAAAATGGTACGAAACGGAATGGCAATAAACTCACAATTTGTTAACATTTAGTGTAAAAATGTTCACCGTTTTCTCTTGTATAAAAATAGTTTGAATAACAGATCTGTAAATGATATTAAACTGTTATTTAAAACTAAGCAAAAAGAGTGACTATGTGCAGCTTGGTATACTTCGATGTAACTTTTCGCGAGGCTTCCTTGAAGTAACGTTTCGAAACTGATACATCGATCTACAGCTACGCGGCGGAACATTCTCGCGCTGTTTTTTACCTTCCTCGCTTGAACTTTCCAACCCCGACTAGTTTTCCTTCGCGCTTGCCAACTCTTCCCGCTTTTTTATTCCAAGATTCGTCGAAGTTTGATATTTTACCGTGGTATATATCGTAACCAGATAGTATACATATATTACGTGACTGAGATATAATGGTTATATTGCTTGCGATGGTAAAACGAAAAACGATGCAGCAATGATAAAACACATAATAGTTACACATGATTTCAATCAGGCAGTTTAATACTAGTGCAGTGCTTTGATGAAAGAAGAGAGAACAGAAAGGCACTTGGGCACAACTACTTGTAGGTAAATGCATATAATATAAATGCGGAATTCTTTTCATGCTTTTGTCTTGTTTTACGATACTTCAATTCATTTATGATTGTCTCGAGCGAACGAATAATTTCGAATAACCAAAATAGGATACGAATGAATATGTAAAAAATCGTCACATCATTTTGCAGGAAATACCGACCACTTCAATTGTTCCGGATGGAAGTAAATGGACGAGAGTCTACGGAAAGGGAACATTAAATTCATTCATATTATATGTATAACTATGTGTCGTTTTAGAGGACATAGAAAAGTAATGACAAAATTTTCGTTGTCAGTTTTCATGTGAAATGTGATAGGATAAATGAAAAATTTTCATTTTAGCTTTTAGAAATCATATAAAAGCATTTTTTGTATGAGAGATACTTCATATACTTTTATTTCAGTTGCATGAAAGAACAAAAAAAAGAAGATAGTGACTTCGTTGGAAGACTGTGGAATGTCATTGATGTTAAAATTGATCTTCAAGAGGAGAAGGCAAAGGAAAAAGGTATCAGGTTTCTCTCTATTTCGTTTTATTATCGTTAATTATGTTCAAGGTTTTCGCTTCATCATGCATTGATAGTCAGGAAAGAATTTCATAATTAATTAAAAATTTCATAAATATCACTTTCGTATATTTATTACATATTTGTTATATTTTATAAATATTACGTCATTATATTATGTTTTAAATAGAACACAATTTTTAGACAGGAATTGAATGTATACTTTTAAATAAAAAGATTGTTATTATATATACATCAATTATTACTTTTAAACTAAACCTGATGTAACAAAAAATGAGATATTTTTTGTAAATATAAAATTATTATTCTCTTTCGAAACATGAAATGTGCACGATGAATTTGCGAGCACAGAAACATGCAACAGCTAAAACCTCATTTTCCAGATAAATTATTTCTATTGCAAGGAAAAATTTTAGGACGAATGATTGCGTAAAATATCTGTTGTATGCATGGACGAACGTAAAAATGAATTTCCATCGGTGTATTTGACGAAGCGGAAAGGCTTCTACAAACAACTCTTGAAAGGATAGCAGTACCGAAAGATATCAAATGAAGGATTTACCGCATTTAAAGCTTTGATAACAGGTATCTCTTTACGGTAGAGCATTGAGAAACACTTAGCGGCAAATAGAACAGAAAAGAATGGTGATGAAGGTGAAAGGTAAATGGAGTGAGGAAATGCACACACAAGGAATATTCGTGTTATTTTACTACAGCGAAGTTGTTTAGTAAAATGTATAGCGTGTTAAGAATTTGATATAGTTATGCGGTCGAACGTAGCAGTATTAGAAATAATGCAGCTTAATCAGCTATATATAACACGAAGAAATTGTGTTACTAAATTTCTGGGTAATATTAAACGATAATGCCATTAATATTGAAATACACAATCTTCATCGAATCTGATAGAGTTTTTATGAAGGTAAGTTTTATCTAATATAAAAGTTTATTTTCACGAAAATCCTGTCCAGTGTGATCCAATGTATTAATTTTATAATCATAATTTATTAAATATTAAAAATATTAAACGCTCCATATTTCTATTTATATCCAGGAAACATTTTCGTAACGAATATCTGTATGATAAGATTAATACAGATTAAAGACGAAATCGTATAATGGAAAACATACAAATTTATCATTGCTTAAAGCAATTATATTGTACATATATTAGTTACATAGAAATGAATACAAATTGTACATGAAGTCGATTATTCTTTTTCATTTTATTTGGGATATTTCAGAAGATAATAAGTAAAAACTAGTAAGATCGAAAATATTAAGCTGAAAATGTCGAAACCCTTGAAATTATGTAGAATATACAAATTTATAGGTTCTTCTATAAGCAATTATTATATTTGTACAATTTTCGGTTATATAAATACCCATTCACTAAATATATCTGAAAAAATATTATATTTAATTAAGTTGAATAAGTTTTCTTGTTGGTTCGTTAACTAATTAAAGAATTTGTCAAGTATTTACAAAGACGTTTCGTAATATTTAAAGGATTAGTACTTACTATAAAAAATTATTAAATATATAAAATAAAATATATAAAGTAAAATATGTAAATATATAAACCTACTTAATTTAATAACTGAATGTATATTATACGATAATATAAGTTTAATAAACATGTGGAACATGAGTCATTAAATTATTTGTTTTAGTCAAACATATATTTTAGAATACTTTTAAGCCGTTAATGATTTCGCGAATTGTAGCTAGTGTCTTATGTATGTATGTTATCTATACATGTATTTTGTTGCGAATTGCAGTAAATGAGACGTATGTAGTAAGAAATCCTACTTCAAAAGTCATTAGCGTAAAATATTTAACTTGAACTAAAATTTCTACGTAATGGTCCCATACAGCCACCGATGTTACCTAGTCAAACTATTTTACAACTTCAGCTTCGAAACGCAAAGTAGTATTTAGCTTTAACTTTTAACTTGTTTTAGTCAAATACAGTACTATCAGCTTGTATTGTGATAACAACACATAATAAATAAATTAAGCGCTTTATCCACTTACGCTACCATTTAATTTACAATTGAGGATGCTACACCGATCCAAAAGGAGGTGTCACGTACTTACTTTTGAAACAAAGACTTTTTACAATGTCTATTAATATTGTAGAAAAATTTGACGTAGGAAATATACATCGTTAATGTAAACGATATTACATTTGAACAGAAATTCTTAATTTTCGAGAAGATTATATAGTTAAAACTTATTTGAATATTATAGCACAGTTGATTGATTGAAAACTTTTAATTCTTAGAAGAACCCGGAATATAAATATCTATATCAATATAAATATCGAAATATTTATATATAAATATAAATATAATATCAAAAACATATTATAATAAAATGTTCGCTCTTATTGTTTCAGAAACAGAACAGTAGAAGTGACAGCAAAATATCATCTTCTAATTACATTTCAAAGCTACTTTGTGGTCTTTTCCCTAGAATTCTATTTGAAAATCAAGAAGCTCGTGATTTTACTTACTCAGAACATCTGTAATAATTACTTCTGGGTGGGTTCTGATGATCTTATATACAAAAAGAACAAGTGTGCGTGAAGGATGGAAACTTTCTGTGTTCTTATGATTTTCAACGGATAAAAAGAGAGGAAAACTTTTAATCCTTCAAAATGCGTACAACACAGGGATTTAACAAACAATTTCCGTTTCTACAGAGAGGATGCTTTATTTGAGTGAGAAATCGTAGGGACGTTGCAAAGAGGATAAAAGTTGACTTGCGAAGAGGGTCTGTCTTATGACAGTGCAGCCATTGGGTCTGCTCTGTAATTATTTAAAGATGCTTTAACATTTATGGTATACTTTGCGTTTAAATTCAACCTCGAAACTATTATCGAGCTACCTGAGGACTTCTGAACGTTAAACAATTTTCAAACTGTTATTAAATGACGACTTCAATCGTCTACCCACATTTCTTGTAAATTGATGCATACTTGGATACATGAATAATTAAAATTTCTTTTAATTAAATTAAATTATTATTTGTAAAGGCTATATACTTATAAATTCGATAATTCATAAATTATTGAATTCTAAATACCTATTTTAGGTACATCTTTTCGTAATACATTCAACGAAATGTTAATAACGAATCAAATCAATTCAATTGTTAATATATTAATTATGCCATATTTTAAAATGAGTATTCTTTGTGAAAAAGACCGTCAATCTGATTATGCTAATTATACTCAATAAAAATGACAATTTCAATCGTTTAGAAGTTGTAAGGTACCAATATTACACATATTTTATTAGAAAAAAACTTCTGTTCTAAAAAATAGAAAGGCGAGATATTTTTCACTATGCTATTTGCGTTCTTTCAAATATAAAATTTACATACACGAAGTACACATAAAAGACGGCATGAAATTTGATGGAATACTGGATTTTTTAATAATAAAATCCGTAAAAAAGTGTTCGGTTAGCGGATAATGTTTATCTGAATAAATTAAAAGAGCCTTTGTCCGAAAACATGACAGGGATAGGTTCATAACCTCTGTTGTGCTGAAATTTTAGCACGGCTATCTACAACGATGCACCAGAAAACAACGTGCAAAACAATAGTTGAAATTTTAATGGCTTTGCATGAACAGTTGCTCCTAAATACCAGCATTGCAACACAAAACGATAATATTACAATATTCCACGAAAGATATGCTCGTTATTAACACATTTACTGTAGATAATTTCACGCAAACTTTAAGGTAGAACACTGCATTACAATTAAGACGAAGAGACAAGAATTTGAGGAGTTTTCTATTAAAAATATCGTCGCTTATGGATCAATATTATTTTTAGTTGAAATAAATACAAGAAATTCTCTTTACTTAATGTTATGAATCGATCTATTTGGTCGTGTTTTACCATGAGAAAAAACGTAATATTACGTCAACGACATGTTGAATAACAGAATTTGTCACGAAAATCGAAACAGCGGCAATGTCAGAGTTTGCAAATCTGAAATAGATTTTGGGAATAGATTCGTAAATAAATTTACACGTAGAAATGTGTGAATTGAATAAATGACATTTAATGCCGCGTGTATTGTCAATTAACGGGAAACGGGAAAATTGTCAGAAGCCGCAAACGTTGCAAAATAATTCCTTCTACACGTAATTGCCCTTGCACTATCAAAACGCGAAAGGATTCGATTTAACGCGGTAGCCCTCAGAGCTCGATGCAATTCACCGATGGGTGCGTTACGGCGTTGCAACGTCAGCTAAGGGATAAGGGTGGTTGAGGTCGATCGTGTTTTCTGCTGGGAAATGGAATTTTCACTACTGCTGGACGGGAGTTTTGTAGTTTCATGGGACATAAACGAGAAAAGTCGATACGGCACTGAGGGTCGACAGTTGCGGCGAAACGACTGGGATATATTAATTGCCACTGACATTAAAAGAACGAGTATAGAGGAAGGTGAAAAATCGTTAAAAAGAGTAAGAGAGTGGGACCGAGTAAAAAAGAAAGCTAGCATTCAGGTTTAGCGAGAAGAAAACAGCGAAACGGCCGAGAGACAACTAAAACTGCTTTCCACGAAATTAATCGTTCCGTGTTTTACTATGTTGAAATCACGGTTATTAAAAATACAATAAAAAATATACAATAAATTTATCGTAATCCGCAGCATGTAGATATCTTTTACGCTTGATGCAAAAGAAATAAACTTAATTTTATTTGATTTTTATTAGTAATAAATTATTTACATAATTTGTAGCAGTTGCATTTAAAAATATAGAATTAAATGAAAGTTTTGAAATTACTTAAGTGGAAGCAGTAGAAATAAACGAGAAAGGAGTAATTTTACGATGCAATCCACACCATTCGTAAAGAATCGAAATATTTCGAGTTACCTTGTGATACTATCTTTCGATGACACTAGGAACTAGAACGACAATTGCGATCGTGTCGTAAAAATCACACGAATCGAATTGGGAGGAGCTTTGCAAAGCTGACTGCTATCAGATTCGCTAACTTTTACGTTCGGTCTACGACATTGGACATCGTTACTTCTATTCGCCTCGACTTCGAGACGAACATTGTTATCGTCGCGCAGTAGTCAACTTAGGAAGACCGATTCTAATCGAATTTCCTTCATAATGGCAACAAACAGCTGACGCCCACATTTATTAAAGATAGGTAGAAATCGTAATTGTCTCTTACGACTTTCAATAAAACGCGTATATTTCGAGTCTCTTGCAATTTTATGCCATTGTTATATTTAACACATGAATTATTAATACATATCAACCTCAGTGCCTTCATAACTTTATACCATTTACTTCTTCCTCAATGAATGTTTAAATAACAACATTAAAATCTGGATTTTAATAGCGATCCTATACTAACGACAAAAACATACAAATTAGTTGTTGCTGTTTACGATCATTTCTTTAAGCAATACGTTTTATACGATAAAGTCGCAGTCATTTCCGGCCAAATACTTTGTCATTATATCTGCTATTACACTTAAAGCATCGGAAACAGATACGTATATTTTATTTTACGTGAATATTCCGTTTTACCTGATTTTACTCCTCTTTACCAACAACAAAACACACACGCTTCTAAAGCATTTAAAACAGTAAAACAGAAAGTCCACCATTAAACGGTTGTTTGAAACTACCCATTTCAGAGGTAACAGCGTTTATCTTCTCTTTGAAGACACCGGCGAAAAGCAATAAAAGAAACTCAACATTTATGTTTTATATTTTTTCCCTCTCCCTTTTGAATTTCAAAATACCCCTGTAAGCTATTTTTGGGACTGTAATAAATATTGGCTCCTTGTGTACCCGTATGAACGTGGTCTTCTTTACTATGCAAAAATAAATTTCCAAACAGAAGGAAGTAAAGGGAGGAGAAATAGAAACGAGGAAGAAGAATACCAGATATAAATAGAATAAAAAATATACGGGAAGCGGAGAAGAAATGACTTTGTAGAATTGATAAGTTGGTGGAGGCGACGAAAAATTGTTCGTCACTTGGGATTATTATGAGAGTTGGTTTCAAGAGGGTGGAGCATGTCTAGCGTCCGCCAAGACGGTAGATTTATTCTTGCAAAATAGTACGGCGACGCTCGTGAATATCGTTTCCGTTGAACGCGACGCTTTTAATTAAATTGCATATCCGTACAGGCGTGAAACGAATAAATTTTCTGGGGCTGACGTGTGACTTGTTAACACCAACGATTGTACTTGGCCCCTGACGTCTTGTTTGCCAGCGGCAATTCGTACATAATGCCAGGCATTGAGAGAGGTCGAAGAATACCTAGCGGAAAGAAAGGGGCGAAAGCTGTGAGAAATTGCTTGGACGAAGGACGTTGGAGGAAACGTGGCTGTAACAAAATGCCAGTTAAGTCGGTTAATGAATTTGTAATTGGCCTTCGTTTACCGATCAATGATGCAAATAAGAATCGCGTTATAGACCAGCGCCGTTTAGGAGATAGACGTTAAATTCGTTAATTATTAATACATGCACTATTTGTACGATGAATATCACCGGGATCGTCAGCTAAAAATTTTTTTATTCCGCGAACAGCGTGGCGCTTTCGACGCTGCGTTTCGACTTTTTCATTCGACGGAATTTTCATGGAATTTTTACAGTCGCCAGGCACAATAACGTGAAATTAAATATAAAATTTTAGAGAAATGAAACAGTTTTCGAAGAGAATGAATTCATACAATTTTTCCCAACGTAAATTGTGCTTTCTTTTTAATTTGTTGCCAGCTCTTTCGTATTTCCAAATATCTTGAATTTCTTTTTTAACGACGTTATGTATAATCGAAGTATGTAATGTGAGGAGTAATATCATATTAGTGAAAAAATATATACAATAAAAAATATATTATGTATACATATATATTATAATGTTTAGAATGTCACCAAATATCTGGAGAATACTCATAGGATCGATTCTGCAAAATGATGAAAACGATGAAAACGGTTCATGTACAAAAATAAAAGAAAAACGTTTTCTTATGTAATATTCTAACGTATAAAATAACGAAGACTTAAAAAAAAAGACTTTATTCAAGAATATGAAGATTTTCTTGCAACGAAAGATCTTTTGATCTTACAAAGAACAAAGTTTACCGTGTCAAGAAGTTCAATCGCCTTCAAGCACTCTCAACCTTCGGTTATGATTTTTCATTGACAGAAAATGTATTAGAGATAATGATGAAAGAAATACCTCAAGTTGGAGTTAAACAACACCTGTCGAAAGAAATTTATGATCGGAATCACAAACTTGGGAAGTCTATTTCAAAAAGGCGCTAAGGAGAAGAAATACTTTAACATTCTATCCAGCTTTTCTTTTAATAAGTATTTTAATTTTACTTTGTGTTCCTTATCAAAAGAATATTCGTTGTACTAAATTTATTTTAATAATAAATAAAATTTTTATCAATAATGATCACGAACATATTTGATCTGTAAAAGCTATATACCTACTAAGACGCAAAAAATTAATAAACACAAAAAATTATATGGGCATTATCAAAATCCTTAAAGAGTTCAAAAATCTCTAAGACTTATTATCTCACATGAAACTTTAAGTCTTAATTTATAAAGGACCCATATATTCAAAACATTATAATAATAACCTCACTAGTTTTATATAATAAAATAGTTTCTTTTTCCTGTTTATATCCGTTACATCTTTTAGTCATAAATTTAATCAATTTTGACATTAATGCAGGAACAATAAGAGGACTAACACATTGTTATCAATTTATTATATTTGTGGAACTTTAGCAAATATATAGCTAATAAATTTTCACTATGTGTATTGGATCGTAAATATGCAGGAATGCAAAATTTCAATGGATTAATTGTTTCCATGATAATCTAATTATCACGTTTTAATTAACATTATTATGTATGTATGTATATATATGTATACCTAAACATGAAGTGTAAGACAAACGAAACGAGAAGAATAAATGACGATGCTTTCTATTCCACACAGAAGTCCATTTACAACTAGTTAATTGAATAATATCGACAAACTAAAGCTCTTGCAATAATGATTAAGTAATATCTATAATCATTGATTACTTTATATATTATCAAATTTCTATCGCAGATGTACATTTCACTCGTTAGTTTATAATAATATACATAAATGTAACTTTGTATTTATATTATTATAATTAATAATACGATAAAAATATAGTAAACAAGAAAATTTCTACTTCATTTATTTCTGTCAAACATAATAATAGAGAATTTTAATATTATGATAAAATTTGTATTTTTGCAGATGTAATTTGCATCTGTTTCTAACAATATTATAGGACTCGTGACCTCGCTTCGATTTTCCTGCTGGGACAAATCGAATAGAAATTTTTTATAGTGCCTACAATAAAATAGCTTTACAGTTGGCATAAAAGTATATCAATTTTGTGAAAATACGAACGCGCAACAAAATAAAACGTAAGTTCCCATTGTTTCCAAACATTTCGACGTCCGACATATTTTATAACCAACATTTACTCGAAAATAAAATCTAGGAAGTAAACATTTATTTTGATCCGTCAGGTCACAATATTTCCAAAAAGTAGAGCACGCTTGCAAAATATATAATTTAAGAAACACATCTGTTTTACCGATTTATTTATTTGATTTTACAGCAAAACATCTAATTTTTTTCGGAAATGGAAAAATGTAGTTTAATTACACTTGACATTTTATTTCTAAATGTAACGGATGATTTAGCTTACGCTAGACAGAATCAATAGTGATAGAAGACGTTATAAATTCAAAAATGTAATAGTAATGTAAACGTAAATCCCAATAATGAATTAGAATTTTCAGCCAAATTTTAATTTTTGCCCTTTTTACTTTAAAAATAAAATAATAATTCACATAATCTACAATATTATTCTGCTTGTGATATATAATGTACAGTATTCGATTAATAGACATTATACTTACATAAATCTCATCGTACTACTTATCGTGTTTTATACTACTTCTATTTATTTCAATTGCAAAAGATCTCAAATGTTTAGTCGTAACCAATAGATTACAAACATTAATATATTTCCATATTATATTTTATTGTTGTTATTCCATATTCCACTGTTCATTAAAATATATTCCTATATAAAAATATATATATTTTTTAATATTTATTTATGTTTTATATAAGAAGGCAAAGAATCAGTTTAATTATTTGTTCAAATCTTTCAAAATCAATTCATTCGCGAGAAGAAAAGTAAAGCGAAAGAAGAAAAACTGATGCCTCGAGTCAGTGGAAACAAAAACGCCAGCAGCGATTAGTACGAGAATCGTAGCAGACGAGACACCTGATGTCGATAATTTCCATTCATTAACATTAATCCGTTCACTTTTCTGTCAGATAATGTGGCTATAATCGAACAATGAAGGGATAGCATGCGGTTTGTATCGGGAGTATTTTGCAAGTATTGTAGATACCTGGCATTCCCTGGGGCTACCCTCGTACATTCACACGTGCGCAATCTGTAATACGTATATACATACAAGCGTAGTTGGTGGTG
The DNA here is from genome assembly GCA_014737365.1 of Bombus soroeensis. NCBI lineage: Eukaryota > Metazoa > Arthropoda > Insecta > Hymenoptera > Apidae > Bombus > Bombus soroeensis. Next base: position 43,786 of record JACXIL010000206.1, read on the forward strand.
TGTATGCGGTTGCACGTACATTCATGCTCACGCTATTGCATGTCTAAAACCAGGTCTACACCTAACGAATGAACCGGAAAATAGTAAGCGTGGACAAACGCGAATCTGTAGGGCATTCGATATAAACGTACAATTCGTCGTAGTGTTACAATATCGGTAATCGAACGAGGCAGAGTTTAACGTAGATAATGATTCACATATATATGAATTCTAATAATTTTGTTTATTTTAGTTACCCGTACTTGTAATAAATATTAAATACGTAGTTTTAAGTACACGAGATACATATACGTAACAATGGTGTGACCAAGATGTTTTAATTTCTTTAAATAATTTGTCAGAAAAATTGTATACGTTAACATAGAACGTGTTAAAAAATATACATTAAAAAATAGAAGATTTATAAGTAAAGGAATTATTCAAGGGATTAGGAATTCAGTTAAGCGACGAGTTACCTCGTCTTCCTCGATTAAAAGATACAAGATTTTCATTTTTCAGTTACCATTTTTACACCAGCCGAATTTTTCTCTTGATATTTTAATAGAATATTTATATTTTCTTATTACCTTCGCCCATAGAACATGATAACAAAATTTTTACCAAATCCTATAGGTCACGCAGTATAACGAGTATTTTCCTTTGATCCACGAACAATCGACGGACCGCGTTCGTTGATGGCCATTCGTTAGTCACAGACTCGGCTTAACATTTCGAGTTTGCTACCGTTTACAAACGTCTCGAAACCCTTCGTACACTCGATCATATCTCATAGTATGTATGCCCACCTTCTACGTCAGCCAGCTATCTACTAATTAACAGTGGCTATTAGCCAAGCTGGTCAATTATACCTGAATTATTCTCCTACTGATGTCGCATCGATGACGGCTGACCATTGACCATAGGCCTCGGAGTGCGTAACGATTTATCAATCGCCACGATCCAATGTTTGCCGAAATGACTCGGTCGATCTACATTTCGATCACGAAACAGCTGACTCACGTTTACGATTTTCGATGGAAGCTACCATTAATATGGAATCCGGAAATAGGATCATAGCTGTAGCGGTTGGTTGATAATAACCTGTAGCCGAGGTCAAACTGTCGGTAAGGATTCATTGAATTCGGAAGCTTCCTCGTGTTACAATTGTCGATTGAAGGATTGTCAGAAGATTTGTTAACTATACTATGAAATGTTGTTAATGTTATCTGTTTACTACACCTGGTCAATGTTGGATATGTATTCTACAATTATCGATTATTATTAGACTGCGAATGCGAATTCATATTTTTATGAACACGATTGAAGAAATAGAATCTCAATGGAGAGTATTTCACTTATGTAAATTATAAAGACTGGTCGAGTTTGGATATTTCATATCTAGATATATTATATTTTTAGATAACATATGCATATTAAAAAGCAAGAATAGAGCATTACGAATAGAGTAATGAATTAACAAAACGTATGAAGGTTTGATTGGTGCAAAATGAAAATTCAGAATACAATATGTATAAAATATAAGTCATGCGCGAAAAAGATAAATATTAAAACATATTAAAACATGTACAGGGGAATAACTTCTGATTGAGAAGATAATTGGAAATAGTAATGAATAAATCTGCAAAATACTAATTATGAAATCTTTATGTCGAAATTTATTTAGCGAACGATTTCGACAAAGAGCAATTTTTTAAAAATTAATTTTCCAGCATTCGGTAAAGTGACTTTATGTCGTTAATATAAATCGTTGCATTATATTATTTAGAAATATAACAAAAAATTTATTTTCCTTTCAACCATTCGTAAAAATAATAAATTATTTTTATGAACATATCGTTAACATAATAAACGTTAATATAAAGAAAACATTAATATAGTGAATGACCATGTTTTATTGCAATATTTCATTTTAGAAATATTACTTTGACAAAGCGATATAAATTATTTGCTCCGCGCCACTCAATTTATACCATGACGAACAAATCATTAAGTTAATAACATACCTTGAGTAATTCGATCCATCATTCCTTAGCCACTAACGGATTATTACTTTGATCAGTCGCTTGACCAGAAAAAGAAATGGATTTTCCTTGAGAAGGGCTACTGCAACGTGACAGATACGTTCTTGACGGGTTTCGTGATTAAAGATCGTCTAGGCTGGTAAGCTGTTCGAAGGGTAACGATGACATCTATTTTGAGGCTACCCCTCTGTCTGATGTCCCTTGTCGGATGTCTATCCCAGACTCCCTTCGTTGATATCTTCGAATCCCGATAACAATTCCTACAGAAGCCAGCAGCTGTATGCATGTATTCCCAATTTACTGGTACCTAAATCAACGAATCAGTGATTAACGTTGCTATGTTCGAATATTCTGGAGTTACAGCGCAGCATTTCGCAAACGTTGCGAACAGACTAATTAATTACGTCACTTACGGCTACTAATCGCGTAAGATGCATCTTATATCGAGCGCATTAACGGGAAATGCGAGTATGTAGTCGGTTTTGCTAAAACCATCATGGATTTTATGGTTAGAAAGCAGTTAAACATTAACGATCTTGAAAGTACGTGGAAGAAAACGAACTATGAAACTCCGTAACACAAAACGTTGATATAACAAAAATAATTCTTTTGATTGAGCAAATTATAGTAAATAATCATGATCTAGTAATGTATTTCGTAATTTAACAGCATTTTATAAAACGTCAATGTCTAATAAATTTTGGTAAAAAAAGAAAAAGAAATTAAGTTAGATTCAATTCGATTTTGTAAACCGTAGTGTCGTAATTAATTGTCGTAGTAAATTTTTATACATTAAGTTATTAAATTTTCTGAACGGATACAATATAAAAAGATGTAGCTACATGAATTTTGTTCAACGATTTTTTAATCGAACAATACACGGCAAATAATAATTTCTTTAGAAAACCGTCCGGAGATAGAAAAGGATTGTTACCTAGTTATGTTTAGTACAATACAATAGTTTTACAATTATCGTTTTGTCTTATTGTTTAATTGAACCGCAAGAGATAATTACGATCACTTTACTTTGTTACAATCAGATGACTTTTCTATTGACCAAGGAAAACCGATTTTGTTGGAGAGAAACGCCGGTTTAATAAAGCCATCTCTCTGGTCAAATATGATTAAAGGTCAGCCTTGAGAGCGATTTAGTGGAAAGAGTAAAAAGATATCTATCTTAAGGTATAGCATCCTCTTTCTATGGTATCTGTTCCTTTCCGGTATCTTTGACCTTTCAAGATCAGAGTTACGTCTGATCCACGTATACAGTATCAACAGCGCAATACTAGTATACATTACACAGTAGCGATAGGAGTGAAAATAAATTGGAAGCGTTTCCTCTGAACTTCTTTCAGAATTGGTATCCAACAAAATCGATCACTATACAGCTTTCTACGATTCGATTATTGTTGGTAAATCGTTTTCATCACGTATGAAACGAAGAAAGCTTCTAGAAAATATAAAAATCTACCGAAAATATACATGTATCTTGTTTAGATAGTTTTTTTTTTTACTAAATATTTGAAACGTCGCGCGTAGTTTATTTCAACTGTTCAAATACCTACAATACAATATTTGTACAGACAAAGGTACACGTATATAAATCCCTAATGGAATCCACGAACTAAATTTACGTTAAATGTCACGATAAAATGTTATCAAATATACTTATAATTCTATTGTGTACACATATTTTATAATTTAACTAAATAAGTTAACTAAAAGAAGAACAAAAGGTTTATGTAGAGATGAGTTTAGAATAACACCGAACAAATTCTTTTTCCTGAAATACTTCAACGTCCTGTTTCAATACGCAATATACATTATACATTATCGATTGACAAAAGATTGTGAGGGTTCGACGACCTGGCGTTCGATTTGCTGTCAACCAACCAGGCGATTTAAAAAATTATGTACTCCGAAACATGGTATGCACGATTGATTGATAAAGAAATGAAGAGTTTCAGAATCATGTAATCGATCCGATATAACACAGAGTAAAAGAGCACACTGTATAATGTAATATTCATTCCTTTTTAAACTCACATATTATGCCATTTAGAGTAATAGTTTATTACGGGTTTCAATGTTTTCCTAACACCAGAGCTATCTAGTGATCTGTAATATGTACCTAAGTATAATATATACAAATTATTACAATTAAAATGGTACGATAAAGATGTGAAAAGTATATTACTATTATAGGTTTGTATAGAAGAAGGTATATGTAATAAAAGAAAATTAATTAGCAACAAGGAAGTGTAATTTTCTTATCTTGTTTATCGGAATTTATAGATGACTTAAAAATAACGTTGCACGATACTGCAGGACGGTACGTGCACGTGAATTGGTTCGAGCAATAAGCCGTGTTATTTCGAAGGAAACCGAGGTAAGCCAACGTGATTCGTGGTTCTATGCTTATGGATATACCGCATACGACATGTAATACGAAGGCCACATACGGATGAAAGGAGGAGAATGTGGTGGTGAATGGAAGAGAAGGTGGACGAGAAATTGTAGCTGGAAAGGTCTAGCCGGGATGTTATGTTGTATGCTAGTACCAGCGCTGTAGAAACATTTGCAACCAGCAAGATAGGCTTTTACACGTGGTCACGTCATCGTTGATTCAAAGGACATTTTGTATAAATTCTAAACACTAGATAGTAGGAAATTACGAACCGCACTGTATTGCACGTACTGCAAACAACAAGAAACAATTTTCTGCGGGTTGCTACGCTCGAGGGGAACGTTTGTAGAAATTGAAACAATTAAATTAAATTCAAATTTCATGCTTTTGGAGTTCCTTTGTAAAGCAACAATATAATGCTCTGTTTAGATCTTCCAAATAAATTGCGATTGTATTATCGAGATCTTACGCTCTTGCGTTCTGCTATATAGCTATTTAAGTAATATAATCATAGAGTAAATGTTAGATGTAAAGAAAGAAAATATCAAAAATAAATGAAATGAACAGCAGAAAAACATATTATATTTTTAAAGTAATAGTAATATTCTAAAATATTATAAAATATATTATACTTAAAAACATAGCATACTTCTAAATCAGGGATAAGAATATGAATAAATCTAGGACGTATTTCTTGTTGAATGACTTTAAATAAATATTAAATAAATATTATCACTTTTCATTCTTTGAAATCAAATGATCTCAATACATTCACGATAGAAATTACATAACAACAGCCTGTATTTGATAAGTATAAAATCAGCGAACATGAAATGTGAAGAGACTAATCCATAAATCTCTTCAAAATATATAGGTATAAAAACAAACTAAAACCAATATCATAAACTCGTGCGTATGTATGTAGATATGGACGCCGATAATGTTTTATCGGTGATTTATATGTGCTACTGATTTTCGTAACTATTCAAATCTGTAACAATGGCATAGAACCAGTTATTAGTCTAATTTTAACATAGTAAATAATTTGAAACATGAGTTACGAGGCAAACTGAATCGTCTGTGGAACGTTGAAATTATTGATAACTAAATATACTTGTACTACACATACTGAACACATACCAATTTGTACGACATTTTACAATTTCCTGCGTGTATGAAATACGTATCAACTCTGAAATTGCTAAATCTTTCAGTTAATCGAATTACTCCTCTTTATTATGCAAGAATTTAAATGTATGAAAAATTAAGGAATTATTTATGATAGTAACGAATTTCTATGTAATTTGTTTATATAATTTATTCTATATCATTCCATATCATAATTATTTGGAATACATTTAACCATACATGAAAGATTGATCGCTGTAGTATTTAAATATTTTTATAAATTAAGCGTTCAAATTAATCTTGATTAGTAATCTTTTAAAAAAAAATGTAAATGCGAGATCTGTTTAAAGATAACGTTTAAAAACAGTAGGTTGTATTCGTGATCAAAATTATAATGAAGTGCAAGACTGGCCGCAGCTGCAAGAGGAATCTCTGAAATTCTGCCAAAACACATTTCCTTTCACAGTACTCGTGAAACACGAATGTGGCGCAAAGGAGTGGGAAGATTGCCTGCCTAACTGGCATGAAGTCCCACGAGATTCACCGAATTCGTTCAAAGCTTTCCACGTTACGTTTATCACTAATGTCAATAGACACGTTGCGGGATACGAGACTCAACCGTCTGTGGATATTGATTCTTTCGTGTATAATATATATACATACCTACTCTATTGTGTTTCATATGCGGCGAACAAGAAAATTACATACAATATAAGGCTTAACTCGTCCAGTACTCATCTAAGGAGTAATAGCTATTCGTAAAGGGGGTCTTCCTAAATGATACTAACATTTTTCGATAAAGAAAAGAAAGAAGATTGAAAGAAGAAGTCAATTGTAAGAATTTTTATACGCTGTCGTCAATTATTCATTTATTTATGCCAATTATATACAATTATATTTAATAATTATATAGCAGCGAGGATACAATGAATAAAAAGGGAAGATCGAAAGATCTTTTAATAAAAAATCACTACAGTAAAGAAAATATGATGTTATAATAATTTATTTGATAATATTTTAATTCTCGATTGAAACGGAACGTTTTCTTTTCTATGCAAATATTCTTATAAAACTGTACTAGTCTTACTATATGACTTACAATCACAATAAAATTTTCATTGTTCTAAGTAAAAAGATTTCCATTTATAAATTATAAAATATATGTAAAATATATGTAAAAACGTATTGATCAATTGCTGGTTACTCAATCAAGGAAATAACAATTTTACATGACCTTATCGTTCAGCTTAATCATCGGTTAGCAGAGATCTACATTCGGCCGACTACGTACTAGCTTTTAATTCAATTTTCACACTCATCTCGCGGACAAGCGACATCGGCGTGAAATTTTGGGAAGCAGGTTTACTGTCATTGGATCATTCGATCCACGTCAATCGTGTATTGAATCAGTGTCCATCACTCGCATACATTTAGTGCGTATAGCCGTTAATAGCCGGACAATCTCTTGCTACGTGAACGGAACGACAAGTATGTCATGTCAACACGTACCGCGTTACGATTTCACACACCTTGCCATTGTTCAATCATTCTATGCCGTTCCCCCCCCCCCCTTCTGATGATTACGCGAATCGAACATAATGACTCACATAAATCTTACATCAGTAATATTTGGGTTGCATATATCATATGAAGTGTCGATCTTAATAATCTGGCTTGAATCCATCATGATACAAAATGGATGACAATTCGCTTCCATGCAAGCTACGAAATAGTTCATAAATTTTTATACGGTCGAAATAGAAATGATAACGTAGACTTATTAATATTGGCATTCAAATCGAAAATTTCGATTAGGTATTAGTAGCAATACTACTTTTAGATAGTAAATTGTCGAAAATTTGTGAATACAAAAGATTGAACATAAAAAAGTGAATATAGGAAATGTAAGTATAATTTGACAATGAGGTAGAATCTTGAACCGATGAGGATAATTTTAACTTTACTTGTGGAGAAGTGCAAGAATAATTTTAAACCGTAATGTCTAATCGATACTTGCGTGGTTTAACAGTAGATACGTTCGAGGTAAATTTTTCTATAAAAGAGTATTAAACAATTAAGAGGAGAATATCTATCGAAATGTTGATATATTTTGCTGACTATAGTTACCGACTATAGTTTATTATATAGAAGCAACATCGAATATCCATTGCATCCATATTTATCAATACGAAATATTCTAGCATTGTATCTCGTGTTTCTTCTTGAACGAATTTTCAAGTATCGTCAACCACAACGATCGCTCATTCTTTACAAAAGCACTCCGTACGAGCAAATGAAGCGTGAAACATCTTCCTTCTCGAAGGGTACGTGCACGTACCAGTTTCTTCGTGAAGCGGGAAAACGCAGTCGAGATACAAGCTATGAAATATTTCGAACTCGAACGATTAATCGTGGCTACAGATCGTTCAGGCAGAAGTAACAGTCTTAAACCCGTGAAATAATTTATAATACGTACCCAACCTCTGATAGTTTATGACACGCGTCGACGAAGCAAATATTTTACTATAACAAATTTACATCTGACGTTTCCCAGATTATTTATATTGGAATTTGACCTTTTGCTACAAAACAATCTTTTATATTAATGTTACATTTCTATGCATATATTTTAGATACATTATTTATTGTTAAACATCTCACGGGTTTATGAAATACATAAAAAGATATTTATATACGTGTATATGTACCGTAAAGGTAATAATATATTGTATATTATTGAATGTAGATCTTGTATCTCTTTTTGTTATTAGATATTATTATATTACTATTAGTATTTGATGTTTACTATAGTACATAAATCAATATGTGTATATGTTTAATTACTAATTAGGACAAGTAGTCTCATTTTAAATAGAAAGATGTTAGTACGAATTTGATTGCTTTTCCTTTCCTACATAAATATCGTTATTTTAACTGAACAAGATTATCTTTGCAACATATCAGTTTTTCGAAATCATTTAAGATACCTGTTTTATGAAATTTTTACAATTGCGATAAGGAAAAACAAGTACCCACTAGATGGTTTATCCCAACAAAAAGCAAGATACGGTGGAATAAAATAAACACGCGACAGACTGTTGATGTTTGCGCACATAAAGGTGACTTTTAAAAAAAGAGCTATATAATAAATTCTGTCCACATTTTTCGTCCCGTGCCCTTAAAAGACGGATTTCAGAGGTTAGAGTTATACAACACAGGAAGGATCAGCGTCAATAACCCGCAGGTTCGAAATCCCCTAGAGACACCCGTGCACATTTTTACTCTGCCTCTGGTTTCCCCGAAGCGAAATCGCGAGGGTTTTGTCACCGCGTAGCTTACGACTCGTCCGGTAACTTCCACGAGGAAAATTGACGAAACCACTGTTCCTGCTCGAGAACGTCGCATAGAATAATAAAAAAGGAAAAGATGGAACGAGCCTACTTACACATATAGCTCGGAATAATGTGGAAATTTACATGCGGGTGCGTGTTTCGCGGAGTGACGAGGGTTTAGCCCCATTTCGGTCCTCGAAACGGGCTGACTCGGCCTACGACAATTGTATCAGCCTGCGAACGAGTAGTTAACGATATTTTACCTTTTTACCATCCGCGAACGATTTAACGTTCTTGGACAAAAACTGTCTTTTACGACGACAATACCATAACTCCGGCCTATAGAGAATAAACTTCGTTTCGGTTATATCAAACTTTCAACGGGACGCAAATTTTCTAGAAAATTTCTTGAATGTTTGATGAGACTGTTGTCCTGTCGAAAATAAACAATACAACTATTTGCATAATAGATAAATTTCATTGCCCCTGGTTTCTAAAGTTTTGTAGTCTCGTGAATACTTTATATGTATGCATACCATTTATACATCATTTCCTTGATTCTCTTTCCGAATTCAGTATTATTTGTTTATCAGGTTGAATTCGTATTAAAATATTGTTTATACATACATATATAAGCGTTCCTTTAATGAGCAAAAAGTACGTAAGTGCCATGAGTTTGTAGAAAATGTTGTAACTTATTATGTTTTTTTATATCTTATTTTGTTTGCTAAATAGCAATTATTTACATCTATTTAATTTCAGATAAAAACAGAAAACTATATTTTTTTATAAGCAAATAATATATTTCGGTTATAGTGGTTGAAAAATGTTGATATTGATAATATTTTATGTAATTTGTATCGAAAATTGTGCCTGACTGTTGATGTTTATCGAGATTTTTCTTATTTTTGTTTATTTTAAAGATGTAGCTTGCTTTAATTGTACGCGATATTCCATGTAATCCTACCAAAATATACTTTTTCAAAAAATTCAAATATCAAAGTGAGGATCATAAACTTCGTGCAAAGTGTAAAGTAGAGAAGACATAATCGATTACACACCAGTACAAGCAGGGTAAATTTTGTACTTTGAAAATTGCACGCGTTTTGGTAAAGTTTGAAGCGTAACGAAATTAACTCCTTCATGACTACATTGGTATAAAATACCTCGGAGTCTCTATGTATCTTGTAGCATATTACAGTCTTGTTCATAGCATGCTCAGAATTTCTTCAAACGTGAGACTCGTGATATTTTCAGTTCATACAGCGTACAAATGAAAATTTTGCTGCACGATGAAAAGGAACGCATTCTTTCTATGTCCAAATTTTTACATGTAATTATTATAAACTTGTTCTGGTCTGCGATCATTTTATACGGAATTATAATAAGCAAGTGCCTAAAAAAAGAATAAAACACAAAGACTATTCGATGTTCTTATAAAGACATCTCAAGGGAATTTCGAGCCCTATTAAACGATTACTTTGAGTACGTTTTCAACTATCATCCAGAAAACCGCAAACTAACTATGTTTTCTCTGTTCTTTGATTCAACAAGCTGTCCAGGAAACTATTCAATTTCTCTTACACGCTGCCGTACTCGGTACAAGTACGTTTAAGTTCAGATTGCACCATCTGCGACCGTACGCGTCATTGTTAGAAACTAACTAACGATTCCATGGTCCATCGAATTTGTGTTCTGTCATTCTCTCATGACTGGTCACTAGTTTCAACGCCATTGTATTACAATACCGCTATGTCAGGTTCAGTATCTACCATTATTGTAATGCGTGCCATCATTTCTGTACTCTGGCTTCATTTCGAATACTAGACATCGATTCACCATCGCGAAACAGCGTATCTAGCAAATGATCTTTCTGTTGCAACAGAGAACGTGACTTTATACCGCTAATCTGACAGCGTGAAAGATGTTCCAATATTTTACGAAACCCCCATTACGAAAAAGTATGATGAAATACTGCTTGATTGTGAAATTGTGACAGTGCTATATGCGCATCTTTTTGAACATACTATGGGAGATCGAGCATATATTCTTGTTATCGTGAAGCTAGAAATGACTTATCATTTATTATAGTAATAGATTTATATAAATTTGAGCATAACCCAAAGTCAAGTTTTATGTAATACGAATGATATCAAATTTGCATTTATCTGATATATAGTGATGAAATTATCATTACCACCTAATGACAAAAGCCACAATCACTTAACTGGCAACCCGATGATATAATAAGCATCAAAATTTATTTGAAATCTCACTTTTATCATTATCCTTTCTGCCTTTAATAAAATTAAGCTAATTAAGAAATAATTGTAACGTATCAAACAATTTTAAAAATTGAACCAGATCATTCCTTGAATAGAAACTTTTATAATGATGGAGTTAACAATTAACAAATCTTAATTTGCGTTAATTTTAGATTTTATAAACATAAATGTAGAATAATCTGTTTATAACAAAAATCAAACAACACAGTGAAAGATAGGAAATATGTATATAAATTAAATTGTTAGATCCAAACGATTGGAAATCCGAACGACTAATTAACTCATCTTCATCGGTTAAAAGATTTAAGAGAGCATTTGTATCGCGTATATGTATAACGAACGACGAGAGATTCGTGTGAAGGTTGTAGAATATGGATTCATTGTTATATTTAAACAATGCCTTGTTACTGTATAGGAGTTTATTTAATTTTTCTCTTTATTGAATGGACACGACGTCGTGAACAATGAGGATTTCGATACCTACGAGTTGCAATGCAAAGGTAATAGAAAGAAGAAGTATTATAACTCTCGCTCACGTTAAAGCTTAATAAGGCATGATAGTGAATTATCGTCTTTGTATGATAGAACTGGGGCGTAAGCTTAGTCGAGTGCGGTGTATTTCTGTGCATTACACCCACCATGCCAAGGGTAGCGACTTCAAAGAAGCGTGTTTTATCATCGAACCATTATACCGTATAACTACAACGCCTCATTTGCCAAGGCTATAAAAAATGTTCTTATGTTCCGATGTTTGCAAGGGTAATAACTCTATTAAGATAGAAGCTATCTATCGTCCAATCGATCTATGATATTCACACGATAAGGACAGTGCATTCGAAATCTGACTGGACAAAAAGTTTCAAGAATTGTAATGTAAAGTGAGTGTTTCGTTAATGATGTTTATTCTTAAAAAGAGATTCTTTGTCTATACGAATAATAATTCGTATATTTGTAAAAAAACATGCTTTAATATTCTTGATTAAGGCACTGAGGAACTTCAAATGATCGAATTCGAGAAAGATATAATTTGATATAAAACAAATTGTGATACTGTCAAACAAAAAATTAGATGATGTGATTTTTAATATTTCACACAATTTTAGCAGATAATGCTATAGTCTACAACTGTGTTGATATACTAACTCTGCAAATATATAAAAATAACATCAAATAAAGGTAAATAATGTGTAAATCTAATTAGGATATTATGTGCACAATTAACAATTTTTTAATTCACAGCCATTTTAGTTAATAGATATTTTACTACATACTGAGTATGTTTTAATATAAAACAAAAGCAACAGGACTCACTATCGTTTCTTAGATTAGCATGCATATGCGAACACGCCATGAGGTCGACAGATGGTCTCCAGCTAAATTCTAGAAATAACGCGTAAAGCAAATCTCAGTGGTGGTAATGTTCTGGTTGAGTACATATTCGCTTCGGAATAATAGCATTGGCTATGTAAATAATAGAATCATGAAATCTGATTATCAAGTATCTTGAATCTATTTCTCCTTCCTGGGACATTAAACAAACATAGTTATTATAATTCTAATCGCCATGTGTATGTACATATGCATGTGCGTGATATGTTCCATAAGTAACGAATTTATGTTCATGACAGTTTATCTAAGATATATTTTTAAGAATCATAACGAACACCATCAACGTAGTTGAGACAGTTTGGAAAATTTTTATTTTATAGTGTCCCCATAATGCTTCAAATATAATAGCTTTAATCATATTGTTCCGCCGCGGGGGACAATGCACACGCCATTATTTGCTATGGGGCCGTCTAAGGCCTATATACTGTCATTCTGACCCTCAATACACCTAGGAACCCATCCTAAACCCAAACTTCTAACTTTTCTTTAACGAAGAAAGTCCTCTACCTGGTAAATGACATGGATTTATGGATGGTCCTTGGAACAGTCCTTAGGTTTATTACGCGTTTGTGCAAATTACCGAGAAAGCAGGTATTTACTCAACGAAAAAGTTGGATTTTTCCCGTGAACAATGGCACCTACGAGCCATGAGGCTTTGTAAGAGACTTCCTTCTCCTATTTTCAGTCATTAATGTGAGCTATAATCCATGGACATGGCAGATCGTTACTCTCACTTTCCTAAGGAAAAATGCAAACAACGAATCCCCGTTCTTAGTTCAAAGGGATACCCCCCACACCGAGCTTTCCTCCGTAATCACACGGAAACGAGCCAGTCTCTCTCCAGCTTTAGAACAGCCAAATTCTTTACATCCGTTCGCATCCGTCTATCACTCTGTATCTTATATTATACCTTAAATTGTTGGAAATATATATATCTTTTATAACCTGTTAACACGGTGTTGTATCTAAACAATAACCCCTATTATCTTAACGGAAATCAGGGGATCGATCAACTCGTGGTGTCGATTATTATAATCGTAGCGGGAATTTACGACTCCCGTTGACGTGATATCTCGCGAACGCGTCTCCCCGCGACTGGTCGAAAATACACGTATAAAGATCACGATCTTCCATATGGTTTTAAATATTGGGAAATAAACAGAAATCATAAAAACTAGAAGCTAAATCGAAACAACAAACAAAATCAGAGCAATTAGTTGCGAAATAACATCTCTTAAATAAGCGAGTCAAGTAAAATTTAATAAGTAACATTTTTTCGAGTAATCTAACTGTAAAAATAAATGTGGATTGTACGTAATTTCGATTGTACGCTTCTAAATTCAGTGATACTTGAATTTCACTATTTACTTAAATGCCCCTTTCATAGGAACAACAAAAGCCAATAAAGTGCTTTATTAAGAAAAGTAACACAATAAGCGAAAAGTAACGTATCAAAAGCTATATCGTATTGATTCCCTTTTAATTAAATAACAATTTCTTACATTATATTGTAAGCTAATAATTCATTAAAAATATTAAATTGTAGGAATTTAATCTGAAACATTGTATAACAAATTCATAATAACTTTCATATGGAAACAAAATATGTTTTAATTAAATTAACGTACAAAATAAAAATGCAAAAGTATATTCTGTCTTTAAAAAAAAAAGAAGCTCATAACCGAAGTTGCAAATTTTTATCCATTCAGGTACGGTTGAAGGAATTATAGCTTATAAATCTCTGGCTTTACACAATCTACGACTGAGGGACATAGAATATTTTTCTGTAACGATTGAAAATATGTATGTACACTGTATACAGGAATGTTGTATCGAGAATAGCTCTCGGACAAGCAAGTTTTTACCACATGTACTATTTACGGAAGGTACAACCACTGTACTCTCGACAACGTGTCGTTTTGAACAGAAGCTACACGTAGTCGTCGCGCGGTTTTTCCACCACAGTAAAAATCCGCTTGTTTGAAAGGGGGGCCTAAAATCTACCTCCCAGCAGAAATCTACCATACGTGTTCAAGTGAACAACAGACCTATTTCCGGCATTCAGGTCACGCTCTCCATTGGTTTCAAAGCAAAAATGTTTTTTCAATCTTTACAGTGGCGTACACATCGGTGTCGTATCGCGCGTCACGAGCACATTTAGGTACCAGTAAATAATAGCGTTATACAAGAGTACGAGAACGTGCAAACAAGGTACTTCCACCTGAACTTATCTGTTTCTTATACTTTTATTATCTTTTTTATATTTGTTTTATTTCATTTTTAACTTACGAAGTTTTATGCAGTTAAAAGAAGCAATAACTAAAATATATAGCAAAAAGTTTTATTTAATATTTTATACTCTCACAATAAGTTTTATTTATCTTAAGATCAAAGAACAAATCTAATCCAAATACATTGAAATATATTTAAATTAAAATTGATATAAAAATCATCAGAAATTTCAAATTATCATATTCATTAAATTATAATTAACTGATGTTAGTGAAATGGTGGCAGCCTTCTCATCTAACGATGCTTCAACTAAATATCCTTAAGGGATTTCAAGATCGAAACGTAGCTGAATAATAGATGAAATTTGAATACGGATTTAATATCGAAACTGTTGCGAGAGTGCGGTCATTGGTGTAGTCGCGAACCATTGAAAATCAGTCGCGTTATTCAATGTTACTAGCATATTGCGATGAAACTCAATAATACGTATGTATATGTATATCTAATATAAATTTAAGATACATCACATATTAGAAACTCTGAAAGATCATGGTACTAGAGCGATATACATTTTAAGACAAAGGGATGTAAATTGAAGTAATAATATCACTAAACACGCCAATAAAATTAATTTCAATATTAACTTCAATAAATTTGATTTCAACATCATAATGTAGTTATAGTACACTTATCAACATCTACTTTTTTTTATATAACATGTAACATTTTGTATTATAAGATTATAGAAGGTAACAAAACGATCTAAACTATAGGATAATTTTATATAATTGTATTGATGAATGTGTTTATGAACGAACATGAGCGAAGCATTGTTCTAAAAATCTTTAGAACAGAATTTGTAGAATAATTTCAGAAAAAGTTGAAAAATGATTCATCCCTTTTACTTGTATAAAAGAGAAATTTTAATACTCTCCATGTTACATTTAATACCAACAGCCAAAATCCTTTGTCGACAAATAATCGATTTCTCGATGCAGACATTCTTAAGCCGATTTTATAGGTACAAATCCCTTTAATTGAAGGTCTCATTAGTAATTGAAAACACTGATTGAAAATTTTGTTGTTATGTTGGTTGTGTGGTATTAATCAGTATACAGATGACTGAATAAAAATTTGAAAATGTTTTAATACACATATTACTTGTTTTTTAAATATTGAAAGGAAATATTGAATTTAATAAATAAACTAAAATTTACTCAACTCTATTTTGTGGAAAGTGATTTTCTATAATTAATTGCTATTATTCTTGTTTAAAAATTCCTCTTTCTTGAAATGGATTCTTACAGTTTTTATTAAAATTTGGATGTAATAATATTTTTTACAAGTGTAATAAATGAGCCATAAGTTAATGCTTATATTGAACTGAATGAAACTATGGACATTACACTTCATTACTAATTTAATCTTAATTTAATTTTATTCAGTTCTTCAGTCAGATTGTAAAGATTTGTTTTAAAATTCATAGTATGCGATTAAATAGAATCAAAGTGGAAATAACACTATTATACATATATACGAGATACTATTGAAACTATGTAATGAGATTAAATCAAAAGAAGAAAGGTGTCAAAAGTGAAATGCGCATTTGTGTCTAGTGAGGAAAATTGAGAAAAGTTCAAACGTAACCGTATTTATTGAAGAAACATCATGCATATACGTAAGATAATTTCATAATCGATAAAAATTATGAAAACACGTATTAGTTCTGAGTATTGAAACATTATGAACAAACTAGTATATTATCGATTACACGGAAAGAAAGAAAAATGAAAATAATTTCAAAATTAAGAGTTTTATTTAAATTAAGAGAAATTGTAAATTACACAATTAATTAAGTTATATCTTTTCTCTTTTTTTTCACGTTTTAATAAAATATAACAGAAAATAGCACTTCACCTCGCGTCGTGCGTTTTACTCTTGTTAGACGAGATTAATATCAAAGTTTCCACCGCCACGTTATAGTCAATGAAAAGTAGTTGGATTTCCAGAAGTTAAGCGCATATTAATAGCCATTTTGTGTCTAACAAGTTTCACGTAACGAACATTCAGATGCTTCCATACTGTTGGGAATCGTAAAGAGTTCTCGTCGCTTATAGCTCATAGCTCTGAAACACAATCGCTTTATTTCGGCTTGACTAAATTTGCCGCTTCCAACTCACTCGTTTGCTAGACAGTTATGTTTACGCACGGCGAAACTTACGAAACTTAACTAAATTAACTAGTTAACGAGTAGATTATGCACACGACATTTAACTGCCAACTCTCACAGCAGGTAGACTTATAGTTTTCCATAGTAAACTACGAAGTAGACTGCGGAACATCTCTTAAGTTCAAATATAGAGTTCTGCACTATTACCTTGGTTTAATGAAATAAGCTTAAACGAAACGCGATTGCCTTATAACGTGAACAGTACATACATTGTGAATTGAATATCTTGAAACACTGATTTTCTATAATTATATGTTGCAGAACTTATTAACACTATAGATAGATATTATGTAAATCAAGCAATATCACTTAAGGAACTTTTATTTATATGTCCATACATGCACTCGGCGTATTTTAAAATTAAAAATGAAGTGTAATGTTTATACTAATGATAAATGTCAAATAAAAATTATGAACAATGCGATGCTGTTCATGGAAGAATCTCATAATTTATCAAATAGATAACATTGCTAAAAATTATAATTTCGCTTTATTCAATATGATAATATAATTTGTGTACTCTAACGTAAAATAATCAATTCTGATCTTAATATTTTAATATCTGTGGATAATTTAAAAGGATAAAATATATCGTTTAAACAATAAAATAAATAAGATTCTGTAACAATAATCTTGATATAAATAGAAACTTTCTTATCCATTTCTCTCGCATTTCAATTTATATTTCGTTCAAACGCCATTGCTACGTTATTATTATACTCCACATTAAATTACTTGAAATTTTCTTCACTATTTGAATTGTATCCTTCGGTATAGGAGTAATAGGGAAGAAATATGATAGTGACAGAAAGAGGAAAAAAATGTAACTGTCGCCATACGCGCACTAGTGACAAAACTGTCGCTTCAATACTTATATTTATAATATATGGCGTTAGTAGAAGAAGAAGAAATTGAAATTTTGATTGATGTCAGCGAGAACGACAACTTGTCGCTAGTAGGTGCATAACCTAATAGTTGTACGATATTTTCATGAAATAGTTCTGCGAAATTTTTAAATTTAAGATGTCACGAACCTAGCAAAATTCGAACACGATTTATTTTTTGTTGCATGAGATACCTAGATGCAATATCGAATCGTCCATGCAATCACGTATGATTTATATTGTTATTCTAAATATTCGAACATATATATGCTCGTACAAGAATGAATGCGATATCGAAAGATTGACAACTGTGTATCCGGAAAATTGGTTGTCCATTTTATTCGATCCGAGAGATAAGCACAAAGGAAGGTGATAAAAACCAAACGTAACAAAATAAACAAATAAGAGACAGCGTTGATGTGCTATAACAAATAAATGGCTGATAGTGGTAACCTATTGACCCAAATAGGGTCGATGATATTGATTAGTCACCGCATGTTTGTCCCACGGCAGTCAAACACGATCCCCTCTGTACTCTATATTTCTCCTAACATACAATACCTGCCACCCCTCGTACTTTCATTTCTCTAATAATCTGTCCCTCTTTGTTTCGATTTTGCACAACCTTCTTGTATTGCTTTCGTCTATGCCGTATTCTCATCGCGAAGTTTTCGAGTATCTTTCCTATACCCTTTTTCGTATAGTCGGGCGACGAAATTGAATTTATGGCTTTATTTTCCTCGTTCGTGGACAATATCTACCGCAGATTGCTCTACGTGAAGCGCGATTCTCGGTATTATAGCGAAATAATGGAACCCTTGCGTCTCCTTTCATGTCATTCACGTGGAAACAAGAAAATGCCATGAAACGAATTCTAACCGAAACTTTAATATGCTTCAAAGTTCGTAAAACATATTTTCCAGAAGGGCAACAAGGCAATGATTTCACGACCCGTGCTTTTTTATCGATCGTTTTGCCATATCAACGAGAATTTTTTGCTTTCGGATGAGTCTACAGAAAGTTTTAAGTACCTCCGACGTTTACAAGTTCAAAGCGCGTTCATTTCGAAGTAATTAATTAAATGCTCAATGAGGAAAAGGACTCCTCATTAAAATTGCTACTTTGAAGTTGCAAGTAAGAAAAGTACAAGGTTTTCAAATACGGAATCATCGTTGAAATTGTGTCTGCAATCTTAAAATATGAAGAAAACTATTCTGATTAATAATGATTTGTCTCTTAAATATTTTGAGATCTTCTCAATAAGCGAATGCAAATTAAAAATAATTAATGTATCTACCATAGAGTCCCAATTTGTCTTTCTCTCAATCTGAATACATATATAAAAATTTATGTATATTAATTATCAATAGAATAAGAAATTTCTCATGCTTTTAAAAATTAAAACAATCTAAATAACAATAAATTAAAAATATTGTACATATATTACATATACATACATATAAAATACATCAATTGTATATTTTTTAAATTTGTCTAATAATTAAATATAATGACAATACTTAACTTCTATTTTTCTCACTTCAACAATATTGTACAACATAATATGAGAGTCAAACATTTCTAAACGTTATAATTAATATATTGCTTAGAATCTTACAACTTTCATATAGTGATGTTTTGTTCGTATTTAATACGACGTTCATAATTGATTACTGAATATCTTGTACTAGACACTAAACTTTACAATAGATATATACATATTTAATGATAAACTCTGAATAAATTCTTAATTAAGACTTTAAACTAACATAATAGCTTTAACTTTATCTAATTACTATGCAAGTTCATCTAATTTTAACTATTTTTTATCCATTTATCTACAATTTTCTTAATTAAAATAAAAATCTAACGATTCGAAATCTAGGTACATACATACATAGAAAGATTTAATCTTTATTTTTATGAAAATATAGTAAGGAGCTGCAAATTATGGATAACCTCTAAATAAACTAATTGAAGAATAAATATTTTCACAAATGACATAATGTTTCTAGAAAACATTATAAAATTATAGAAATTCATTTATTAATATATATATTTCAATCAATATATATTTTGTACTAAATTTCAATATATGTAACCATTACACATTTACCTTTTATATAGATCAATTTCTTAAACTAAATTATCAGTTTTTACTAAATAATTATCTCTTAAATTGATAAATAATTTGTACTTACCGAAAGTGTTCCTTCTTCTGTTACTGCAAATAATAAAAGAGTATTTGTACATTTCTATCAAGTAAGTTATTATGTTGTTATCAAACGACATTATATATTATAAAGAAATCACAATTAATGATTCATTCTTAATTCAGTAGAAATCGAAAGCACTCTATCGGCCAATTTCGTAAAAGCATAGGAAACGTTTTCCCGCGCATTTCTCATTACCTGTTGCGCATTTGACGTGTCTATTGCCTGTAATTATTTTTGTGTTTATTAAGTGTAATGAGTGTTTTAATTGATAGTGTTAAGTGTCAATGATTACATTAGTCCAGAATTTCGCTACGCACGTGAGTGTTAATAATGACATTATTAATAGCTTATTTTATTCTGTTTTCGTTAACAAACCTAAGTTAACCTCAAACGCCATGCTCGCCGGTTATTAGTATCTCGTGCTAACAGACATAAATAACACAATTATGGTGATTTTAAACTATGGTGAACTATGGTAAATAAGGTTAAACTATGGTATTGTTTCGCGTATTAATTAAGAAAACAGCATTTGTTTGTTTACAATATTGATTTACTGAATATGTGATAAAAGTAAAATATGTATAAGATTCAGAAATTTAATTAAAAATATCCATAGAAATTAATGTTATTAGTACAAAATTTATAATACTGATTTATAACATATTTACATTTATTACAATTATGGGATTGTAATTATTTGACAATATTTTGGTTATTTAAATAATAATGCTATAGCGTCATTTTAATAGTTCTAATATATTGTTTATTGCAGGTGACCTAAAAATTCATTTGAATAATAATGTTTAGAATTCAATAGAAAGGAATACATATATATTTCATAATCTGTTATAAATAAAATCATGTCAGATTACCTATCTACTGAACTTGCAGCTACGTGCGCTGCACTTGGTTATTATGATGGATCTAAGTATCATTTAGACAATTATTGTTTAGGTAAAAGTAGTTGTTACTTCTTTTATGTGTATCTTGTATACTAAATATTCATGAGTTAGTCAAAACTTAATTCATCGATACATAGAATTATTATTAAAGTTATTAATTTCATAATAGATGTTATAAAGGATCTTATCAAATATTTAAGAAGAGACGATGAATCTCATACAGTACGTCAGTTTCTTGGTCAAACAAAAGTACTTCAAACTGATCTTATAAAAATTTTTATTGACCATTACGATAAACTTGAACTTTGGGATGTATTACTAAGGCAAGTAATAAATTACTCAAAATATATTTTGTAACTTGTCATATATTATTTCACTCTAATAACATCTGATTTAATTAGGTTAATTATTAATATAACAAGTCCAGTTGTGCTGCTTTTTAATGAACAAATTCCTACTGACATAATGCAACGTACTATATACCTTAAACTAGTTGCATATACACAGTCATATAAAGTAGCTTTAATTGATGGACGTATATGGACAATACTTAGTAATCGTTTAAGTAAAATTCTTAAACTAGTAAGTTTATTAAGTTTGTAGATTCTATATATATATTTAGAAATAAAAAAACAATACAATCCCTTTGTTCTTATAGGATAATGTAGAAAGGGGGGAAGAAAATGAAATGGTCATTGAAAGGATACTTATCTTTATTAGAAATGTTTTGCAAATTCTCCCAGATGAAAATGAGAAACGTGTTGATAATGATGCTACAGTTCATGATGAGGTATGATATTAAATGTAGCATTGCATAAGGATATATTTTTATATACTCTCTGCTTATTAGGTTTTATATGCACTTAATACATCAGGAATTGTTGATTTGTTAGTATTTATTGCTAGTAACAGAAGTGAACAACAATATCATTTGCAAGTTTTAGAGGTATGTGCTCCATTAAATTATATTAAAATGTCATTATATTGTTTCAAACGCTTTATTTTCTCACCGAAATAATTTAATTTTTAATAATTACTCATGTCATATACGTTGCATATTATTAGATTCTATCGTTAATGCTTCGTGATCAAAATGCGAGTGAATTAGCGAAGTCCGGCTTGCAACGTAGTCTTAGCGAAAAAGAAAAGGATGAAGAAACACTTTTAGCAGCTCGACTCAAAGAAAAGGAGAAAAAGATGGAAAGAGTGAGAAAATATGCAGGAGCTAGGTAAGTTTAATTAACTCTATTCTCTAATATTATTCTTTATTCTTTCTTTCTCTCTCTCTCTCTCTCTCTCTCTCTCTCTCTCTCTCTCTGTATATATATATATATATATATATATATATATGAGATATATAATAAATAGATATATTTTTACTTTTTTGTTTGTTTCAATTTTTATGTAATAAAAACATAGTTTATTCTTCATTTACGTATTTAGATAGTTTTGAAAAGTATGTTAAAGAACTAGATAAAAGAAAATAATAATATTCATACTCTTCTAGTTAATCTATCTATAGTTTATTTAATACATCGAAACAATTTTGAAGATATTGTTTGTAAATATTTCGTTTTAGTAAGTGATTATATTTGCAACTAAGTCATTATAAATCAAGCATTTACGAATATAGTATGTTATTTTTTTATTATTTTAAATATTGGAAACAGTGATCGTTTCTATATGTAAGGTATAAATGATTGGTTTTATTGTTGATTGCATAGACATATTACCATTCTTTATACATAAATATAATTACACATTTCGCTGAATATCCATGACTCGAGCGACAAGTTATTTTAACATACTTATAAGAAAATTGAACATGAACAATATTGTGAATATAACATGTCCACTTAAGGGACATTGTTAAGGAAACATAATTTATTCTTAGTACTACATATGTAATAAACCTGACCCACTTTTTAAAGTAAGACCACGCACCATTTGAATAGATGCTTTTACCCACTTGTTGGGGAGTGCACGTGTTTTATTCTTGTGTCGTGCATTATTCACATCTTTTTGCTATGTTCCCCTATTTTCCGTAGAAAGCTTTTTGCAACTTGAAAAGAAATCAAAGGAGGTAGAGAGATTGATCTTTTCTCTCACACCCTATGAATCGATGGACAATGCTATCACAAGCGACAAAATGGCACCGTCCAAAACAGGATTTTATGTTCAATATTTTAAAGATAAAAGCTTGAAAATAGCAAAATTGAAAAATGTATCATTGATTTAGAACGTATTTAATAAAAATTAGTAAAAATTAGATATCAGAAATTTTATGAAATTTAAATATTCCAGGTGGTTATTTGTAATTTTCTAGAAACTTAAACTTTTCTAATATTTGTCAAGTATTCACATATTCACATCTTTTTTTAAATAAATAATAAATAAATTTTGTTAATGCTTAAATTATGTATCTATTGTAGTTGATATAATGAACCGATTACATAAGAATAATAAAAGCAAGAAATCGAAGACGATTTCCTCCCGCAAATAAATGTGCGAGGAAGAAAATGCATCTTCCTCGTTTAGCAAACTATCTGCTAGTGACAGCCGCCTTCCGTACTATTGATTAGATTTTCGGAAGTCATACATGAAATTGATGGGTTCTTTTTTTGGGGGGGGGGGGTTCTTTTTTGAGTAATGGGTTCTTTTTTCATATCAAACACTTTATTTCGTTTTACTTGTAATCAGGTATACGTAACAATCTTTTCGTCAATTGTCTAATAATATGTTTAGACATTCACATTTTGGTGGAACTTACGTTGTGCAAAATATGAAAGCCATTGGAGAAAATCAGCTATTATGTCACAAACCATACCAGAAGATCGAGGCATTAAACTTCGGCCAAGATAAGGTAATTACTGCAGCCATTATTGATATAAAACAATTCTGTTATGGTTTTCATTTCTTTTTTTGTTTCTTTTCCCAAATAAAAGAAATAAACGTCAAACCAGAAAGTGGTCAATTCAATTAATCTTTGGTTTCCAACGGTAGCTCTCATTAATGAATAAGTAGGAATGAAGGCTGGGTGGATTTGAATGAAAATACGGTTGTTAATTAAGGCTATCCTCGCGTAATTAGAACTGGCTCCTTGCTTAATGGTGCTGAAACATTTAAAACTAGGTCAGTGCTCTTTTCGCGGACGTTTCTCCTCCTTTTCTCTTGTCTCTTGTGTCCCGCTTGACTATAAAACGATCCTTTTCTTTCTTACATCGTTATTACCGTTTCCTTCGCAGAACATCCGTATTTGAAGACAAACTTTTCCTAGCTTGTTTTTTTGTAGCTCGTTTCATTATGAACTGTTATAAATCTACTGGGTCACATGCCTGACGGCTATCTCGAATTGAGGCGATCAGTGACTTGTGCCATATCTTTTATGGAATTCCACCATTCTTGATCCCTTTCCTTCCCTGATCAGGGAACATTTTCGTGAAACTATTATATAGAAACAATGAAAAGCATAAAGTCTATGTCATCTACAAAACGAAGTTGTATTCTATAGATTATTTCGCTAATCTTTTGTAATAAAGCTAGATATTAAAAAGAAGTTTTTCCGTTACAAATATACAACAAAATATTAAGTTTAATTTAACAGAGTGGGTAGCAATTTATTTTTTATTTCTATAATTTTGATTAGGATATAATGGATGTTTACAGTGTAACAATCACCAAGACTTTTTAGATGCTTTTGATAATTTGAAAAAGAATGTTCTGAGCAAAAGTTCAGTACTGAATTGATAACAAACTGCAATATAAAAAAATTGTTCAGTAGGACCTGGGGCACTTCCACTGTTTGAAAATAGTCGTTTCACTTTTTAAGTATCCAGATAACAAATTTTGTTGATTTCTTTTTATATTGCAGCTTGTCGTTGATTCAGTATCGATTAGTTTTTATCTAGAACATTTATTGTCAGCTTATCTAAAGCGTCTAAAGAATTGTGGTGACAATTTTATTGCGTTGAATACTCTGTCTATCTTTCTTTATTGATGTAATATAAAATATTGGATACAGAACAATACATTGTTAAATGTAGTATTTAGTGCAGTATTTTCCGGTATTTAGTATTTAGTATTAGCGCAAAAAGATATATTCGTTACATTATCATAAATTTAAGAAGATTATACTGGTACGATAAAACATTTGTGATGAAATTTGTTTTCAGGCAGTCAAATATTTAATACATGTTTTCAATTCTTTCTTGTCGATTTTGAATAAAACGTATAATATCTATGTAATTAATAATAATGATAAGTATATAGATTTGTATAACATAATTTTAAATACATAATAATAATAATGTATATTTTGATTTCAATGCGACATAGAAAAAAGTGTCGAAACCAAAAAACAAACGTCCCATGTGGGATCCAAGGAGTGAACGTACATCTGCATTGAGTGTGAGGCTTATTTTGAAAGAATTTTGCATAGAATTCTTGAATGCTGCTTACAACCCTGTAATGAAATACGCAAAGTCCTGTATAGTCAGCGGAGCTCAAACCAATCAATCTGAAACAACTTGTTACTTATGGGCCTTGCGTTTTTTCATGGAGTTCAACCGCCATTACAAGTTTGAAGTAAAATATGTGAGGTAAGTCGGTGGAATTCCCTTATTTTGTAATAAAAGAAGGTACATTGTCAGAGAATAAACGTTGAAGAAAGGAAACAGAGATAGTTTTCGAACTCGTTTTACGCATCGTCGCTCTCTTTAGATTCTTGTCTTTGAGAAACATTTTCTAGCTATTTTCAGTGCAAGCGCCTTTACGTGCTCTGCTTTAAGCAACATGTATTGTTGGGATTTAAATTTTCCTTCCAACCAGTGCTCGTTGAACACTCATTATCATTCGAAGCATGTAGAAATGTTAGCAATTTGTGATCTCACACGTACATACATACACATGACGTTTTTCTTATTATCTAAAGTTTGTTTTTAAGAATTTATCAAAAATTAGAGACTTTAATGCACCATATACTATATACTATATATACAATTATATTTATTGTTGTATTTTGTTACAATTAACTAATTCTAATTATTCGGAAGTTATAACATCTTTAACTTTAATTTCTGCTCCTTCTTTAAAAGCAATGTAATGTTTGGTTTTTTCTACTAATTTATCAACAGCGAAACAATATCCACGGGAGTATTTCATTTAGTACAAAGACAAATGGATCATTATTACGAGATGATAATTACTGACAAAAAAAGAATTCCCCTTTGGTCTCATAGATTACATTTAGCATTGAAAGCGTATCAGGTGAGGAACCGAGTATTGATATTTGTTTTCGTTTGATAGATGCATGGAACGAAATATGTTTTTTCTTTTTGTTATTATAGGAACTTCTGTACACTCTAATGGCAATGGATCAAAGTACAGATCGTGGTGTTAGAGAATCCAGCAAGGTTATTAAGAGTAACGTGTTTTATGTTCCGGAATATCGGGAAACGATTCTTTCTCTCCTTCTCTGTTTCGACGAGGTTAAAATGTCTCGGTTCGTATAAAAGATTCTCTGTAACATAACATGAATTTTAATGTTGCTAAATGATAAAAGTATTTCAAACATTGAGATGAAACAGATTTGTATTTAATAAAATTTAATTGATTAGATAATGAAATTTTTAACAAACATTTTTGACACAATCAATATTCAATTAATATCATAAATTACATACAAGCGAATTCTGCTCTGTCATGAAAAATTGATCATCCAATTTGTAATATGTATTTGTTTTCCCATCACATATTACTGTTATTAAATGATACAATTATGGGAAACATTTATTAAAAGAAGTAACGCTATTATAATAATCTCCAAAATGTAACGTTAAAAGATGATTAAAAGATGAACAAACTTATTACACAACTAATAATTCAAAATTTTTTCTTTCGTATAAAGATTCAGAAATTGTTAGTTTAAGTCGGAAAGATAAATGTTTAATGTCTTCTCAGGGATTTTAAATATCCTATGGAGAAAATTAATGATGTAATTTACTTGTGAAATATTTCGTTGATATTACTATTTCATGCTCTGAGTACCTGTTTATCGGGTAGATAGGAGTGGAAAATGAAAAACTGTTTGCTAAAAGTTTTATCTACTGCAGACAGATTGATTCACTTTCAAATCAATCGGCTCGAACAACGAGGGAGCTATTTCTCGTACTTTCTTGCTTCTTTTCGACTGCACCTCCTCCCATTGCGCCCTCCCCTCGCTCTTGTCTGGTCCCCCTCTTTTCTTTTTCGCTTCTTGCTGGAATAAACAACTTCTATCGACCTTCCGGCCGGCGAAATGGGAAAGACGACGGCCGTTCAACTTTTCGCGAGTTTGACGGGTTTTCCACTACGGAAATGTAAGGTCGGAGCACCATACCGCGATATCGTCGTTACTTTGACGTCTTAGTGACGCTGACGAAAACAAGACTTGACGGGTGCAGCAAACTTCGTTGCTGATGTTACGACTTGCAAACTGTACACATAACAGAACTGTATTAATTTCACGGCGGGTATTGTTTCATTTGGAGCGACGCGACGTTTCGAATGAGAATCTTATTGAACTGTAAATATTCAAGTATAATTGGGAGACGAATAAATAGGTATAAATTGATACGTAGATATTATTACATTTTAATACTCAATATATCTACTTATATATAATACATAAATAAAACTTCGTAATTTCTTTTTAATTAAATAAATTGTAAAAACTCTACTCTTTTTTTTAATTTTTCACACTTCGTTTAATTTTTAATTAGACCTGTATGTATTAAGTGAAATGTTTTCATTTTTTTTTAGACAATATTTGATTGATCTCACTACAACAGCACACATCTTCTTAAAAATGTTGAGCAATTATTGTGGGAGAAATAAACGTAGTGTAATAGTCCAGAAAGTGAAACCAATACGACACAAAAGAACAAATAAAAAAAGTAAGAAACGAAATATTATTTCCTCTCAATTTAAATAAGGATATGCATTCTAATATCAAACGTCAATAGAAGCTGTACAGAAAGAACAACCTCCGGTTCGAAGCTTAGAAGAACGTTGGGACGAAGTTAGTTCCCAACTATCCATTGTAATGCAAGAAGGAACGATACCGCAAGTTATACCATTTGATGCAACATTGGATGTACCTATAGATGATCAGAAGTATGTTTATGTTACTTTATTCGATTATAACGATATTGGCAAATTGAAGTTGAATACAAAGAATACTCTTATTATGTCATGTTGGTCGTTTCCTTGGTTTCAGAGTTGATGCAATGAAGAAGGTCCAAAAGCTACTACGGTCGAAGGATCTGGAGCAAGCTATTGGACTTATTCGTGCAGCAAGGTAAGTACACTATTTGTTTTGAACAGTAATTCTATGAAAATTGTTGGGTATTTTGAAAGATCATCTCATAGAATAATTAGTATTTATTTTATAAACTGATCCTGATATGAATGTGACATGTTAAAATAAGTGTCACTGTTATCGATTAATATTCTTCCTACTGTCGTTTGTTTGAAATAATACTTACTTGAATATGATTATCAGTTCAAATTGTTGAAATTATGAATAGAGAACAACATGAATGAAGCGTGAATTTAAAAACTAAATTAATATATTAATGATATATAATAATAATAATCGATCTTGTACCTTAATTTTCATATTTTTACGTATATATTTTTGTATAGGAAAAATTGAAAAAATAAAAAATAGTAATTAAAATCTTAACGTTTTATTAGTGACATAAATATCTGTGATTGTAATTATTTAACACGTCTTTAAAATTTCACGCTTGCAAGAAATTTGGTGACTCTCTTTAATGTAGCATTAACATTTGTGCGATTGTGGTAGTATAGATTTCATTACTTCTATTATCTTTAGTGAATATATATAGGAAAATTGTAGTACAAAATATGGAGGAATGTTTTTACTAACAAGGAGATCCGATATTATCACATCCTTCTTGTTGGTATGTGGTATGCATCGCGAATATACAGTCTTTTTGTCACAAAAATCTACGAGCGTGCTAAAAAAGTGATTAAAGTTTGGCCTATTTCACACCGTCGCGTCAAGGTATTCGATCAATTTCCATGACGTCCTGCCTCTAGGGAGTAACTTCTTGATGTGCGCGCGATATGCATATTAGTGAAAGTAACTTTCTAGTCTTCCATTTGTCAAATAAAATAATCTCAGTATATTTAAACTTTTATTTCATAGTCTGGAGTTAATTGACCTGTCTGAAATTTTATTTATAATGAAATCTTTCCTTCTTGTGTGGGAAAGCTTTTGATTGACAATTTACAGTTGACCATTACTCATTTCTTGCAATTTATTACAAATCGATGAATAAACATTAGCTTAAGAGATTTTAGTATATTCATTATTCATCATTCATTTAGTATATTCAATCAAATATTGCAGCCGAACAATAATTTAATACGAAATAATGGCATTGTAATGTATTTGTAATACATTGTATTTCAATATAGTATACTGAGTCAGATTTAATACAACATATTGTACTACAATGTTTGTAGAAATTAAAGAGTTAATATTATAAATAGTAGAAATTAAAGAATTAATATTGATTTCTTTTTTACGGTGTGTTTACATTCATAATTTTAATAAACCAATTGACTTCAGCGTATGGAGTACCTCTTCAATCGCATTAAAGGGATTAATTTCATTTCACAAATATAAGGCGGCGTGGTTAGTTGCGCCAACATATCGCGCACACATAGAAGTTCCTAGTTATTGCACATCATGGGAGGATCTTGGATATTGTTGTATTGTGAGATAAACTTTTAATCACCTCTGGAACAACTTAAGCCTTTCAACACCTTTTTAATACATTGGCAGTTTGTTGTGTTAAAGACAAAAATTGTGTACGTGTTATCTGGGATACATATTAAGACATAACAAAATTTGATCTTTCTTTGTAAGAGCTGTGTTATATATCATTTAATGCACATGTTCATGACATACACAGATATAAATTGTCTTTAATTTAGTCGGTTATTTTAGCCATTGTTTTTTATGAATTTAAAAACTATCTTATACATATATATTATCATATCTTATAAAATTCATTTGTATTGTGTCCGTTGTCTTTTTGAAAGCAATCATATTATTAATAGTATTGCAAATTTTAATTATATTTGTTAGTAATCAGAGAAAAAATGTATAGGTTTATGGAAACAAAATCTGTTTAAAACTACAGAGTTTGTATACCATTATATTCTCTATCTCAAGAATTTTCTCCTTAATAATTTTATAATAATTAATAATATCTTGTGAAACAGGGTTTGATACACCCTATATCAATATTGAATGTAAACATGTATGTAATTACAATTTACATGGGTGTAATTAATCACATCGATATTTATTCATAATGTACATACTATTGCATAGTAATGAGTTTCCCTATATGTCAATTTTATATTACGTAATTTACTCATAGGAATAGCTTAATTATTATCGATTTTAGACAAATCGCTAGAATGAAAAGCTGATGAAGCTACGGGAAGTATTTAATTGCATTGCTATCTTTCATGCTTAACCTGCGAATATAAAAAGCGATTTTTTTAACTCCATTTGATGTAAATATGAACAATGCTCAGGGCTAAAAATGTCATTTATGCGAAGAGATGAATAAGAGCCACGGAGCTGAAAATACCATTCAGGTTGATGACAGGTCACACGCGGCGAAATTTCTTCGCATTTGACTCACAGCATCTCTGTGGTCGACCAATCATTGTTTCATATGCCGTAAACCAGAGGCGAGAGTTTCCCAATGGATTCAACAAAATGGTTTTCGGTTTTCTTTGCTCTTTATGCTTTTCTTGCTAATCTCTACTACCTTTTTCGTGGTTGAGTATAAAATATATGTTACAGCTACGAGCCGAGTGGTTCGAAATATCTGTAATATTGTATAGGCACATAGGTGGTTTAAGTTTTATTTTGCCAAAATTTTGACATGCTAAATGTGTGTGGGAAATCCAGTTCAAAATATTTGGCCCTTCGTATTTCTAATAAACATATACATTTTTAACCAAATAATAATTTTGTTTATTACAATATTGTATTATTAATAATTAACTTAATATAATAGTTCCCTTAGTGATAATTATTTCTTACGCTTTAAACTTGTTGCTTGTAAGTATTCAGACATTTCAGTTATGCATTCGTCTATTTTCGTTCAACTGACTAAATGAATTTTTTGTTGAATGGTGAAAGAAGATATGGCATATTAACTTCATGCAACATGTCGGTAATACTTTTTAAGAACAAGATATCGAATATGCAAGGAATCGAATGTATTCAGTACTGAAAACTCGAGTTAGTGACTGTCGCTCATTTAATCGAAGTGTTTATATTAAATTATTCAGAGAGGTTTGTTTCATGGAAACATTTGATTTTTTCAGCGTTCGTTTTCTTTAGAAGCCTGGGCCAATTAATTGGCTAGCTGGCAAGTGTTTACTCTTCCACTGATATTTACATTGCATTAAATCTGAAAGGGATGGTCCGTTCTTGAAATATGTCAATGCATGTTGGTTCATCTCAATGAGTCCTAAGCGGCACTGAACCCTGTCCCTTTGAAGTGTTCTGCCTCTAAATATACTCACGAGTCTTTTCCCTTCGTTAAGTTGTTTCTCCATTCCGTCCCATCGATCCTTCTGGCTGGTAGCCTTAATCGCCGCTTCGATGGTTTCGCGGGAGCAGTATACTTTGGAGATGAACTCGTTGATGCGAAAATGAGTTCTTTGCATTCACTTCGCCTTCAAAGAGTTTCATTTTTATAACAGTGCGTCAGTTATATCTATTCTTACAATTAATTGCTAGATTAATACCTCTTTTGTCGATGAACTCGTTGATGCGGAAACGAGTTCTTTGTATTCACCTTGCGTACAAAGGGTTTCATTTTTATAACAGTACGCCGGTTATAAACCTATTTTTACAATTAGTTGCTAGATTAATTTTTGTCGAATACGATATTCATCTACCCTGTATGTATTGTATTTCACGGCAAGTTACCTGCTAATTAACTTTATAATACATATTTAGCTAAAAAGATTTTCAATTACGCAGTTCTTTCTGATCTTAAAATTACTTCAAGACACGTTGAAGAAGTATCTTAATTTCAGTGAATGAGATTTCGTGCAAGTTAAAGAGCTTTCGTTGCAGTTAACACACGTCTCAAAGGCACTAGAGTAAAATTGCCGAAACAAAAAACTGCTTCATCGTGAGCGGTCTTTCTCGTAAAGCTAGGGAGTTATAGCCCTTCCTACAGATTTTTCTTTAGGCGGTATCATCACCGCAGTACTTCTACGTAGTACTTTAGGAGATTGTTCGTAATATTCCATCGTCCATTTTATGGGGTAAGCTTTGCCATAGCCGGTACACAATGGAAGCTTCTGGTTCATGCCGACCTTGTGCATACAACGGGATAAAAGGAAGCAGCAGACTGTTGACTATGTAGCATATAGAGGTAGGCTCGGAATAAGAGATATTAATAACACATTTCTGATAATCTGGTGGTATTACGGTAAACAGTATAATGCCTTGAATTTCCTTTTATTCGTATATCTACGTAGCGTAGGTACAGCTTGCCCTTCAGAAGCATGGAGAGTTTCCAGTGATCGCGTTCCGTTTGCCTAGCAAATACTCTCATCGTTTAGATACTGACTCAAATCCTCTAATTTTCTACTTACACCATCTGCATCGGTGCCACCGGCAAAGTGTGCTGACTTTGGTTCAGGCTTGGATAACTCAAAGTCGCAGGATAATTAAGGAGAAGAAGCGTAGCTTTTAGCCCTTTTCGTGTTAAACGAGGAGGAGCAAGGCGAATAATCAACGAAGTCTTATTTGCGTCTTAAAAGTTGGAATTTTCTCTGGTTTGAAGGGTAGATTCTACCGCTGTAATTAGAAGCAAATGAAAATTGCCAAATTAGATACATGGGTGAAATTACAATGTTCTCCTAATTTGTATTGCATTTTTTAAATTAAAATATTGCCGGATCATTGCTTTTAGAACTTTGTTACGATTTTATTTGATTAAAAATGTAATATAATAGTCGTAGAATATATTTTTTATTGATAATCGTCTAGATTTATAGGATGATACTATCTGTAGTATTTTTGGATCGATTCTTTGTTATATACATCTTTCTTGTTATCCTAAATTCGGGATTTAACTATTTCTAATTATGTTACGAGCGATTCGAGCCTCGAATAACTTAATTTCAAGCATTTTTCGATTTCGAATTGAACAAAGCCAATCTACCTGCCATAAGTTGTGCTATTCTGACCTCGAACTAAGAGATGAACCTGGTCTTGAATGTTCGAGTGTCAAGGGCGAAAATTGACGCGTCGAAATTATTCGTTCCGTGTCTGGCAAAGGAGGTAGTTCGGACGATGGGATTGGGAGGTTGGTTGAGGCGCGTCTGAGAGATTCCATTGTCGCGGGACTTCAAATCGGGGGATAATGGGGATTGTATGGTACTGGATTTCTATTCAGACAGCCAGCAGCAGCGACCCCATACGAGCCACTTCTTCTGCCCTGGGGACAGCACGTAACCTCCCTTCTCTCCTCGACTCCCTCCTTCTGCATCTTCACCCTTTTCCTACCCGCTTATTGGATTCTCCCTCCAAGTCAGGGATTTTGCACTCTCGAAAGTAGCCAGACTTTCCTGACCTGCGGCTTGACATGCTCCATAAACGGATTAGGTTTTGTTGTAGAGAAAATGAGATGTGTTTTGCAATACGTTTTTAGTAATGCGTACATGAAAGTGTTCATAGATGTTAATGCTTGAACATTTTGTTTCTTTATTAGTCCTTGTATTATGTAGAAGAAGTGGAGATATCGACGAAGACAATTTTGAATAGCCAATACTATTTTTTAATATAATTGCCGGAAAAGATAGTGAGAAAGGTAAAAGTTACAGCCGATATCACATTGTCACTATGTAAACGGATTTTGACGAAGAAAATTCTTTTATGTAGGTTTATGTAACTAAATAGATAATTTAATGCTAATAATTATGTGATTGTTTTTCGGTAAAATAAATCATTCGTAACGGAATGATTAAGACCACTATTACTGACAGTATGAGAATTGTCTTCTTTATATTGTATCGTACAATCTGTACTGTAACAAGCAAATCGAGTAAGGAGAGTACAAGTTCTGGAGGATGCTGATTTGGCTAAGTTTTTGTATAATGACATCACCATTCATAGGTATTATTGTGGTAACATGATAAGCTGGAATTCTGAAATAGGGTAGCTATATTTATCGAGCAAGTAGTGTGCCACTATGCACGTCTACTTCTAACGTCGACTTCGTTGTCCAATCACGTTTCGTCGTCTCTAGCGTTCTCTTTGATGATACTCTCCTTTCAGAATATTTCTACGTGCAGCAGTTTTTTAATGAAAATTCAAGGCAGGTGAAGACTTCCTGAAAAGCCAGCCACCACCTAGCATAGGGTTAGGAATCTTCTGCCATTAACTACACCCTTTTTCATGAGTGTTCCGTCAAGGTGAAGGCGTGATTTTAGCTTTGTCCTCTGGTCACGTACAACGACTTTCTCCTTTCCTTGATGCTTTTGGATTCTCACAAGGAATAGAACTTTTGTAAAACGGACAAGTTCTCTCTCTCTTGCTCTTTCTGTTTCTGACTCTTATGCTTTATGAAGGACGATCTTCATGCGAAATAATTAGTATTTCCTCCACCCTGTTTACTGAAGGCAGCATGTACCTTTGTTTCGTGTAGCTCATCTTCAAATTAAGCTTACTGTTTCCTTTCATTACTCATATTTAAATATTTAACAAGCCTGCTTTTGAAATGTCAATTCCTATCTCTTGCTTCCTTTCCTTCTTAGTGGATCTACAAGTAACGAAAGAAAATTTTGAACATCGTTTTCTATTGAGATTTGCATTGAACGAAAACATCGATGAGATAGTGTTTTTTTCTAAGATAAGCTTGGAGAATAAATTCAATGAAATTTGAGTGGATCGCGAAGCAGCTGTGCCGTCGTCTTCCTGAGAATCTTTCTTCGTACGGTTTTTTATTCATTTTCCACGCTCGGAGCTGACTTCACCACCTTCTACCTCTGGATATTTTAGAACACAGGCACTTCGCGGACGTTATGCATGTATGTACACCGACGACGACCATGGCCGAAGGTAGATGGAAGAATAGAGGGTTGGGCGTGAACACTTGACGTAAGCAGCCGGATGTTGGCGTAGATCGCGGTGAGGTTCTCGTACTCAAGGGAGCCTTCTACGAGACCCATTGAGATTGCCACTCGGACCTCTTCTCCTATCTCTCCCTTACCCTTTTGCTACTTTTCATCGTCTCATCTTCCGTGTCTTTGCTACGTATGCTACTCAAGATAATGAAACACGTCATTAAGTGTCTCGCTTTGTTTAATCACGCTAATCTCATTCCGCGATATGCGTGTTACTTCTTTTGCCACGTTCGCATAAATGTTAGAAGACCGTGTCGGGGAAGTTTTGCAGCCATGGAATATTTTTAATTTTCCATATTTACAATTTCCCTGGATAATTCTTGGAGTGTATTATAGTTTAAAATTCAGAAGAAAGTTACATTTCGTTAGTAAAGGTTGTTTTCATGATTTGAGTTGAAATTGTATATTCTTCCATGCATTGATTTAATAATATATCTGTTTCTTTTTGTAGTAGAAAATTAAGTAAATTTTCTATGAAATATATTTTCTTTGTGTATCGTACGTATAATACAGTACGGTTCTACTTAAAAAATAGTTGCAATATGTTTTATAATGCTTGAAGGTCTCGCTAAAAGTCTTCCTTTAAAGCATTTGAGTATACGCATAAGCAATATGATATTTAATAAAGGATAGAATTATCGATTCCAAGCTTCTTGTTATAATAATAAGGAAGCAATCTTGGCTGAATGTAGAAAATCATTTTGCAGGGAAGTCTGGCCCGAGAACGACAGTTTCGGAAGTGCTAATATTACGTCGGGGGAGGAGTTTCTAGCGCTACGGGAAATCTTCTTCGCAGACTTGGGTGGTGAGTAACATTTTTGCATCTGGTGTGAAGTGTTTTTGTTTGGTTTTGTATAACTACATAATATATTTGAATCTGTTGGTTGTTTAATAATTAAAAGATAACGAAAACTCAATAATCGTAAAATTGTAAATTTTATGTCACGAACGTGAACATTTTTTTTTAATATCACAGTAATTATTTTAAATATACATACCTTAGAAGCAAAATTTGTTATCGTCGCGACACGCATCTTAAAATATTTTTTAACCTTGAAACGGAAGTGAAAGCATCGTTAGTTGTAATCTCTCTTTTCGGTTTGTAGATTTCCAACAATTTTTGATGCAAATTCTTAATATACATGAGAATTTCGATCGTAGTAAATTGGTCCTCGAAAAGAAAACTTAATTCTTGGCTAACACCGTACCGCCTCGAATATCGTTTAAATTAAATTCTGCAAAATATCGTGCTAATGAGATTCTAGGAAACGAGACGACATACATATATTTGCAATCTCCGGTAGGGAGCTTGAGATAAAGTTAAAACTTCGTACTTTGAAAGCAGTGGCCGTTAGTACTTTTTGCGCGACCCTCTACTCATCTTCCCATGGGGATTGCTTGTATAACTTGAATTTATTGAGAAAATTATATTCTCTGTATACATAGACCCGCGAGAAACTTGTGGGTACTACTTTTGGTGGTGCATGATTATAAGGTGAAAAGTCTCTTATTACATTCGAACATGAAAGTAATAAGCTGGCCAATTTAAATTCGCGGAAATTTCGTAACTAACCGAATTTATTGAACTAAAATCTGATTCCTTTTATGAAATTTCCTTTCACGAAATTTTCCGTTGATTAAAGACTTTACGTTATATTTTCTTTGCGGTCAAATGTCACGATGTTATCGTTGGTGTCAACGTTCAAAATGTCGTTTTATTTCTTTTACACGTTACGTGCATTCTTGCGTGCATTCACACGATGCTTTATGATAAGTAGATACGGGAGATTAACGCAAATTTTCCGAGTACGAAAATTCTCCGTAATCGAGCATGCACTGCCGTATATTTATTTACTCAAGCGTTTGAAATTTTAACGTAATCGCCTGGAGCTTGTAATAAAATAGTTCTACAACCGACGGATTCAAATATTCATTCTCACCTTTCTTTTTTTCCTCTTTCGCTTAAATTTCCGTAAGAATAAATTAACGAGCTGCTGGATACTCGTGCTAAGAAGATATTAACAGAGGAAAAACTTATAAACACGTAATTTTACTCAAGGGGAACACCTGCGGGACCGGTTGTAATAACTGGCACGTACATCATGACACAAATTTAATTAAATACACCCTCGGTATTCATTTCACGCTTCTAATTTATGTATGAATAACTATGTTGTGTAACCACCGAGATTTCATGACGTTCCATCTTCCGGAATGTATTTATCTATGTTTATTAACAGAGCAACAATGGCCATACCGCTCTGAACGTTTCAATGGGATGTTATGCCTTTTCATTTCGATTCTCCCCTTTGTGTCTTTCGTGACGTGTTGGGCGCCTTTCTTAATGAAAATAAATTGAAATACATCATCACAAAAGAATATTTTAATTAGATGTACGAGTATAATGATTCGCGAAATATGGAATTATCAAATTTTCAAACATGAAATCAGATAGCTATTGCTACGAAATACATTAAAAAATTATTCTTTTGAGAATGATGATCGTAAAGTAGATGCTATGTTATATCTTGGGTTAGTTTGACGTATAAATTTTTATTTACAATACTAATAAATTAAAATTGATTACGCTTTGCGCTTATTCTTTATTTTTGGTATTATGAGCGTAATGCATATTGCTTAGATAAATTGATTGACATTGATCGTGTAGTCTGTTGCATATGCTTTCCTCGTTGGCGTATTCAGTGTTTTCGGTGTCTACGTGACATACAAATGCATGTAGATTTTGTAGAAAGTAGATGTTATACAATTATGGAACTTTATTTTAAGGAATATGTCAGAAATTTCTTCAACATAAATGAATAAAATTAAAATGTCAACATTTGTCTCATTATTAATCGAACTTTTATGATTTCAAAAATATTACGCAATATTTGATATATAATTTATTATACACATGTTTATACGTAGATATTTCGTGCAATTAATTAGAAGTTACAATTATCATTCTATTTTTTTCGAACTCGCGTTTCCACTGCATTAATTGCGATGTTAAATAATTTCCACTCGATTCTTTCTTTTGACATCGTTTAAGTATATAAAGCAGGAATATTTTAGAAGGGTTAAATTATTACTAGGTGTTATCTCGACCTGCATATATATATTAGAGGAACTGACTGGTCTTGACACAGACCAAAAAATAGAAAAATGAATCGAGTGCACGGAACAGGAAGAGAAATAGCAACAGGGCACGTTCAACTTGCTATTATATATTTGAATCACAAGGTGTGCTTCATGCAATAGAGTGAAACGAAATCAGCTGATTCTGCGCCGAGTTCGCATGATTCGATCGTTGCTGTTCCTCGTTTCGCCTATGCTCTTGTACTTTATGCACACCGGTACTTGTATTTTGCGACTTGGCCGTGTCCTGATGCGTTTGCATCTGCCGCGCATAATAGAGCGTCTGTTCCGCGTTGATAAAATGTACTGCAAAAATCGGAGTATATTTCACGAGATAGACCTGTCTCCTTTTTTGTTTTTACACCAAGATAAACGTTCCGCTTACGGCGAGAAAAATTAGTCGTCAGGGAAATCTGAATTTAGTCGGGAACTAGTATAACTGCGGGCAGTGTACAATTTTTTTTCTTGATCATGCTACATTTTACCATTTTATTACGAATATATAAACAGAAAGGGATTGATATCCTGCGAGTAAAATTCGAGCAATCGGTTCGAATGAGATCTTTTCCCGATACCGATACTTAGCTCTATTTATTAAGAGAAACGGAAAATTTTACAAGCAAGTATACCTATATATTCGATGAATTTACTCGGCAATTTCTAAAACGACGGCCGTTTGGCATAGAATCTCAGAGATAAGAGTTTTTTCTTTTTATAAATAATCGGTGATCGATAAAGCCGGATATCTTGGAGTCAGTCGAAAGGGTTTTATTTATACATGTCCTTTGTGTTGCCTTGGAATGGTCTCCGCGTAACATTTACCAAATATACGTTTCACCGAATACTACTTTCGCGTGAAGTATTGCAGTACAAGCAAGGAAGATGCGACATTCTGCAGTGCAATTTTTCTCTCGCCTTCGCGCGATTCTAACTTGTTGGACTGAATACTTGATGGATGTATCAGAATAAGGAAACTATAAGTTTCCCACTGGAGGTCGAAGGTTTGATGAATGAAAACCGAATTGAAAGTCTCGTCTGTACCTTGGAGTGGAGCTAGCAACGATAGAATTTACATGGTACCCTAGGAACGAACCCTACCATATGTCCGCCGTTCATCTTGTTTTCATTCTTGCCAGGTTTTACGCTCCATAACTTAGTGTCTTCCAGCAAGGTATCTTTTGACCTTTTTATACGTTTTGTTTTATACACCACTGGCTCGAAGCGCGTGTAATGTTTCACTGCTTGGCTCAGGTTCTCTTAGACATGCAAACCGTACAAGAGGGTGGCAATCTCTCGCCGATGTAGTAGAATAAGCTTGTTTACCTGTTTCCTCGTCCGTCAGATTTCTATCCCTTCGAAATCACCTTTGTGACAGCTTTTTCGGGAAGGGCTTCTACGTGCATCGAATGACGATCTGATCACGTTAGGAATTGTGTTTCGATGATGATAGAGTGCAAACGAGGCCAGGAAAGTTTTGCATTCACCCAAGTGTTCGTATATTCAAATTTTATTTCAGATATTCTGAATTGCACACCATCTCCTCAGTTTATGCATTCACTATGCAACGTTATTTAATAGACTTGGGAAAAAAGATTTCCATTATGGCAATGCCAATATTTTTCTTGCCCACGTTATAATAGTTTCGTGTACGTATCTTAGTTGTATATACACTTTGTTATTAATTATTGAACAATTTAGTGACAAATTACTAAAATGTGTAAAGAAGTATTTGGTTGGCTATGTTGTTTCATGAAACTCAAATATTTACTAACTATCTCTTAGTCGTAGATTATTTATTATATTTGCTGAGTACTATACCATTAATCATGTACAATATATGTATATGCATAGATACAGTTGGTCACAAAATTCAAAGAAAAAAAAAAAAAAACGCATTTTATTATAGAATTACGTACATTTACATGCCAATATAAAATAATTGAATTTATTCGGTACATTAAAGTATTTCCGAAAGAAATGACAAAGATCTAATGCGCTTAACTTACAAAAGTCTTGAAAGGAAATTACATCAGAATTTACGAAATTTTTGTCTCTATCAATTTCTAAAAGGTATTATGTAATATTACGTTGTATCTGTCTTTTTGTAAGATTTTATTTTATATCCTTTTATTTCTCCTTTTATGTGTAACAAGTCGTGTTATTTGTGAAACTAATATCTTCGTTATGATATTTCACTTTTAAGACATGTAATTTTTTTGTCTGACAATATACATTTCGCCATAATAATTTTTCAATCTGTCAAAATTATCATGGATCTTGAATGAGATAATAGAAACATAATTGAAATTACGAATTATGAACGTAAATAAACTAGTGGAATATTGATTATTATTTCATTTCATAAATTACATCATATATAATTTGTCAATTGCAAACGAAGTTTAAATTAAAAAATGAAGGTATGTTTGACATACCATACATATTGGTCCATTTTATTCTGTAAAAACAAAATTTATGCTAGGAAATCGGAAATTGGGAATACGTACGCATCGCTTCGCTTCGTAAAATTATTTTCTGATTCGACCAATCTGCTAACGGTTTTCAACGTACACTAGTCTAGGAATCATAACTTGGAAGAGTATCTCTGATTGCATCAAAAGTATGGTACACCTAAGAAACGAGATCAGTATGGTACGTTAGTGAGGTGGAAAAGTGGTTTCGAGAGACTTACCTGGAGAGGTTTATTGAAAAACTTGTTCCCTGCACCGAAGAAATATAAAATCGTAAAAGGTCTCCCCGAATTGCGTGGAAAATAGGGGTGACTAAACTACTGTACTTCCAATATTCCGGTTTCTTCATTCAACGTTCGTAGACGCATGACAGAAATATTATTTACCCTAGGACCAGGTGAAAAATGTCGTACAATTTTTCATGTAATTGTTCGCGTCGCTTTTTATCCTCCTGTCGAATGTTATTTATTATCAAAGTTCTCCCCGATTTATTTATAATCCTGTTATTTATGAGGACGGCTCGGTATCGTTAATTTAATTTCTTTTTTCACTTTGGAAATCAGTATCGACGAACTGTCACATTTTCGATAAAATATGAGCTATCATCCACACCCGTTACAGCCTGTCGTTGAACGATGTTGGGCAGGATAACCAGTCGATCGCTCTTTAGCACCTTTATGCAAATGTATCTCGAAAGAAATTTTATTATCTCTAACCTGGCAAGTAGCGTGTGCCTGTTAGCC
Source organism: Bombus soroeensis (assembly GCA_014737365.1). NCBI lineage: Eukaryota > Metazoa > Arthropoda > Insecta > Hymenoptera > Apidae > Bombus > Bombus soroeensis. The sequence goes on from JACXIL010000206.1 coordinate 85,408, forward strand.
CGTTCTGCTGCACATTGCTCAAGAAACAATGACCGGTTCGAACCGGTCGCTTTGAAACGCTCGAGGTGTACTACAGGCGGAAATTTACACTCTCGCTCAGTTGGTTGATCACCACCATATGTCTACATGTCTGTATCACCCTGACGTTGCGTCGCTCCTACATGCTAGAGGACGAACCGTACACCAATTTACCTAGAATCGGTGTGGATTGTTCGCCTTCCACTGGTCAAATTGCGATTCGCTGCATTACTCCATGAGATTATGGGACAAACCAATCTGCAATTCGCTATTAAATTCACCGACTCTCGCTTAAATTTACAATAGCGGCAATCGTATGCCTGCAAGCTGTTTCACGTTCTACTGGCATAGTTTTAGATGGTCTTCTGGAATAATGTTTTACAATATTAGCGCAGAGATTGAAATTATATAAAGATTTGATCATGAATCGGGATTGTTGTGGTATAAAATAACTTTAAAGTTAAACTGCTGCAATTGAATATTTTAATAATTCATTACATTAAGTATCTTATCGAGAGTTATGAAAGTATCGAGCTTTTTATGTCAAATGTCTATGTGTTTTTAGGTTTCATAACATATTCACTTGTCACTTTAGTGTATCGAAGTGTGACCGATGAGTATTAATTGTTTACAAATCATATATTCGAATCAATTGTTCAATGAGTGGCCATTGTTACTATTCGACGATATGAGATTATATCAGTTTTAACTGGAATAATGACAGTGGACGAAGGATATGTTTTGTTTCGTGAAGAAAAGATAACGGGTTTAAAGCTTTCCACTCGACATTTATCGGTGTTCAGGTGTCAGCCAGACAATCGTGATGTTAATGTTTCTTTTTCAGGCAATTTCTCTCCTGTGGATAGCACAATAACTCTTTCAGTAACGATCTATAACCATTAACACGTTGAGAAGCACTTCAGCGGTTCTCTGCTGTCTGTTTTCGCTTTCTCCCTTTTTAAAGCTTCTTTTCTCATGTTTTTACACTTCATGTAAATTCTTCTTACGAGAACGGAGGACGTATACCGGAACAGTATCGCAATATTTGCTTCATAGCAATGACGATTTCTCTCGTTTCCTTTTTCTTTCGCTCTCGTTTTAAGCTCGTTTGGGGGCAAATCGGCCACTTAAAAAACGGGACACAGAGAGTAGGGGGAACATTCAACGCTTCAGTACACACTCGTCGCTATCTGAACCTGTTATAAGCTATACAAATGGTATGCAAGAGGGGCACCGAGAGTGCTTCACCCTTACGTAAGCTGCAATGCGACGATTCTCCCCGCAGCTAGTTAATGAAGTTATGATTGAAGGTTAAATTCCATGAAATTGGCTCGGTTAATGGCTATGCGCCTCGCTATGAATGCAAATCAATGTTAAAAATTTGGCGCGGCCACGCTGAAAGGTTTACTCCGAAATAACGATTTTTTTAACGTACCTTTGGGAACGGTTGCGCCAATTAACCCACGGGAGATGTTCAGTTATATTTACGAAGGTGCCTCCAGGTAATTAACAACGCTCCGCGAGATGATTTAGGGAACTTTCGTACCCCAACGAAAATAAATGGGACAGAATTGTAAATTATCCTTTTCCATAATTTATATGACAATCGTTTACCGCGCTACATGGAAACCGGTTTTTGTTTTTTCGGGTTATTTTCTTCCATATTTGGTTCGTAATGAAACGTTCTATATTTTTACACAGTTTTTCCTTTGTTGTGAAACTAAACGTTTCGTTGCTTCGTATTAATATGCGAAATTGACTGTTATTTTCATGAAAGGTATGCAGTGCACCACCTGATTTTATTATAATATTTTGTAATATTTTAAAATTTCATAAAAACGTTTCCTATAAAATTGCACAGTTTTGTAAGTACGTAAGTTACGATATTCTCGTTTTGTCGAAAAGGACGTCGAAGAAGATTTTTTTGTTTTTTTTAAGTATTTCACTTGTTTATCAATCTGACTTTGTTCCTGTCAATTGGCACAACACTCACAACGATATCTACATAAGGGAATGAAGCGGACTCAAGAGGCATTTAATAAAAAATTATTTTGCAGCTCTCTTTAACTTAAAGAGATAATTTTATTTATATGATTTTTGACGATCACGAGGGACGTTTCTCGTTGTAAGTCATATTGAATTTACCTTCAAGATGACTTTTTCTATTCAGTATCATTTTATATCTATAATAAAAAGATAAAGGAAGTGTCTTTTTTATTGCATCGTATCAAGTCTTTCTAATACAATAAGAGGTGTCGTAACCATACGTTGAACTTGTACTCTGCATTAATATCCCAACCAAAACTGTACAACTTTTGTAGGAAACATTTCCATGAAATCTTAATTATGACAGAAATATTTTAGATGATAAAATACTCTGTAAATTTTACTATGCACATGGCATGTCAAATGAACCGCCATGTTCTAGAAGGGAATGCAGGAAGCATAATTTTAGCATAAATCAACGAATCATGCGCTGGTTAGCGAAATATTAGCAACAAATACCTGAGCGAAAACGTGGGACGGATTAAGTTTATTGCAGCATTAAAATATGTTTCATAAGTACGATGTAATAGCGCAGTCAGAGTTGTAGAGTGAGGTAGGGCGGGAGAATTGGTGGAAAGAGAAACGAGGAAAGAGAAACCGGAGTCGTTCGTGTAAATAACAGAAATCTTCCCCAGGTCCAAGGTCAAGTGCTTTCTATAGTACTTCAACCCTGGCGTTCCTATTTTTCCTCCATTTTGCACTTTTCTTATTCCTTTCTGATGTGCGACGAATGGAAACACGGTGGATACCTTTATGTTTTTCAGACGGTCGCGCGTTGGCTAAAATAATAATGTATTTGCAAGTTGCGTAGAAATTGAATAATAGTCATGTTTGAATAATACAGATATGTAAATGGAAGTTGGACCAGCGTAGGTACGTGGTGGCAAAGATATAGACGGCATCATTTATATTGTATCCGAGCCATCGTATTCTCCCGTTTCCATCGACAGCCGCTTCGAGCTAACTTCTAGTTTTCTTTGTTCTTTCTTGTTTCTTTTTCTAATTTCGCCTTTATATGCCTTCTCTTTCATTCATATCTTTCTTACGCTATGGTTACAGTGAGTGAGTGTTCTGACAAACTGTAATTCCGAGGAATACGTCGTAATAGTCGAATCAAGTATTGATTCTTATTGGTGCATCATCCCCTGACTTATGTCCTCTGAATTTATACCTGCATCCAGATGACGAAATAAACGTGAAAAATTATTAGGAAATTATTAAAACCTTTATAATTTTATACATGGTTCATAAAATTCATATATTCTATACTGCATTAAAAAATAAATAAAATCACTTTTGGATTTAGAATCAAATCTGTGTAGTAGTGCACGTAGTAAATAGAAAAAAGTATATGTAAGTAGTTTATCTTCTAATAGGTAGTTTAAATTGATATAATCTGCTGATTTTATAAAAAAAAAAAAAAAAAAAAAAAATAGTATGTGATATTTCTAATTACTAATTGATCGTTAGTTTGTACACTTTGGTCACATTCAAATATTGTGACTACAAATCAATCAAAATAGGCGAATACTTATGAACACTAGTGAATGTCCGAGGGATGATTGTATTGCACAGTTTGCCAGAATATATGTATTTGCACAATTTGTCAGAACACGCATCCATTGTAATCATAGCCTTAACGAATTTCTAGTTGAACTTCATAGTTTGCTTGTCTCGCCTCTATTTCCAAGCCGTTGGCAATCGTAACCTCTACCAGCACCTTTTTCACATTTGCCTCTTTCATCAAGTAGCTTTGTTTATGTGTTCCTTGATCCGAGCTGATTCTTTCGTTTCCGTTTCTCCCTTTCGAACAAGACGTTCTTTCTTCAGGCTCATTCTATCTGCTCTTTCGCTTTCAGTTCTCGTTTCCTTAATGAGAACAAAAAGAAACGCGACGGTTCCTTTCTATCCCTTCCTACTATATTCTTGTTTCAGGCTCCGTTTTTACTCCCTTGTGCTGCTCTTGTGGCTTTCTTTTTTCTTATTTCGTATTCTACGTTCTCCTTTATCGGCACTTAGCCCGCTCTTTCCGTTCTGACTCTTGCCCCTTTAGCTAATATTTTGGTTCTCTAATATAATCATCCACAGCTCTCGACTCTTTTCAGCTCAGTTTCCCGTTCTACGTGATTGTAACGTTATTAAGATATAGTCTCTCTGTCGCGATAGTAACCGCTTGCTACGCTTGCCCAAAATTTCATCAAGCGTAAAAATCTGAAAAGAGTTACAGGTTGTTTAAGATTTGGAGAATTCCAACGAACAAAGAGTTTGGAATAAAAATTAAATAATAACAGTATGTATTTTTAAATATGATCAGAAGATGGAGAGACACTGTACTTCTGTACTATTGAAGGCCATTATTTGTGCGCAGACACTTATTTTAATTAATGGAGTAATAAGACAGTTCAAATAATTGGTTAGATCGAGGAAATAGAGATTTATTGACTTTTATCCGAGATAGAGATTTATCAAGTTTCGTTTCGGTAAGAAATACCCATAAGAAAAGTGAAGGAAGTGAAGAAAGTATAAGAAAGTGAAGTAAAACACATCCATTTATTTAGATTTCTTGTATTAATCGATAAGAACCGTATAAGTCACGCTTATTTAACGATTAATAGTAAACGTATCTTACTTAACAGTTATCTATAATATAATTTATGTTTATATCATAATGAAATATTATAAAATGTAATAATAATAATAACGTGTTGCGACTCAAATATTAACTCTTGAATGGATTAATTCTCAATTTATAGGGGGTTATAGGTAATCCTCAAATTATTAATCCTTAACAACTCTTATTTATATTTACGTTATACATTGAAATTTCGTTTTCTAATATTCTGAAACTTTTCCATTTACGAAAAGTGATATTTCTATCACAGTAAGTTAAAAGTTATTTAAAAGACGCATTGTTAGAAAATATTCCATTATTTAGTTCTCCAGATTTCTTAAAATGCGACAATTTTCGACGTTTGTTGTATCGTTTCGATCTCTTCCTATCAGAGTGGCAATCGTCCGCAAGGCGGATACGTTTCCTCGAATTAGGAACCGCAGGTGTAATGTTCCGCGAAACAGAGTTAGTGCGGCAGAGTACCGGCACACGAATGAAATACACCATACGCCATTCTGACTCTACATGCCTCCAAGTCGGAACCGAACGGCAGGTCGTTTCGTACATTTCAGTCGGACTACCTAAATCGGATTTAGCGCTTCCTCTCAGCAAATATCGAAAATTTTTCCACCGCGTAGACTCATTCCGTATAAACGATTCTCTCGTTTTCCGCGCGCTTGATTCCTCGCGAATTCTTCGATTATTTTAACCGTTATTTCGAAGATCACCGATTTCAAAGAATTACTCAACTATCGATGGCCATGAAATTCAAAGTCGAGTTTCGTGGGCAAGAATAAAATTCGGCATAGGTGCTTTTATGGTAACGATCGGTTGGTTTTCCAGGCTCGCGGAACGAAGGCAGGCAATCTTCTTGGTATTTCGATCAGCCGTTCTTTTCGTTCGCCGACTCTGCATGAAACTTTCGATAGAAAATTGAATTTGAATCGATGCCGCGTAGAATTGAACGCGCCTCTGGTTATTTATTTCGTAGAGAACTTAGGCGCGGGTGAAGGAATGCCAGGATTGAGGACGCAGCAAGAGGATTCCGCTCTCCAGAGTCGATGACTCAATAACCAATTACCGGATTTTTTACGAGCACGGGAAGAGCAGCGTTTTATCGCGGCTGCCGAGGTGCGTTCCTATATTTATGTAAATTGCTACTGAGCTTTCTGGAAGGCAGTGAACTGTAAAATACGGCTTGGAATTCGGTTACATCTTCTCGTTACGCGCCTCTATGCTGCTTCCCCCGAGCTTACGTATCGAGCTTCTCCTTTGATTCGTTAGTATATATGGTCTTGAATAAACGATTCAGTATGCAAATTCTCTTTAACTTTGTTCCGGCAAAATGAGATTTTCAATGAAATTGTTAGTTATGGAGAATATTATAAGAAATGGTACAAGAAGAAGTTGATATTACATTTAATGCTTCATAAAGTGAAAAGAATGTAAAATAGGAAAATAAAGAGAAATTGTATTTTTATAAGCTGTGAAAAAATGTCTCTTAAGAATATTTTGATGAAACGAAGGAATTCGTTTAATTACGTGCGTTTCAGCATCTTATTTATGTAGTAATAAAGTAACTTCATTATATTTATTTGTAATTTTTAGCATGCACGATGTAATCTAAGAAGTGAAAGATTTAGTTTATTTCGATTATGATAGTCCACATTGAGAAGAAAGATTTGTTCCTGATTGATTTCATTTCTATATAAAAATAGATGTCAAAGTGATAACTACTAGTATATCTTTAATGTAAGAGTAAACTGTTTGTAATTTGAAAAATATCCTTCAAACGAAATTTCTGTATATCAATCTTTTCCGTTGCTTTAATGTCTGGAATACATAAATCTTACAAATATCGTCCACATTTTTTTAATACCTTGTATAATGTAATAAAATTTATATATATTATAGAAGAAAACATATCACATACGTTAACGAAGAACGAAGCTTATTTATATCTGTTTTTGAGACGAAAATATTCAAGTAATCAATGATATTCAATAATATATATTCAATTCAGTAATATTGTTATATTTGTTCATTCACAAGAAATATATACTTACGTCGAACACTAGAGACACTTCAGAAAAATTACTAACACTTCAGAAAAAAAGAGAAACGACATACCAATTATCATATAAACAAATGCAAATCTCGTTACGTTAAATTTCACAGCTAAGTATGTATTGTATATTGATCTTGCATTATTTAATTCAGTCTCACAATTGATACTAGGATAATTATCTTTCCGTAAAACGAGAGTGGCGAGCTACTTTGATCAAAACAGAGAGAAGTTTGCTTCAGCTCATCGAAACAAGATAAAGTATTGTTTATCGCTATCGTTGGTATTATACGTAGAGGCAAAACGTACCAACGAACAACAGTGTATTGTTTAAACCAGCATTGTCATTAGCAGCACCGGCTCAAAGGAAGTACAAGTGACAAGCACGCCTTAATGACTTCTCGACGACACAATTAGGTTCTCGCGAAACGACGTGAGATAAATTTAAATGTGTAGCCACGGAGCCTGGCTACAGGGCTATGTAGAACGACGCCGGAAACCGAGGGCGGGGAGCAAGTTCCCTTGATACGAGAACGAAATAGCTCTTCACTTTTTTATCACGATCCACCGTCTCGTAATAAAAGCAAAGGGTGAGCGCAGATAGGTGGGTGAGTGGCGTGGAGGCATGGCCAGTGTCCTCGATGATCTACATTGAGACGAAACTACGTTGCAGAGAGATAATGCACGTCTCCTGAGCACGGAAGGCTTGGAACGACACTTTCGAAAGACATTTGCCTAGTTAATGACATCCCCAGGGAATATTATTCAAGGCGACAAATCTGCTTTTTATTGCCTTCGTCGAATTTGTTTTTACACCGGTCGGGCCGTAAGAATTCTTATCTGGAAATTAGGTCGATCTTGGCTTAGATATGTTGATGAGTTTTGCTTTCCTACCCCTTAGTACTTTATCATTTTACTGAAATGATTGTGCTGTCCGAATACGATTTTATCCTTTGATTACTCTTAATAATTTTTGTATTATATTGTTCAGCTTTATCACAGTGCTATCGTAAATATTAGATATTTAATGATCAAATAGTATTCAAACAATTTACGAGAAGATAAGAAAGAAGATAAAGAATATTTCTCTGTTTAATTCACGTTACTTGCAACGATAAAACATATACGAAAAAGAACGACAATGAAGTGATTTATTTTTCGTTTATTTTTCGTTTTTCAGTGGTGTATAATTTATTTTATGATCATAGAATTTAGAAATAAATCTTATGTATTTATTTTTGTTCTTGTTTTAATTTTTGTTCTATGTTTTAGGTTTTTGTAATTAAACATATATTTCACGAATAATATCCGTTCCTTTCATTGTAAAAAGTTTGAAATTGGTATTTTTTAAAACCCTTTATATAAATTGAATAATAGCAATGTTGTATCAAATATCAAATTGTGCCCCTTGGCAAACTAATAATTTACTCTCCTTTATATTTTACAATAAAAATTCTATTTCTAGATTCTCATTGATATATATTCTCGTCATTTTTCGAATAAATATTTCTAGAATAATCGGGTGAAAACGTATTTGAAATCTCTTCTAAAGAGTTTATAATCATGTTCTACGTTGTGATATCTCTTTTTCCCTTCCGCGTATTATGTACAAAAAATTTTATAGGTATTAAATCTGGTAATTTTTTGGTTAAGTTTACTTTGCTTTATATATTTACTACCTAATAAACGCAAAAAGGTAGTAAATAAACTCACTACATTCTTGAGTATTCAAGCCGTATCATGCGAAACGACCTATAAAGTTCCATGTACGACGAGAATAAAAAATACCTTGTTTTCCCCGTTTTATATCCTTTAGAAATCATACTGTTATCAAATTTTCTATTTGAAATATATACTAATGCAGATCATAACATAAAATAGCGAGATAACCGTACTTGATGTATCTATATTCAAGTAACGCGATCGTACGTTATCTTTTTCGTATATCTATTGAAGAATACACTATGCGTGTCTTGTTACATCTATAAAGGTTGGGCTGTGCACGATATTTTGTTGAAAAATTTAATTTTCAGACGAACATTGTGCATTGCATGTAAGTGACCATTGATGTTAATTTATGGATCGAGTAACGACTTTCCGATCTTGGATACTTGCCATGTCGTGGCTTAGTAACAGAGAGGGAAGTTTTACTGCCTCGAATAAATTTCATCGAAGAACGCGGTCTGATCCATAAAATAAGAAATCTCCGATAGGCTTTCGCTTTCTTTGCTTCCCACATTTCATTCGTCTGGATGATATTTTTATCGTTTTGATTAAATGTATCCGATATCGCAAAAAATTCCGGAGGAAGGTTACTCCACGCTGTTATTGCCGAAGATTTCAAGGACGACTGAGAAATAGAGAATGTACGATTTAAAAAAAGAATCCAGGCATGGAAAAAGGTGGAAAATATAATTTTCTAGACAAAACTAGTATTTACAAGGAATATGTAAGTTACAACCAATGTTCCAGTCAAGGTTACCATAGTAGCTTGTTACTTCCGTACTTAACTGATGATGTTGAATTGATGGGAAATCAATTACGATCTGTCAATAAACGGGGTAGTATTTTTCGCTTACGACGTTGTCCACTTCGCGTGACGGGTCAAGTCATTCTTTACATCCTTTTGTCGTAGCATTTTATAATGAGAGTTGGTAGCGATCGTTTAATCTGTTGAAATATAATTTTATTGTTCCTTTTCATCTTTCTTCGATATTAAAAGATTTTGAGATAAATATAAAGAGGGTATTATTAATATTTATTTGTATGTCGGCTATGAGTATTAGGAGATTTGCCGTATTTGGATAAAATGTATCATTTGATAGAAATTGTGTGCTTTTCGCTGAATTTGTTTGTTGACACAAGTGAACAAAAATTGGAATCACTACGTAGGTATTTCATTTAACATGAACATTTTTAAAAAAGTTTATTTTACATTCTGTTATTTTGGAACGTTCTCCTGTATAAAATTTTGTTATTGAAAATATCGTCATTGATATTTGTAGAGATAAGATTCAATATAAGTGTAAGCAATCTTTAAATTAACGGATACGTCTTACCACGTAAAATATTCAGTAGAGAAAAATTTGTTGAGATATTAGTAAATAAGTCCCTAAAAGGCCAAACTGGTCAATTTCATTTTCTGAAAATTTCTTCGTTTTTATGTCATATACATAATTATCATTTAATTTTTCAAATAGTTGTCCTAGTTCTCATGTCCGACAGTGATTCGTAATTTGAATCGAGCAAATGTCGAAGATCATAACAGATCAAGTCGGATAAACAACTAGTCGGCGAGTTTATAGTACCTATCTATACAACAGAAATATAATTGTTTTATCGCGTTGATACAACTTTTACACCGTCTACTATTTTCTCGTTATTTCCGACTTTATATCGTTTTATGATGCTCCCTTCCCCTTAACCAGAGTGTTTTTCTTCGCAAAAGATTTATTGTCTACATTCCCTGACGAAACTTTTCAAGAGACGTACTTTCCGACAAGTACTTTCTCGATATTGATATTCTTTCAACAGCAGACCCGTTTCGCTGAGCTATGCATACACACACAATCTATACCTTTTCATAACTTCGCACTTTATAAACATGAATCGGAATTCATGACTTTTCGCAGCAAAAATACGCGTTTATCATTAGCATGCTCGGCTCCTTTTGCAGGCGTTTCCTTTTCCAAAGCCTCCTCTATTTTTATAATTAACATTCGAGTCAAAATATGGGATACTTGCTCGTTCTTCCGCGCGTAGAATATGTAAGAAAATCATGAAAGAAAAATCGCGTATACGTACAAGACGACAAAAACATTCAGTTGTGTGTATATACTTAGATAATTTGTTGCTTTTATTCAATTATTCTGTATAGTTTTGTATAGCCGGTATTCATTATCTTTTATCAAGAGTTTTTTTTAACTATAAGTGGTAATGCATATGTATACATGAAAGCCTTATGTTTTATATTTCTCCTGATCAGACTTATTCAAATGAGATTACATACTTTCAGCTTAGCTTCTTATGTGCGACTTCATCATTAAATTTATCTTCAGATTTTTGTCTATTCACTACTTTCATTTATATTTTTAGATTCTTTTCGCGATAATGTACGTACTTCTTGAAACTATTACTAGTATATATTTAGTGAAACTAAATTGCATTTCGATAGAGAAATTAGAGAAAATAGAAAATTCTTTCAAGAAGTTTTATACTTCAATAAAATGTAAATCACAATAAATTAGATATTCGTGTTTTGTTATTATGCATACTTCATGAACAACATAAACAACAACAAGAGCATATATTATATATACGATATATATATAAAATATCCGTTTTACTTACAAATTCCTATCATGTGCATTAAACCTTTTAGCGTAAATTTGAAGAATTGTTTCACGTTCAACTCGTGAACCGCTTAATGCGCCTTGGAGAGTTTTATGGATCTCATATAATAAAATCCATATTAACCGTACCATGTGTTGCCGGAGTTGATCGCATCAATGTGTGCCCGATTCACATCAATGTGCAGTTTATCCTCGCAAATTTGTCCAAGCCGGAGAAGAATATGAAACTGCAAATATTTAACTATAAACAGCCCATGTATAAACATTTCCATGTTATTGCGTCACGTTTTCGTGTTTGTGAGTTGTTACCTTCGTACGCTTGTCTCGGCAACGGCACAGAACAAAGAATATAAAATGAAGGAAACCACTATCATTACGAGGCAAGATCGCTTATCGAAATCACTGATTACGCCACTCTTTTGTCGTTAGATATTAACCGCCGAAATTCTATGCAATTTAAAGGAAAAAAAAAAAATATAAGGAAGGAGATTTCAGCGAAGTAACGTTAGCCTGATCTCTAGACTGTAGGCAGGAGGAATTGGCGGCAGCCACTCAAGATTGAACGAGCGACTTAAAGAGTCTGTTAGGAATCGAGAATGGTAGAGGGAAGAGAATGGTGGGAGGACAGAAGAAAAAGGAACTCGTTTTGGCTAGATTTGGTTAAATAATCCCTCTTTGCTGGCTGAGTAGACCATCCCCGTTGGTGACGACGAAGAATTGTCGAGAATAATAATTTCATACTTGTAGTCGGGCGCTTGATAAATCCGTCCAATTTTGTGGTCTGCATGGGGAACTTGCAACACAGTTGGGGAAATAATTGAATTTTTTTGTTGTATAAATGATTCGACATTGATTATATTTGAAGTGGTTATAGAAGAAAAACGTGAAATCGTTTTGAAGACTTCATTCGGATTAGATTTGTCTGACTACTGATCTTTCTTAGTTCAAATATCCTATCGGGCATCGTTTTTCATTTCTTAAGATACATTCACATACTTGAAGTTCGCTGTGTTTTTTTTTACTTTTCCAAATAAAGCTATATGAACGAAGAGAAATAAGAATTGTTCAAAGACGATGATAAAACATCGGTTTTCTTCAATTTCGAAACGATAGATAACGATGGAAAATTGAATTTCCTTCCCTGCTTTACCTTATCACTGATATAATTACTATGTATCTTAGGTTAATCGGGATAGACCTGATCCTTGTGAACGTTGATATCCATATATTATAAGCATGCATATTTGACATAGCAACGTCACACGAAATTCCTGCTGATTACATTTGCCAGTGCTGCCTATATAATCCTTCAATCTTCACCTGTCGCTTAACGTAGCACAGGTATTGCTTGAACCAATTATCTGTGTTACCTTTGATGTCACCCACCTTCTGTAGGTGTTTACTGTAAACAGTACAAGCGTCCTCGACAAAGGATCTTTCTGCAAATACAGGAAGACTGCGTGGCTGTTTCTCTCGTAGACGTGCCCATTTTCTTCCGTGACCGCCTATAAGGCATGACGCCAGGATAGATCTTGCTTTTCAGAGAACCATAGGCGAAGTCGTCGACAAAGAGCCGCTTTCAAATTGAAATTTTCCCTATCTAGAGAAATCAGCCAACGCTTTCAATTAAACGGGGTAATACCTTTTTGAAGTGTTTGCACAGAAGGATAGATTAATGGAAATGAACGCTCCGTGCTCGGTACGCTAAATAAATATCAAAGAAAAATGGAAACAGTTTTCTTCGTTCAGTTTCTCGTTGCACTCCTTTAGAGGCGCCGGCCATTGCATTAACTTTGGATTGAAATATTACCGTTGTTCCGTATTCCAGTTATTTCAGGCGAATCCATCGTCTGTTACGAAAATTTATCGAACTCTTTTAATGACGCAATCTTCCAATCTATTTAATCCTTTATACTCTACACGACCATGTTCGGAAACTGTTCCGCCCAACACTAGGTGAACGCGATGTTATAATGAAAGGATAGAGGAGGACAGAAAGGGGTTGCGAGGGACGAAGCTCTGCAAAACTGTTGCAGGGCTTTACTTTAATCTGATCCACGGTTCGGGAAATCGTAAAGACCGTCCGCGACGAAGATGGCTTAAAACAGGGACGTGAGGGAGTTACGAAGTCCCGGATGAGATCTCGTGGCTTTCCGTTAGCACCCCTTGCGGAAAATTCTTCCTGACAAGATTCCATCTTGTATTTCTTTATTTCTATGGCTGTTTCTCATTCTTTATCACTCGTAAACTCTGACGGGTATGTGCCCCCCTCGTGAATTCGCCACCACCTAACCAAAATAGATGAAATCTATGATTGTTTCGCGATATGATACATTAAATAGATTTTTATATCGCACGCTTCTAATATTCGTGGTATTACAAATTCAGTGTCCTGTTCTGAATTTATTTCAATTTTATTATTTATGTTAATTCTGTATTGCACAAAGGAATTAAATATTGTTGGCACTATTAATGTTTCGGTATAATCACGTTGAAAGTGTAATAATTGAAGAGCTTTCTAGAGAGTCGCCCCATGAAGGAAAATAATGAATCGAGTAAATTGTTTTGGTACTTTTATTCCTAGTTTTTTAATATTAATTACGTTTAAGTTGATTATTGTAATAGCTCTTAAAGAACTTCGTTTCTTGTCATATGTACAAAATAAATACAATCTTCGTAATAATTCAATCATTTGATTAAAAAAATAAACTCTTTTTTAAATTAAACTTTTACCACATAAATTTTGACGTATTAGAAGACTCTAAACATTTTTTCAATAACAATAACCAATTGTACTTGTGTACGAATAATAAGTAATTAAGACGGATATCCTATATTTTCGTTTATTACGCATAACACAGTAAAAGTTGCATTCGAAATCGGGAAATCGATGAACAGAGCTCGTTACACCCTGAAATATTTATTACCGCGAGAAAAATTTATCGAAATGCCACACAAAAGACGTCATCTCGCTATCATTGAAATTATACGAGTTAATTTATCGCAATATGTATTTCGTGTCATATTTTTTAAAATATACGTAAAATATACGTACGGTTTGAAATACGTTGCTACAGCAAAATATCAATCGATCCGCGTGTCGTTCTTGGAATATTTTGTTCATTCAAAAAGTGCGTCTCGTACACGTAACTGATACGCGTTATCGTGTTCCCGAGCTAAAGTTCCAACTGATTTCTCACGGCTCGTAAAGCTCCAGTTCATAGCGTAGTTGGAACTGCCCCGTTTCAATAGCGTTTTGTACGACGGTCCACAAAAGTTAAGTAGCCATAATTGAGCACCGAGGCGACAATAACCCTCGAAGTCGTGGCGAACCGGCTGTAAAATAAAATAGAAATAAAATTTCACGAATGACGCCGACAGAGACTCGTCCTTTCATCGTGGAAAAGTGTTCCGGAGATGCATACTTCGCCATGTCCCGTAAATTTAATTGACGTCGCTCGTTCTTTGCTTCTCTCTTCGGTCTGTCGCTTTTTCTTCTTACGCGCCGGATTATTAATAAATCTCTCGCGCCATTTAGAATAAAGCGTAGCAAATAAAAAAGCAGTGAGGGATGGGAGGTAATGACCAAGATTTTCAGATTTTCGTGTCGTGGAACGGGCACCGACTATTTTATACTTTGTATGAAAACGTTAGAATGTTAGATGTTGAATATTTCGTATATCTGTATTACAGTTTAAAAGTATCCACGTATTTAATGTTTGTTTTCGCTAGGATATTTATGAGATGAGAGATCTCTCGATGATTCTGTTTTTTGTTATTACATATTGTGGTTCTTGAATTGATGTTTAGAAATTAATATAGAATAATATGATTGAAATTTTGTTGGAATATTTGTTTATTCTTAGGTGGCTCAGGTAAAGCATTTTCTATATTATTTATAGATATTATAGATATTTATATAGTAGAAACATTGACATTTACTGAAACGTGGCGGATACACTGATGATTAGTGTGTTTAATTTTGATATTAAAATCTTTTTAATAAATACATAAGAAGGGGATAGACATTGCTTCCAGTCATTATCTATATTTTATATAATTGTATATTTCCGCATAGTGCTAATATGTAACTTGTTATTTATAAGTCCATAGATATATAATTTAAATAAAGAGTACAGTAATTTAATTAAATAGTACAATACAAATATTGAAGAATACAATATTATGGTCGATTTTGAAACAATGAACGTAATATTGTTACAACCACTATTAATACTTATACGATATATATAGATATTATTAAATTCTATTAATAGCAGTTATTAGAACTGTTTACTAAAACCAAAATCGATAACGCGATATTCTCTGTTATAGCTAGGCATTTCGTTTTCATTTTTTAATTACATAATCATGCGAGAATTACAGTAGAGAATTCATTTTGTATAGAGTTATTACAGTATTTATACTATTATATAAAATAGTTATTATGTTATGAACTACAGTTAGTTACTTCAAACATTGTTTATTTTTTTTAATTAAATATATAAAACTATACACAATATGCTCAAACACGCGTTAACTTTGGTATTTCGAAAATAAATCATACGAGATATAATATTTGAAGTACAAAGAAATCTTGAATAATGGAAAACCATCGAAATGTGGAATATCTTGAATGAAATGTATTATCGAGGTAATATGTGAAATTATTGACGCAAATAGCTCCATAGTCGATAACTACCAAATTAGAAATAATGGATAGTAATTAATTCATGTTTGAAAGGTCTATTATTCAAGCGAACGACGGTTTCGAATAGAAGCAGTTGTATACGCGTATTGAAATGTATTGTAGAAAAGATTGGCCGTAACGACAATGTTACACGCTTAATTAATCATTAAGTATTAATGCCCGGTTAATCATTTCGTCTCGCTTGGCGAAGTCCAACAGATTGTGCGCTCAGTTAGCTTTCGTCTGATTCTCAGACACTTTCGCTTTCCCTTGGTCTCCGGCGCAAAGTGGGTAGCAAACAAAGGGCGAACTCTTTGCTTGGAGTAATAAGCTGCATTAATATTTGCTCGCTTCTCAAACGATAAGTTCGTAGATATTTCAAAGGCTGTTCGGGGTCTATGGTCTCTCATTGTGTTGCACGATTAATTATTCGAATCTCGAGCCGTTTCCTCCACTGTTGTCATTCGACGAATGTACGATCGAGGGAATTGTGTTTTTTCTTCCTTTTCGTAATTTTCCCTTTTGAACATACTGCCTTTATGATTTTTAATGCCATATCGTCTTTCCGTTTGGTAATTATAATAGCATTTGAATTAACGTCTAACGAAGGAGAATGAATTTCGTACGCGGGTTCGAGAGGACGTAATAATGAATGAAATTTGCATACCCAAAGAAATATTAATACTGAGGTATATATATATATATATATATGACAATTCGTGGATGTATATTCAATGAATTTGTAGAATGATGGTGCTTTTTGATGAAAACATTTTTTATTAGTACAGTTGATTCTTGAACAATGTGACATCGGTTAGATACGCGAATTTTTTTCTTAACAATTTTTGAACTGACCACGTGTTTATTTCGAACTAGTTACAGAATAGATTTTCTCTTTCGTTGTAGTAGTTCTTAATACATTTGCGATTGCAAGAAAATTATAAGAGATAAAATTGTAAGATTCGCTGACTCAAAACCAATTCCTTCTAGAAGAGATAGAGAATTTCACGATGGCGATAATAGGCAATTTTTTAAATTAAAGTTCATGTTACGATATGTTTTATAAAAACAAGATCACAGAAAAGTTGATATGCAATTGAAAATGTTCTAAAATTTATCTGCGTGAATATTTTATGTACTCTATCCATTAATGTTAAAAGGTAGGTCATTTCTTTCTCTTTCCGTTGACGACAACTACTTCGTAGCTTTTTAATATTATAAATGAAAATTTCATTATTCTACTACATTCTCCTTTACTTTTTCAAAAATGAAGACATTCCATAAACGCATAAAAGCGAAATGCTATTTTTGAATAAATAATTCTAACTATCGTATTTCAAAAGATTTCATTCGATGTTTAATTAGTTCAACATTAGTATATGTATCGAGATCTCTATGTAAATGATATTAATTTGGAAAAAATGAAACTCTTTCGCTGTGACTGTCTGAAACGTTAGTTCTCAGTTGGCAGCTTTCAACGAAAATTTTAATTAACGGAATTTCGTTTCATCAACTTTATTTCTGCCTTGATTCTTATACTTTTTTCCTCTGGCGTAATTTGCATGATCTTTCCCCGTTCTACTGGGCGAATAAATGAGAGATTTCCTAGAATGCAAATCCAGCTTCGGTATGCGGTTACGACCGCAATAAAAGTCGTTCAAGTAATCCCGGACACTTATATTGGGAAAGTAGTTTGGCTCTCTGGAGGAAGTCATTTCAGTGGCTATGCTGTTATGAAAATAATTGAAACTCCATCGCCTCTAATCGTCGAGCAGTAACATAAAAATGTGGAACCGAGTGAGCTTTTCGAAGATCCTAGTATGCATATTACCCCTCGTTTGCATCCAGTTTGCATTTAGAATTATCATTTTAATACCTCTAGAGATTTTTTCTAACCATTGTATTGAAATGGTTATAGGGTTTTATTGCATGAATAAGTACGTATATATTTGCAACGGCGTTCACATGAAAAGTATTGGAAGTATTACCTATTAATGTACTTAGAAATTGGGAATCACTGTGTACTTAGAATTATGAATCGAAGAGTATTATTTTCTGTTGGACTGATTTATATATTTCGAAAAACATTATGAAACTATAAAGAATTTACTAAAAATATATACATTATGGTTTCCGTGAAAGAATTACATAAAAATTTTGTCTGATAAATATTTAAAAAATATCTTAATATTTGCATCATTTCTAGACTTAATAAACGTGTAAAGTAATTTCTCAATTGTTTTGATTTATTTCTGAATAATTTCTGAATTATTTCAGAACAGATTTAATGTACCTACTTTCAAAAGAAATTCAACTGTTAATGTACTTTAATTACGCTTGATGTTTTCCATTCAATTGTATCCTATTTTACACTTTTGTGGTTACTTAACTAATTATGCTTCTTTTATCATTTCTTTCGGACGCGGTTCATTATTAATATCTCGTCCATTCGACGCACAATTGTCGAGTAAGATTGCACTGAATGTATTTACCGTTTTTTTTAACGCGTTGCACTTCTTTATCCATTCTCTTGCATGAATTTCTCTCGGGATTGCACTTCGTAATTATATACCACTCGTCTTAAATATGTGCTTTCAACGCTACATATTTCGAGTTAAGCAGAAGTTGAATATTTCTTTCACAAATTAATATCCACTAATTTGGTCCGCCTGATTTTTTTCTAGTTTCACTTTTCACGTATCTTTTATTGGTCGTTTGCAAACGAACAGATCTTGTTGCTTTTCATTATTACCTGCGATGTTTATGTTCGTAATATATCAGTGTTTTTGTTTCAGTGATATGTGATCCAATATCTGCAGATTATAGATTATTTAAACGATTAATTCATACCTAGGTAATATTTTTTGACTTATTGAAATTATTTATGAAAAGGATATTTGAATCGTGCTTAATAAATCGTAACAATTATCTGTTATTTATTTCACGAAAGGATAGAACTCTGGTAACGCTATGTAATATAGACCAATAAAAGTATACAGATTAACAATTGTGCGTTCTTTATTTTAGGTACTTATTTTTTATAGAAGAAGAAATAACAATTGTTTTATATGATAAGAATTACGTGCCAATCCTTTTTTTCTCAATTCTGCTACATTAATTTCTGTAATTAATTGAAATGCTTTATTTGATTTGTTATCTTGTTACTCAATCGCTTTTTACATGTTATTTATTTACAAGTCATACGTGGAACTATTAGTTAAAATTTTGACAACATTCTCATTCTTACATTCATATAAATAGATTTAAAATATTTAATTAATTTTGCATTTAATGAAGAATATTCTCTTGGCGTGTAAACATTATCGCGAAAAATATGGACCATTCTTAGTATTTAGGGTTGATCTTCCTTCTTGTATTATTTTATACTTCGTTGATTAGCCTTATAGGTAATTAGTTCTCCATGCTGCTTGCAATTTTTGGCTATAGGAGGTTAAATAGGAGTATAAGGAATTAACAGAATCATATTAAGTATCAATTTGTCAAAACATCTCATAGGAATATAAGTCGTTAATTATAACGTAACTTTTTCACTGTAGGTATACTAGTGTGAACTCATTTAAATTGTGTAAGAACTTAAATATCCATACATACTTTTTCCAGAAAAAACTTGAATCTTCTTACAAAGTAAGTGAAATAGTTTTCCAACTTTCCAGTGGTAGAATACTCTGGGAGCTATAAAAATTTGTCCGAGATAGCGATGCTCGTCTCATTCTTTCTGTTAAACCTGTAACAGATACGCTGGACGTATCTATAATTTGGAGATTCATCGAACCACAATCTTTATTTTCGAGGATAGTTTTCGATATTAAAAGAGATCGATTTGTCCGGTTTTATCACTTGATGTATCGTACGTCAAGCCGTAAATATTCCCGGAGATTTCGACCTCGGACTTTCGTAATCCTGAAATATACGAGGAAATAAATCGATTGGCCGTGCGTATTTTCGGTGGTTCTCTGCGATTTAACGGACGCCAAGAATTGCGTTCTGTAACAGCAAAAAGGCAACGAATTGAATCTCTAAAATAGAGAATATATCTTCGTCAGACTGGATAGAATGAATTTTACTGTTTTCCATAACTGTAAAAAATTGTTGTTTTTACAATTTTATTTTTCTTTTCTTTAACTTGACTCATATTGAAAGAGTAATCCTCTTCTTGAATTTTAACAATACGTCTGGAATTATGATCGAGTTTCCTATTATCTACCGTGCAAGTTGACAGCTAAAGAAATTTTTGGGAAACATTGAAAGGAGAAAAGTAAATTTTCATGTCCATTTTAGATTTTTTGACGTATGATGGAAACTTCTGATTTATTTTCTCTTTTATCTGTTTTCCTTTTATGAAATTTGATATTATACAGAACTTTGTAGTTGGTCGTTTTTCTTTTATGTACCAATACTTGGTTTATTATACCTAATTGCAAGTTTCCTTACAAAATAATTGACTAATTAATAATGTTAGTAAGTTGACAAATTGCAATATAGAATAGAATATAGTACATAAAGAGTTATAGAATTTATTGCACAGTATTGCACAGTATTGCATACTTTAATTGTACAGGTAGGTTGAGATATGAATTTTGTAGAAATTACAGTAAAATTAAATAATAACGACTAAGTAGAAATATTGGTAGAACAGTATAATTACAGGCAATTTTGGCTATTTAAATCTGATTAAATTCGTAAATAATTATCTTACTTATCTCTAGTTGATCAAATTACCTAATAATTTCCGTCATTATTTTCAAAGATTTTTTAAAACAATTTTTAAAAAATCGACAGTGTACATACAGTGTACTTTTAGTTATAAATTATTTGGAAATAAAGCATAACAATAAAGAAAGTATTTATTTTCCATTAATTCTATGTAATTAAATGAGAAAGCTAATTTGCTAAAAAGAATGTAAACTATTTCATGAAATCAGATAGCAAATGATTTTGGACACATGACCAGACGGAAGCATAGTTCGCGTGACAGTAAATCTGTGGTTAGCTGAATCACCGTTGCAAGCCGTGGTTGCTGTTTGAATCGCTGGTATGTGCGGCATCGTAGAAATGGCTGGTAACTTGTTTCATGCTTTGCTTTTTATGCAAATACGCTGACGCTAGCGCATTAACAAGGCATTGAACAGTTCCGTTTACCTGATTTAATTAATGGGTACATTCTCAAATTAATTTAGCACGTGTTTGACTGTTGGTTTCGTTTGAACAATTAGTTTTTTCTTTAAATCATACCTATTCCAAAGCATTTTTCATTTATATAACTTTTAGTTGCATTGTTTCAAGCATCGCAGATAATTCAATTATTATTTCTTTGCAAGTACGTCTCTGTTGAATTTATTTAATTTTTAATGAGAATACTGTCTGTTTGTTCTTTTGTTTAATTGCAAGCAGTTTGATTTCGTTATTAATTCAAATTATTTCCATCAATAGCGGTGCAAATATATCAGAAAAGGAAATATTTCCTTTTAAAGAAATAGAAGTGAAATTATATATCGCTTAGTATTTTCTATAATATTAACCAATTTTGTTAAAATCGTGTAATTCAAGTTCATTCAGTGAAGCATTAATAAATTAATTAAAACTATATTATTTTTTATAACGCCATGTGTTACAAACTATACATATTTGTTCATATATTCATGTTCTTTTGATCTTACGTTACTCGCTTGTCGATACATTATTGGATTTTATCAATGTATTATTGTTAGATTACAAATATTCATGTAAATTTATATTTTTATACATGCTTATAATATTTTATATATGCTTTTGCTTATTATATGTCTTGTGTGCATTTCTGCATCTTCAAATTTCTCATAAATGCATACACATCCGCACTGTAAGTATCATATTGAAATTACGTGGAGAACTATAAAAATGAAAAGTTGTAAGGTTACAGACGAAGGCAAATGCCTGTAATCAATTATAACTCTTTTCTCTCATAAATAAACAAAAATGCGATCGAAGAGGGTTAAAGTTAAAAATATGTACATATAAAGAAGATGGTAGTTTCGAAATTCCGAAATTGATTTAGTAAAGTCACTTGGAAATTTATAAATACCAGAAAATAATTCATCAAAGCATTGTACAATTTCGTTAGGTATTTGCATAGAAAGTGCGCCTGCATGTATCAAATAAAACCTCCAGAGCGCACCGTATTCCATCATAACGTGACGTAATAACGGTAACATCGGTGGCGCTGTTGCAATTTCCCGGTTGATTCGTATGATCGATCGAGTTCTGATTTCTTACCTCCTTCAGAACGATTTGAAAGTTGCTTCTCTATTTTCATCTCTCATTACGCGCCGGCTCACGGATTAAACGGTCGTGTATTATCAGGATGAAGCAGCAGGCATTGCCGATGCATTCGCAAATGGCACGGATCTCTGGTATTCTTTTTAACGCGAGCTTCGCTCTCGCGGAATGATTCTCCAGCTCATATTCGATCAATTTCCCAGGCATTGGTTAATGCCGGGTTCTCGGTGTCGGTGTTCCTGTATAATCTGGATCGATCTTCGGAGTTTCCGCAGGAAGAGAGGAAGAGCCGCGCGGCACCAGCAGCGGTAGAATGTCACGAACGATCAGAATTTTACGGGGCCATCGGTTTCAATTATTGCAGCGGTCAGGTAGTCATGGCCGTTTCACATGAACTCATCCAAACCATTGCTGTGCTATTGCTTCGTGTTTTCAATAATTCGAAATGTTGATCGGTGGTCGGTTAGCGAGACTCACAGCCCAGAGGTAAAATATACACTCGCGTAAATAATAAAGTCAATTAGCGGGCATGATTATTTTTCAGAGGTTGTCGCTTACGGGCGTCAATCATTTATGAAAAGGGGACGCGGGGAATGTAAACGTTGTCGGTCGACAGCAGATTTTCACCGTTCCATATTCACGAAGGAAGAATTTACATTTACCTGTCAGGCAAACGTGTTACACGCGATTTCGCTTTGACGGGCGAACAGCGACATGGATTCTGATAAATGCGGACACTTAATCACCGAAATGTGCAAATAGTGCGGCGAGGAAACGATCGTGTCGGATGGAACGTTACGAGAAGAGGGGATTGTCGTGTTGTTATTTGTATGGTTAAGAAACGGACGGGGAGATTAACGTTAGAAGGACAACTTTTATTAAGCCGTCAGGAAATTGTCTCGCGTATTGTACGCGTATATAAATAAATAAATTACGAGAAAGGTAAATGATGAATCAGTACATAAAGAAATATATTGAGAATATAGATATTTTCTTATAACAATTCTTAGTGACATTTTCTCTGACGAACATAAATATAATTTTGAAGCTATCTATTTATCGTAATTGATTTATCTTATCTATTTTACTTAAGTTTAATGTTTGCATAAATTTGGTTAAAAAATATTGAGACTATAAATGTGTAGAGTAGAAGTAAAAAAAAAAAAAAGAAATGAGAGTAGAGTAGAAGAGCATAAGTAAATCTATACTTCGTCATGATTGATTTAAAAAATATCAATTTCTCACGAAGTGATTATTTGCGAGTTTCAATTACCATTTTCTGTCTTTTGTATAAAACCGATGTAGTAGAACATTAAACAAATCCTACGATGGAGATGATATAATTCCACGTAGAATGTAGAATAGCTATGTAAAATTTCATCCAATCGATCCAGCAGATTTTACAATATTTCTAGTACCATTGTCTAAAAACGCTGTTCCTAAAAAAAAGAAAAAAAAAAACACACACACATTTAAAGATTCCAACTACAACTCATATACATACTTTATTATTTTTGCTTTGCGATTCACATAAAAAAAAAAAAAAAATGAAACAAATTTTTTCGTTTTATCCATACGCATGTGATTCATTAATGACAAGAATTCAAAAAGTAGTAAACAGTCAGTATCTCCCTTTCTTGTTGCTTGAAGAACGACTCCAATTCACAATCACACTTCTTGTTTTTATATAAAATCCATGTCATCCATTGTGAAGATTTTCTCACAATTGCTAGGTATCGACCACTCTTTATCAGACGATGCTGTAATTGTTTGCCTCTTTGTCACTACGTACTTTGTAGATCACCTTTGAAATCATTTAAAATATCTACTGCCGAGTAGGCTTCTTATTGATCATTTTTTTATTCGTTGTACGAGGAAATTAGATAATACTGTTATTTCCTGACGTCATTCTAAAATTATAAAATATTCAATAATTTTTTCACTAAGACACTGTGTTATTTGGTACTCTTCAACAAGTATTATTCTCTTCGTTCGTTTTATGAACTCGTTTTTAAAGTAATTACGTTCTATCTTTTTCAAAGACATAGTTTTCCTTGGTTCGAACGTGGCTTTCGGACTTTTTTCTTTATGAATGTAATAATAACTTGGCTAAATTGCTACGAATTAGTAAAAGTGTCAGATTTGTTTAAACTTAACATTAACAATCACGTTAAAATTTTCGAAATGGTATTAAAATCATATTATATTATCTTATTCATTAAACAGTTTCTCTAAATGAGCAGAAATGAAATTATTTAAATATATCATTCGAGAAAATACAACTTACTCGTACATTTCATCGCAAGATATACTGGTGTGAGAGCGGTGAACTGCCACATACATAAAAGCATAATTATAAATTTCCATCGAGTTTTGGATTTAGCCTTGGGTTAATACTGCAAAAATTGATTGGATATAACGGATAATTATATAGCGTTTCTTACATTTTAACCATTTCTATGTTTATCTTTCAGTTTCAATATATTCTCCAATTATATACCATCATAATATCTCTAGAATTTTGCTATCCGGTACAGTTTCATGATTAAAAACTGCGTCGCATATTTCTTGGACACGCGTAGCGATGCAAAAATGGAGATATTATAACGTGCTCTCCACGTTATACGTTTCACTAATTTTTTTCCCTACTGAGAGCTCTACATATAGGTTTAATGAACATTTAATTGCGACAGCACTTTGTTCCACTCCTTTTCTCTCGCGTGACATATTCGCGATCTGCTAGTTCATACGTCGCCCTTTTTCTCCCCTTCTATCTTTACTGCTAATTGCTTAAATCCATGTTAATCTCATAATGTAATTGTTTAGTGAGTTATTCGTGTATTACTTAGGAAGACGTTGCGCTATTTGTTTGCTTGCTTCTCAAATTGTAAACAGCGCATTGGCTTAATTTGAATGGATTCTTGGATTACGCGATTATGCTTGCTATGTGATCTTTAGCGGTAGTAATCGGGGATTGCACTTTATTTAAATATTTAACAATTAAGGGCAATAGTCAGTGGAACAGTGGGAAATAAGAATTAGAAATTGTTTGCCAATGCTATTCACTATCTGCGAGATAGCGTTATCGAAACTAATGGGATAATATGGTCCAAGTTAACTTTAAGGAAAGCTGTTACATTGTCATAATTCTTTTTGACCACTGAAACCATTGATTAAGGAATAAATTGGTCTAAATTCATGTTATATAAGTAAATGCATTTATATTTTAAAGATTGTACTTAAACTAGCTTTGTTTCAATTTTCAGTAGATTATGAAATATATTATATTACTGTGGTCGTTATCACTTTTGTTTGAAATATGCAAATAAATGTCGCGATATATGTAAACCTAGATTTTCTTAAACTTGATTCTTTTAGCCACGATTTTTCTTAATTCGACAGTTACGATATCTTGTATAATAAAATATTTATACATCCTATAAAAGATATATTATATGCCTAATTTCATTGTTAGTTTTTTATTATAGAAAATTTAGTTATTGCCATTTATAAACAGATGAAACATTTATGCATTAAGAAGTTGGAAGAGAAACTTGTTTTAAAAGGTTTAAATGATCAGCAGTACGATACTATTAATTTTTCTACTCAAAAGTTTGTCTATGTTTTGGAGCTTAATATATATATAAATAGTTTTACCAATAAGTTAAATTTAAATAAACGTTTAAACTACTTTATTATTCCTCTTAAAATTCTATTACACTAAAGGCAAATACATGTTATACATATGATGATGATATATGTATATATCGATGATACGAGAGCACTGTTTCAGTAGAGCCGACATTTTAGCTTTTTATATGCAGTGAGTCCAAGCGATAAAGACAAACGGTAGAACATCAGTGAAACATTACAGAATGTCAAGAAGAATATTTAAGCTTCAGTATAATGGTGACGTAAAAATTTTCATTCATGTTTTATTAATATAAAGAATATAAAAGTAAAATGGTGATTAATTATTAGATCATTTGTTAAAAAAATGTTCGCCCCACTTATTTAAAGATTCTATCACATTTTATTTCATTTAGTATTTTACGTTATAAACGCCCTAATACATATGTTTGGCAGTGTAATGTAATCTGCAAATTATAAACATTTTTATAGAATAAAAATTCCATCGTTGTCTTAGAAAATATTTCTCTAAAATGGCATACTAACTATAGATGTCATAATAAGAAGCGGAGTCTTTTCGTCTTTTCAGCGTTTGTGTAATTCCTCGCGTAGACAGCATTCGATAAATCAGTTTCCTCGTGATATATCTGAAACTGAATTTCCGCACGAAGCGGGAAAACGATTCGATAACTTCGCGTGTTAGACGTGTTTGATTATAAGTTTAATCGGATGCGAGCAGGCCAGATTTTTCGCACGTCGGATCGCATCCGGCTCAAAGGGAAATAAAAAGGCTGTGGCGAGCTCCTGAGGCTGGTTGGAGAGCGAGCCCGGGTTACCAGGGACGGTTTGCGGATACTGGAGATAAAATGAAGAGGATCTCTTACCTCTTCGCCGTTGTGTAAACCTAGTTCACCTTGGTTCCGGTGTCCATGGGAGAGGCTCCGACGTCTGCGTTGAGGACCGTATCATGGAGACTATTTCCCGATCAATGTCAGGCCAAACTTACGTTCCTCCTGAGTCCTTGTAACATCAACGGTCAACGATGTTTCCATTTCAGGGGAAAGCGTCAACAGAGCTGATTTCGTAACGTGTTCCGCAGTAATCGATCGAGATTAAGTGTGACCAACGAAACTCAGTTATGGATAGTCCGGTTTTTCGAGCTAATCAGATGAAGAGGAGGTGTACTGAGAATGGTCGGGTTTGTTTCGTTGATAATTGCTTAGCTGATATTCCTACTTGATAAATTTATTAGAAAGTTATATTTCGTTTCGCGAATTAAGATACTTGTTGAAGGAAGCTATGTAAATTCGTATAGCTATTTAATTTTATATTTATAAATAATATAGAAAATTTCAGATCGCATCCAAACTTTATATTGTTCAATAGTATAAAGTGGAATTGTTCGTGAATTCGTGTGGAAGTTGCTTAGTAGAAAATATTATGGAATATTTAATTGTCTTTAATAGGAAGCATCAAATTTATGTTATACAGGAGAAATATATTTTCAATTAAAAATTCCCTTTTCGACTCAGATTCAGAAAATTTTATAATTTTATAAATAATAAAATCTATATGTTATATTCGACATGTAATAATAATAATATTTCAAATTTCCAAATATTGTTTGAATATTCACACTCATTGAACTACATTCACATTACAACAAAATTATCAATATTCACCTCTCTATACATACTTTCTTTATCCTATTAAATATCGAATGAAATAGCACTTTTTTACAACTTTCAACACTTCTTTACATGATTAAATTTCAACCACACATTTTCCAACTTTTGTATGAGGGTATACATATCCATTATCTACTAAAAATCACCTGTTCCGCGCAGATATGATTGAATGTACACTAATATCTAACTCATCAACCTCGCTCAGGTCCAGTAATTACACTAATGAATGTCTGCCATGGTCTGTTTACGAATAGGATTTTATTCAGTTGTTTCCGAAAGGGAATCAATAATTCTGACAATGATGGAAGTAAAGCGTAATAGTACCAGTAATACAGTATCGATGATGTTCCTACTTCATACTTTCCAAGTTGCACGTCTGATTACGAACGTTGTTGACCTGTTTGTTACAGACTTTTTCTCTGTACATAACTGAGAAATCAAATAGCTGCGTTCTTACAGCTAGCAAGAAGGATTAATTGAGGTATCGTGGATAATTAGTTTGGGTCGGGTTTCGTATTTAACTTCGCTGATATAGGAAACGTTTGACTCGACGACGAGGAAATAGTTAGCTCATTAAAGAAGAGGGAGGAGTGAGAAAAGCAGCGCAAAGCTGAGAGAAAGCGATGGAACGGGTGCCATTTACTTCATTATACGCTTTCTGTAAAATTATGCCGTTTAAAGAGTCCGTTTTATCATTCAACGTGCACATCTGACAAATTATTGCTTACTGAATAAGATTTATTAAATTCTTCCAGACTGTGAATCGTTTGCACACGATTTCACGAAAGTTAAAGTTTCCGTAAATCTTCAATATTTTTTCATATTTGTCGTATATGAAATTATAATGTTTGCCATATTTGCCAAATTATAATATTTGCCACAGTTTGCCTTAATTATTTTTTTGTTTTATTCGTATCTTATCGTCCAATTCGTCGCTGTTTTTTTATTCACTTACCCGTGGATGATATTCTTTCGTTCGTTAGTTTCTATCATGATGCGATCTACTTGATCTAATTATGTCATGATTAAAATGTAAATTACGATGTTCCGTGAATTATGTTTTCATAAAACTTTAAGCTACGTTTCTAAACGTTAAACGTCTAGTATATCTATGTATCTCATACTTTGGCATCTATATTAGCGCGCTTATTCCGTTCTTTTTATCAATAAAATAAAATTGATCTGTCTCGTAGCTAATTTAATTCCAGTCTATTCTTCGTAAAAAGATTTCTTATAGTATACATCCTCGACTTGCACACTATGTACTTTGTTACCTCGGCTTCCTCAACTTAAATTGCCATTTAACTATCTCACTAACAGGGATTGGTATAACGCGATTTACAAAGGCATTCCGCGTGTTTGCAACGACTAAATTGACTTGCCTGGCGTGATATTAGAACGAACTAAAGGAGCAATTGCGGAGGGGACGGCTGGGAATGCAGATAAGTTGAGAAACTGAATTCTGTTTTTCATCGATGAAGTCAATATTACGAAATAGCAGTGGCGTCTGGGTAAACCGGAATCGAACGCAAGCCAGGGGTAGGGATAACGAACTTCTGCAAGATGTTACTGAATTTGCCAGTTCCGTAGCCCGGGGTGGGCCGCTATACGGTGATTAAATTTCCTAGTTGCACTGCTGCGAAGGGTTATTCCATAGGAAATTTAAACAACGGCTTTAAGGAACGGTTTCTCGTTCGCTTCCTCTCCCTCTCTTCTCTTACGCAACGGATCGCTAGGTTCCGTGCCGGCTGCTTTTCCGGCCCTCCTAAATATCGTTTTTCCCCTGTTGCGGTCTCGTTACCATGTTCCAGGAAATTCAGCCGCAGGCTACGAGACCGGGAAACGTTCGCCGCGAATTATTCATGTAGTAACATTTACGTTGCTTCAAAGTCTCGTGATTTTGTATCCCCGGACACGCTCCGTGTTTCTTCCTCCATCTTTTCCTTTAATGTTCGCCCGGTGACGTTATCTGATTCTTTGACGGGGGAGGTAAGCATGTTTTCTGGTTATCGCTTTTGTCTGCGGAGCCGCGAACAACCCGATTAACGTTCGTTGCAGAACGGAACTTCTCAGCCTCCGGGATGAAATTACTGAGATTAAGACAGAGAAAATTAAACTTTTCCGCCACCCCCTCTTTCGCTTTGCCGTGCTTTTCTCTCTAATTTCTTGCAAATCGAAATTTATGGGTGCGAACCTTGCGGAGGAATGGCAGCACGCTGAATTGAAAATATTCAGCATCCTCCCACGTACTTCCATGCCGATGTCGTTGCTACACATTTCTCCTCGTGAGTGACTCTTACGAATTAATGAGGAAAACGAATAACACGAACCAGTGCTTACCAACACATATGCTATAATTTGGTATTGTTATAGACGTGGAATAAATAAAATTCTGATTATTCGGTTATTTTGTTGTAACGTTAACTTTTTTTTGTTATTGTAGTAGTTGTCGGCATGGTATTAGTTTTACGTGTCATTTAACTTAATGAACGCGGTACATCATATAGGGCGAGCATGAACTCGCGAGGGGTCAATAATTGAATCACCGAAAATTGCTTTAATGTAAAGGTGAAAATAAAATTTGTAAATTAAATTTTGCGCCGGGATAACGTCGAAACGGTTTTCATTTTAATTGTATGATAATACAGTTTGTAAAATGGATTTCTGCAGCGAACGCAGTTAAAGCAAAAAGAGGAAACTGTTGTTGCAAAGGGTAGCGCGTATTCATGGAAAATAATGGGGGATTTTTAAGCGGATAAAAGATTTTAATGAACTGATTTTTAACGAAAATATCAACAAAATATTATAATGTTTCCTAACCAGAAACTTTATCACACAACTGTAAATATTAATATCATATCCAAAAAAATATAATAAAAACTAACAAAAATAACAATTTAAGCATATTGCGATGCAACAAATACCACTATGGCAATGGTTGCATGGTAAACCATTAGCTTATCATTTTAAATGCACGGATTCCTATGGTTTCCGTCAGATTACTTTCCTAGAAAAGAAGGCAACGCGAAACGCGCGGCGGCAGATGTAGGAAATCTGTTTGCCCGATAACTGGTTGAAAGCGTGAAATCCTTGTATCTCGAATCGAAGCGGATACCGCTGTATCTTGAAAGGCACAGATTTTCCCGACAGCTGTCGATCTTTTTCTCAACAATTCCTAACTTTTTTTCTTTCTCCATCTCCTTAATTTGCTGGAGGATATAGAATTTTTTGACGACGTTGTCGTATAATAAGATTAGTCTGTTGCGGCGATTAACATGCTAATGAGCTCGATGGTTTTCGTCTGGTGATGGAACTCATTCTCGTGGACGAATAATAAATTGCACGTTTCGCAGACTCATTTTTAAGGAGCAGCTAATTGTGTTGTTTCCTAGAACGAAATTAATTGCGCTTTTATACCGATACCGCTTCCGGGGTCTGATATATTTCAACTATTTGTTTACTGGTGCGATACGTTCATTTGTAAAGAAATGTCATATTGTAAATCAAGATTAGTGTGTATCTCTTCAATTTATATTTTTATTAGAAAGTATGGTACATTTCAACTCTGATTTGTTTACTTTTCTGATACGCCTATTTATAACAAAGTTATTCAATTGTAAATCATGATTTTTTTCGTTAATTTGAAAAGTTTCTTTGAAGAAATTTTATCTTTATTAAAAATATGCTTAACTAAATATGTGTAAATACGTACACCGCTTTCATAAGCATTAGAAAACTAATAAAAAATGTAATAAAGTTGAAATTATTCTCATCTCATTTGGAACCTAAGATTAGGATAGGTAGGGATCATAGAATCTTAAATGAAAGAAGAATTCAGGCATTTAATATCATACTAAAAATCTTATTTCCGCGTTTTAAATAAATATATAATACATAATTCTAAATAAATCTAAAAATAATCTCGGTCATTATTTTAATCAATTCTGGTGTTTATATATTTTTTTTATATTTGTTACTGTTTGGTTCTAGATCTTTTTGCAAATTTTTCTATGATATTTAAGTTTACTTAAACCAGAATATATCTTACTATTTATGAAGAAGGATGTATTTACATGTGCATAGAAATGTACATTATTATGCATTGGAATTATTAAGATGATTGTGTTAACAAAATTGATTAATAATGTCCACGAAGTAATTAGTAAGATGACAATAACAAATTACAGTACAATTAAAAAAAATTTTTGAAGTTTTCATATTTAACTGAAATTTCGTGATAGTATTAAAATGTACCAACAAAAATCGATAAGTCTGGCTAGCATGCAATTATCTTTCTGCTAGAGATAAATTAGAAAATATTTAAAGTCAGATGCGTAGAACGGTATGAATTTACGTGCTTCGCAAAGCGAAGGAAAAATGTTCCATAGTGTCAGGCATTGTAATAAAATTTCTGACATCAGAATAAAAATACATCGAATATTGAGATTTACTTGATGAGAACAAAACATTGGCTCGACAACGAGAAGAAGTAAAATAGGATATTAGTAAGAGTTAACTTACCTGCATTTTGTAGTCATTACTTTTGAATAAAATTATCTTTCTTAAAAGAGACGCCAATCTGCATACGTATTCTTTTTCGAAATTAAAACAATAAATCTAAAGTACGCTTAATTATATCTATAAATTCTACTGATCCCTAATGATATACCAGAAATAGCTGTATATTAATATAGATAAATAAAGCTAGGACTAATGATTAAATGTTCAACGTTTGGTAGAACAAAAAGATGATCGGTGAAAGGCGATCAAAAGAATCGAAAAAATTGCATCTTTGTACATCGGTTTATTATCATAGCGGTACTTTGACACTGGTTATTTTAAGAAAGATAATGTCTAGCCTCTTCGTTATTTCTTATCTGTTCTCTTCCACTCTTATCCTTTGTTTTTTTCTGTTTGTTAAGGAGTCTTGGCAACTGGCCAAGCCAGAATTAAGTTCGGAAGCTACGTTTCTGTACACTCGGTGTGGCCGCTGTTGAGAGCGGTTTCCACCTCGCGATCATTTCTCTCTCAAGCTCTCTCTCTTTCTCTCTCTCTCTCTCTCTCTCATGTTCTCTCGCTCTTTCGTCCTTCTTCTCTTTTCCATTCTTACTCTCTAGCTCTTCGCTCATTTCTCGCATACTTTCTCACACCCTCTCCTTCACTATTTCTTCGCACACTTTTTTTTCTCACTCGATCTCGCAGCGTTCGATAAAAGTTCTTCCGGCCAGCAATCGCTCTCCGCTTCCCGTCTCGCACTGTCATTCAAACGTACAATTCGCCACCGCGAATTTCACGCCAGCACGTTTCCTGTGTCCCATCAATTTCTTTTCTCCGTCTTCTCCTCTTTCGCTCTCTCTCTCTCTCTCTCTCTCTCGCTCGCTCGCTCACTCGCTCGCTCCCTCTGCCTTCGTCGCTCTCTCTCTCTCTCTCTCTCTCTCTCTCTCTCTCTCAAAAGTCTTCTTCCCATTTCTCGCCCTTTTTCACCACATTTTCTTCGTACGTAGCCTAGCCGCACTTCTACCGAGTCACGGAAGCGTCCTGAACGTACGATGAAAAGTCCAATCCAGAAACGCGGCACGTTACAATTATTATTGTCACTGTGTGCTATTTAACGTTCCGATCGCCTGAGGTTGATGCAGCGCATCGATTTTTAATTATTGCCACCTGCGGTTTCTCTTTGTCTTTGTCTGCATTTCATCGCACCAGGATGAGGTTTCTCGCGAAATACCGAAAGAAAGGGTACTACATCGAGTACCGATTTCAAGTCGTTTCCTGGTCACGAACGTGTTCGGTTCGATACGGTCCTCTTAAGCAAGCAGTCTTTGTTTTAATGAAATCCTTGATGAAACACTGATTTTTTGAAATTTAACTGAGCTTCGACTACTTCTCGAGTTTATCGTTCGCTCGAGATTCGCATCGAGAGATGTTCCGCAGAATCCGTGGGATTTCGGCCAACAGTTTCCTTCGCTGAACTTTCTCGTATGTCCGGTATTTCCCGACGGACAAAGCCGAGTCTGGTGGTTATGCGGGAACTACTTCAGCTTTCTCCTGGAGAAGGTGATCTGTTTGAGCTTTGTACATCTTAGTCAGAACTGCTCACCTTAAACGAGCGTTGTACAGTTGTACACTGCTACGTTCTCCAGTGACTCGTTACCAGAAAGGAACGTTGGCTGACTGGGAAATTATCTCGTTCATGATAAACCGTTATCTAAATAATGAATTCGAAATTATTTTGATTCCGTCGTGTAAAAGTTTCTCTACTCAATTCACCTCTTATTCGATTCTTAAAGTTATCGAGTTATTATCACTTGGCCCGTGAAGAACGTCAATCAGAGATCGAACGTCGGCGTTCGATCTTCTAGACGCGTGACTGGTTGCGCCGCGTCGGCTAATCGTCGGGAATCGCGTTCGAGTTTCAGCAAATAGAAGGAAATTAACAGGAAGATGAAAAATAGATTATTTTAGCATACTCCTGTAGTGCACGTCCGTTAGTCGTGTCCTCGGTAGTCACTGAGATAATATTGACAAAATTTCAACACGTTTCTCGTAATCCTCGGCGTCTAGTTGCTTATCTCTGTTGAACAATCGAGCGTATTCAGACTCCGGTCACCAAAGTTCGGTGGTCGGAGTGAGCGTGTGCACTTCGATGTTTTCGTGACGATGATACCTATCCCTTCGGCGTACAGTGGCTCGTCGCGACAACACTACAGTGAGCGCAGCTGCGGCACCGAGGGCTGCACCAGCCAGCACCAACATTCCGGGATGAGCACCAGCGGATAAAGCCTCGGAGACTCTCGCGTCGGAATCAGTCGCTCGATTATTCAATTCCTCTGCTATCGTATTTGAATCAGGAGTATTCCCTAGTACCAACTTCTCTTTTGTCAGATTGTTCAGTCTCTTCGAGTATTTCTCGGCCGTCTTCTTTTCTCCTACTTCCTCCTTTAGCGACGCAAGTTTAGATAGCTTAAAGGAGGTGATCTTACTCGACGATACGCTAAGTTTACTCGGTCTCTTGTTTTTCTGCCTCTTGCCGTCTATACGATTATCGATAGTTCCTGGATCCGATTCGTTCTCCATCCTAATAATTGACGGTTTGTCTTCGTTTGTTCTCCGATACGGCAGCCCGGCGACGTCCATAATTGAATTTTTAATCTCCGTCGAAGTCTGATCGATTTCGATAACTTTCTTGCTCGAGTTTCGCTCCTTCTGTTCCGTTGTTGATGTCGTCATGTTTCGAAACGACGTAGGTGCTTCGTAATAACGCGTTTCGTTACTCGGCAACGTTGGAACAAGTTTCGTTTTATAATTTGTCGAGTTCTCGGTGGCGTTATGAGAACCGACTATTCCGTGACTCGAGTCTCTATAGGTTGATTGCTTGGTGTCATTAACGCTAATAGATTCGTCGAGAGAACCGATGTCGGTAACGTTGGAAGACGCGTTTTGGTTATTAAAATGAGATGTACGTCCGATCGGAGACAGAATCGATAATGTGGAAGCGGTGGGTGTTATGGTTGGTACGGTTGTAGGAAGAGGGCTCGGCGGTGATGGCAATTCGTATAGGAGTGATCCTGACATTTCCCGTGGAGTATCGCATTGACCCGGTTGAACACCTTTATTTAGTTGTTCGTGCTGCCGCAACCATTCACCCAGCCAATACAGATCTTCGGTGCAATCCCAATGGTTTGCGCTTAAGTTGAGAATACGCAATTGAGGTAGCATGTAAGGTAGATCGAATCTAAGACTGGTGATGTTAGTTCGAGACAAGTCCAATTGGACTAAGCTCTTGCAAGCCGACAGCGCGGCGTCATCCGCTAAAAGCTGTCTGGCCAGAACAGGACTCCTCGATACGTCGAGGAATACGAGCCTTTCGGGCGTAGGTACTGGAAACGCCATATCACTTTGTTCCTCTTGCTTTTGTTCGAGAGAAGTTAATCCTGACATACGAAGCTTGGCGAGGTTACTTGGTCCACTTAGTGTATTAGCCGGTAACGTTTTAATGGGATTATCAGATAGATCAAGTTCTTCGAGTACCGGTAATTGACCGAGCGCTCCCACCTCAATCGCGTTAATATCGTTATCATTTAATGTCAAGGATTTTAGGTTGTATAGTCCTTGTAGATCGTCGATTTTCAAAGTTGTTATCCTGTTTCGTTGAAGCTTCAAATTTGTAAGACTGTTCGGTAAACTGGCCGGGATCTTAACGAGAACGTTACCAGAAATATCCAATTCTTCGAGAACCTCTAAACGTCCGAGAGCGTCGTTTTCGATGTCTATCAATCGATTCTCTGAGATATCTAATATCCGTAAAAGAGGGTAACTGTCGAGGTCACCGCCACGAATCGTGGTTAACTTGTTACCGGCTAGTCTGAGCGCTCTGACGGATCTCGTTAGCGCAGCTGGAACTCTTGCCAAGCCTGTACGAGACGCATCCACAGTTTCCAAGCGTCTGCCAGTACCCAACAGCAGAGAGACATCTCTTTCTTTAAGAGGATTCTCCGAGAGTTTTAGTATCGATAATCCCGGAAGCGGTTGCAAAGTTCCAGAAGCCGCCCGCGCTAAACCGTTCCTCGAAACGTCGAGCTCCCTCAGTCTGTCGAGACTCTCGAACCACCTGGCACCCAAAACTTGTAGTTGATTTCCACTGAGATCCAACTTTTGCAACGAATAGAGCGGTGTCAACGCACTATCTGGCAAATCCGCCAGCCTGTTGTCCGATAGATCGAGATACTCCAACCGATCCAATCCTTGAAACGCATCCTCGTGCACGGTGGATATCGCGTTTCTACGCAAACTCAACCTCACCAATCCCGCAAGCGTCCTAAAAGCTCCGACACTCACGTCTGTCAGCGAGTTGTCAGACAAGTCGAAACGCGTCAGCTCGCTCATATTCGTCACACGGCCTACTAGCACATCGTTCAACCGTGCCAGATTGTTGCATGATAGGTTCAATGCTCTGACGCGTTCGAAGCCGTGCCACGACACGTTCAAGAACACCAACGAACAGTTCGTCACGGATACGTCGTCGAGGTAGGGAAGAATCGTCGAGTTGCCGGAATCCGATTCGTCGAACGTACCGTTTGCATCGAACTCGTTCAACGTACCGATCACTTCGAAATCGTTCAACGAATCGCTCACTTCCAGTTCGTCGAAGAAACCGATCACTTCGTATTCGTCGGCACCGTCTATCGCGAAGCTTCTCGTTTTAATCGGCAATTCCGATAATCCTGGCGCACGTCCACGGCACTTCACATTTACAAAAGCCGGTAGGTCCCTTTCGGCGGCACTCTGATGACACTCGCATAAATCTGGACACGCGGAACTGCTCGCCATCAAGGCGAGCAGCATCAACGGAAGCCACATCGCTTCCAATTCGGCGTTTTCACATCTCGATCGGCCGATTAATCCTCGAATTACTCGTGGAGATGACGATGACAAAACGAGGCGATTGAGTTGCGAGCGAGCATAGGCACGTCCGGTAGCTCATCGACGGGAAATTTGACGCGCGACACGTCGTGGACCGAAGGTGATAGATGCCGCCAAAACTTACGCGTATACACGAATGCCAGAGCGCGAGTAGACTATCAGCCGCGTCAGACGTGATGTCCATACGAAGGACTGACAAACACTGCGGCGCCCGACTCGTAGCTGCACCCGCCTCTCTCCTCTTCGTCCTCTATCCTCTTCTACCCCTTTCCGTTTCTCTTTCTCTCCCTTCGGCCTCCAAGCCGGCTGTGTGCCGCCACCTACAACCCTCCACCCTTCTATCGTTTCCTCTCTCTGCCTCTCGCACAGCTTTTTCTCCCTTTCTCCGTTTCTCCCACCTATTCCTATGCACGTTCTATAGATATATACATCTACTACCACCGGCACTCGTCGCTTTTGCTCTCGAACTCGATAAGGGGCGCGAGCGCGCTTGCGTCCTCTGACAGGGTACTGACGAGCAGAGCCGGTATCCTGCGATTTCACCAACTAGCACCGTTGACGACCGGCTGCTTGTCTGACTGACTGACTGACTGACTCGCCTCGACTTTCTTTAACTCGGTTCGCGTGCTGGGATTTTCAAGACGCATAGCCAAACTCTTCACCGCTTCCGCGATATTCGCTGTAAAGAAACAAAACGACTCCTCTTCCTTGATGCCCGTATTTCCGCCCACCAACCTGTGCTCCATTTACAAGATCGAACAGGTAAATACGAACGACGTGGACATCAATTAAAATTGCTGCCGTTAGTCGAACTTGGATATTCTTCGATCAGCGATCGCTTAAAACGACAAGTAAAAATCGTCGAGTCGAGTATGAATCTCGATTGAAACATGAATCTTTACGAGGAGATTATTTTGTTCGTACGTTTTTCCGTAGATGTTCTCGCATGCGTTATCGTTACATGTACGTCGAGGTTTCTTTTATTCATTTATTAACGGCACATAAATTCCCGTCAGCAAATAGAACGTGAGAGAATCGTAACAATTTCTTCAAGCATCCATCCTGTAGCAGCCATATATATAGGAAGTGCAACTAGAACTTTAGCAGCTTTGTGAACTGCTAGCCGTTGGCTTTCTTAAATTCGATTCGCGTGCTGGGATTACAAAGGAGCTGAGGTGCAGTTCGCACGAAATAAGGTGAGAGGTCAGCTACTTTCCCAGCATGCACGCTTTCTATCTTGTTAAAGTATTTCGGCCGATACGATTATTTTAGGCGAAACTGTCTGTAACGCGTTACAAAACATTTTATCGCAAGTTCTATTTCTTTAAGTCGATATTAAGATAACGATTATAACTACAAATATAAGAAAATGCGTACATATAAGAATATTACTGTCAATGATCGATTAAAATAACTATCGTTTTTAAACAATGGATTAATATCGTCGGAATACAATTTGATTAATTCATATGAAAATTTTGTCGTGTAATGAACTGAATAATTAAACTCGGTTTACCTAAGGAGGTATACTCAGTGAGAATTTCGAATCGTTTGTATAGTCAAAATTTAAACCACTTAAGCTCAATCCGTACGCCTAAGAAGCCATTGTTTTCGCTTTGCTGATATAATCCTACTTAGACGAGAATGATTGAATAGAGTACTTGGAACGAAAGGACAAGGAGATTTACTGTCAACTAATTTCACATTCTCTGACATGTTGTCATTTTCAGTACTCCCTATATCAATTAATTATTTTCTCGCTGAATTGAAATATGTATTGAAATGTTGTTAAAAATAACAAGTTGATGACAAATATTTTGTTCTCTGTTATATTTTTCAAAAAGCTTGTTGCCATTTATTTATAAATTTTCTTATTGAAAATATATAAATATTTTCTTATTGAAAATATATAAATTCTCTCCATGGTAAATTATATAAATTATTTTAATGCCTTGGTTTGTGCATTTAAACATTAAGAGTTGGTCGAATTTTTTGCCGAAATTCTATAATTTTGGTCTAAAAATACGACACAATATTATATTCAAATTATATTTGCATTTAAGTCAGCAGCTGACTGTAAGGTAGTCATTTACCATCATTCAAAAATATCATTGCCGACACATTGAAAATTTTGGTGCGAAACAAATTCCACACAAGTGTAATCATACTTACAAATTTCTGCTGCTAATTCTGATTGTATAATGCTTTAGGATTTTTGATATTTAAATGTGTGCGAAATGCTACATTGCAGTTTCCAGTCGGAAGCTTCAAAATTCGTACAAATTCAAAATTCAAAATTTAAAATAAATGATAGAAACTATGAACTTTGAACGAATGAATACTCTGTCCTGTGACGTCACTACTGGCTTGAGAATGCGATTTTTAGTCATTTACTCCTAGTCACTCCTAATGTGATCAAAGCAAATTGATAGGAAGCAGTTTTACACTCTAACATTGACTTGAAAAAATATATATCATATACAATGGCGAGCATTGTATATTAAACTTTTCAGCATTAAGATAACTGTAGCGTTTGTTATCAAACTTGTTTGAGCATAGTTGCTTGCTCTCAGCTTTCTCTGAGAAATCATTTTGTATCTGTGAATTCGCTGCTTTCACTTATGTCTTCAAACTGGTTTGCGATAATGTTTCTACCTATTCAGTTCAACGACTAGTCGAATTGAGTCATATGGCTACAGGATGCTTTGATGAAACTTGCAGCAGGAAGACCACTCTTAATCCTGCTGTTTCCTTTTAGACATTTTCAATTCTATAACAACAAAATTGTATTTCTGCAACGTTAAACTCAAGATTGAAGAAAATATGAAAACATTCTTATTAGTACACAAGATTCCTCGTCGCAGTTTCATGTTAAATAGTTGTTGTAATATCACAAATCCTTTTTGCTTGTCAAAATGAAAGCAAAATTAAAATATTAAAATACGAGGGTGATCAAGTATAGGAAATAATTTAAAAAATTATAGTACTTAGGAGAAATTCTGCTTGCTGGCACATAGCAATAAGTTACATATTCGTACTTTATCATTGAGCATACGTCACAAACATATATTTTGTTAATAATAAAAACTTTTAAGTAATTCACATATAATAACACATAATGTGTAATAACACATTGAAATAAAGGAAAAATGAAACAAGAATTGGCGAGAAGAAACTGCTAATAGTACGGTCTGGTGATCGTATCGTGCTTTAATTTTACTCTTTTGCCAAAAGACGTGTCATATTCTCTTTAATGCAACTGTCTGGACGTAAATGGTCGGAAACCACGTTTCTAACAAGTCCAGCACATATGTATATGTATATTTCGTACATAAAGACTGTACAGATATCCTTAGGTATCCATACATGAGCGCAACGCGCCAGCAAGCAGAATTTCGACTACCATAAATTAGTTTCTCCGCGTCTCTAATCTCCTGGGAATTACTGTTCTACTTGCCGGACTTGTGGGGGCGATCGAACGTGATCTTGGAGTGGTTCCAGTACTCCTGATATTTCTGTTCGATTGGAGCAAACGATCACCAACGAAGTTAGCGTCGGTCATGGTTAAATACTTGAGCCAGTGGACTTAAAAGGTGGATTTTCTTGGTTCAAGCCTTGGTTGGCGAACCGTTTTACTCACGACTTCAACCGTGGATATCGGTGTCAAGAAATCGTTTAAAATTAAACACTTGTCAATCTATCAAATTCACAAATACACAGAGGCTGAGGAAACTATTCCAATACTTGCAAATATCTTCCACGATTGTATTATTTGTGTGATACGAAACATTCTGATATTTCATTAGCGTTATCGCGAGATTCTACTATCACGATTATTGAATATATCGGATATTAATATCTGCAACAAATCTTAGAAAAAAGATATATATATATACATATATATATATATAAATTTACAAGATATTTAGTACGAAAATATATTTTGCAAAAATCACGATCAATTAGGAGAATATTTAAATATTATCCATTACAATAATGAACCTCAACATTCAATGGAAGCATACATATTTAATATTTCTGATATAAGATGACTATTCATGCTGTATATTAATTTTCTATTAAATACATGTTTGCAAAAAATATCATTTCTATATACATTCCTATACATTTCTATATACATTTTCTGATTGGTTTCAAATTTTAAATACTACCACGACGATCGTGTTTTATTAGAGTTTCAATGAAAATGTTTTACATACGCATAGAATAACACATATAATGAAAGTTTTCCATGGTAAATATACAAATTCTTTCATGAACCAGTGTATGGTGCTGATTAAAAGAGGGCTCTAGTTTGATTAAACATCAGCTTCATTCGTGAATTTATTGCTTGAAGATTTTCCATCGAGAAACCTATCTCTCGTGAAATATTTCCAAACATTTGCGATGAAACTTCGCTTATAGATGCATCTGTATGACAGATTCCTTCGTTTCCCCCGTGCAGCCAATATCCCAACGTTTACGATGCGTTTGCAAGCTTAGATTTATGGATTTCGCAGACTTAAGACGGTTCAGTTAACGACAATGCTGTGTCTTGATAGCTCATTTCATAGACGTTCCTGAGAGGTTTAGTTACAGGTAATAGGAGAAACTTGTAAACATATACCATTTACAGTAGTTTAGTATTCGAGTATTTGGTACAGAAAACTTTTATGGATATATATTATCTGCGTTATATGGAAATTTTTGAAATGTGGATCTTAATGAAGTGTCATATTGAAAAAATTTGCGATCGATCTGAAAATGTATAGAATAGAATATACAAAACGTTTATCGCAAAGCAACATTTAATAGAAAAACTAGTATTTATACTATAGTATTGTATACTATATTATTATATACTGTTGGATGACTGTTTGGATTTTTAAATATATTTATTACCGTAGAATTAATAATGAGATTGTAAAGTAATTATACTGACAGAAAGATACGATACAAATCCTATAACTAAGTATGTCTATCATATAACTAAAAATTGTGAATTAGCCGTCTGTGTGTTTGTTTATTTCTTCGTTAAGTGTAGTTGAGTAAAATATGTATCGGTACTTCAGAACACAGGCTAACTCATTGAGAAAATATGTTATTACCTTAATAAGTGTAGCTGTTCAATGGAAACGTGCCAAGAGCAACGAAACGTTGTTTATTTGGAGCTTCCGCTTCCGCTATAATGTTTACTTTCTTTCCCCCTAATATTCTTTAAAGAATTTGATTTCAGGCGATACAAGAAGAAAGTACGAGGTTATGTTAGTTGTTGTTAACTTTGAACATTAATTATGGACGCATACTTGAGTTTCTCGGTTTAAAAGGTAAAAATCTACTTTAGTAGACTTAGAACCAAAAAAAAGAAGAAGTTAAATATTAAACACGTATGTGTATCGAATAGAGTTCGATGCACTGTTAAGATGAGTGTTGCATTAACACATCATTGGCAGCTAAGATTAATATTAAAACGACTGAGATTTTGAAATATTACTATATCTAAATATATTTGTGTCGATAGTAACATTAACAACGACATGTCTAAAATCAAAGCTATTCCATTTGTTAGAATTTTAATTATGCATCCATTATAAAGATAATTAATTGAGGAATATGCTTGATATATATACATTATAACTGTTGCACGTCCTGCGTGATTACGTTCCACGTTTAATTTGCATAATTCAATTACTTAACCTGATGTATCTTTGTGTACCTATAATTTTGCTAATTCGAATCCGAATTGAAGTTGTCTAAAAATACATTTCTGTATAGAAACAGATTCAATACATATGTATAATAACAAAGTTGGCATGGAATTCGGAAAACAGAGCGTAGTATTATTCCTTTTTCTTCGCTTTCCTAGTTTGCATTTATGGGGTGCCATTGCGTTTGAAAAGCTCTTCAGCCTCACTTCCATGATCGCAGCCGAATATGCTGAAAAACACAAGGTATCAGAGTAGAATAACTGAATCAAGATTTATCCCGGTATTATCGGTCCGTTCGAAACAAACGATTCGATGACGAGCGCAAACGCTGACTTCAAACACATCCGTTCGATTAAGTGCTCTGTAAATTGACCTGAAAATCCACGTCACTTTAAAGCCGGCAGTTGCGAACGATGATTTAATCGCTCGAAATGGTCATACACTGGCATTTTTGATGCGACAATTTCACAATCACTTGAAACCCTTGACCACCTGGTGTGTTGAGAAATGTTTGAAATGAATTCTGATACGACGAGTATGCTCCAGAAGGATCATTGTCTTTTTAATGCTTAAAGAAATCATTTGGTTGGTGTATTACTCTGCAGATGCTCTTGTAATGGTCGCGTAGTTAAAAGAATTTCTGATATTTGAATATGAAAAAACGAAGTTGTACGGATTCAATAGAATTTTTATTACAATATTTTGTAAAGGTCGGTACGAGGAGTATAATAATATTTTTGAAAATTGTATTGGATTGAATTGTACCGAATGAATTACGCTTTTCATTTGGAAAAATGAATAATACTAGTAAATAATATTGTATTGAAAGGTATCGTAATAATAAAGCGATATTTTCATAATTATCATTGTTTATTGTTGCCATTATTGAAGGATCTAATAAATAAAATAATTATTTATGGATATGTTATTTGTTTTTACAAATTTTTATTTTCGAAATGGAGTTAGTTGCGGTTATTTTTATTTGATATCACATTTCTTTTAGAAAGTATGTTTCGAACATTTCAAATTTCAATGTTTCAGATTGAAATTAGAAAGATTGGAAACTTTATACAGTAAGTATGCATTTTGTGATGAAATAAGATGCTATTTTAAATGTATGTAACATATGATACGACAGTGTGCATACACTATCGTTTGGTTCTAAATGTGGATTTTAATGAGTCCAAAAATTTCATAAAATATATTCAAGGATCATTTTACTAAATTACACTTTAGTTTTACCTTTATGATTCATAGAAAACGAAAAGTTCTAATTATTTTCAGCAATGTATTTCTACTTTTATTGTGTGGAATTCATGTTTATAATATGCAAGCGTATTTTAAGGTTGTAGATTGCAAAATTATTAATACGAATAATTTCAAAATTAATAGAAATGAAGGAATCATTCAATACAAAAATTACTTGGAATAACATATATATATTATTAATTAGCATATTCTGTGAAAGAATACAATATTGGAAATCTTTAGGTCCTTTACATAATACGATATGAAACTATGATTCGCACTACTTATTAGGTAACAAAGTAAAATGCAAATTAAAAATTTCATTCGTGGAACAAGCGGTACATACTCTCATCTATCTGAAAAAGTTCAGTTCGCAAGTTGAGTTCAGTGAACAAGCAACATATCAATATATTTATGTAGATATCTTAAGAATACACGTCAATAAAATGTCTTCGTCGATCAATTTGAACATAGTTAATTCAGCAAATCAAGAGTTAATCGCGAAATCGGTCGATATGTAATAAGAGGATTCTGTACCGAATTATACCTGTAGTTGTACTACCGGTCCAAAGTTCGTGGATAATTGGATTTTCACAAGTTTCCCTGACTAAATTCAGGCTTGTTAGATTTCCAGCGCTCATAACGTAATAACGATGATAATTGCCGCCATTCTAAGAACTGCGTAATCATCATCAGCGGAAGGATATAATTGAACATAAGAGGTCGTAGCAATAATATGTAATAAAATTCTTTCGTTTCGAATATATTTCAATTGATACGATTCCGTAATTTC
Organism: Bombus soroeensis; assembly: GCA_014737365.1. Classification (NCBI taxonomy): domain Eukaryota; kingdom Metazoa; phylum Arthropoda; class Insecta; order Hymenoptera; family Apidae; genus Bombus; species Bombus soroeensis. The sequence goes on from JACXIL010000206.1 coordinate 129,956, forward strand.
GAAGGTTGATCCTTCAAAGAGCTTCGGACTTCGAATAATTTGTTAGAACGTTCGATTTATCCTCATGCGATTGCTCCAAGACACTGTAGTTGTATCGTTGAAATTGCTCGGTTATTCCACAGTTTTAATTCTCGTTATACGACGTTTCACGAGCGTACGTGAAATTTCGACATAAATTAACAGAAATTAGTAACAATTCACAGACTCGACGCTTTGGTCCGTGCAGTTCGTGGCCAATTAACCGAGGTTCATCAGACGCGGCACGAACGACGCGGCAGGAGCAAGCGGTCGTCGCGCTGCGACTCTCAGTCGACGAACAACTCCGTGCACGTTGGTCGGTCAGCGGGAGGCGGTATATAAAATTAACAATTTCGTCCGGGCGAACTCGGAGTTTCGCGGTTCCGTTGTACCCTCGGACGGAGGAAGGGAATCAGGGAATGCGAGGTTTAGTCGAAGCCGTGTGCCGTTCGAGCGAGCGGACACAGACGAACGGAGAGAAAAAGAGAGCGGATTTCGGTAGTGTCGCTTGATAAGGGAAATCTTTCGAGGCTGCGGCACCGAGCGACGTGTAATTTCGCCGAAATAGAGGACGGAATCCTGGTAGGTACTGGCCGTACCGGTTACAAAGTTACTTTTACGATAGCGCCGGCCGAATGTAAATGGGAACAGCGTCAGAAAGACTAAAGGAGAAAACCGGAACGACGGAAAGAGAGAGTGGCTGGTGTCGGGAAAAGGGTGAAACGAGGGAAAGAGTGAATGGAAACGTGCCACGAAAGGGTGAGAGGAAACGGGGAAATAGGAAGGAGAAGAATAGCTAGATAGGGAGTTTGAGGGTATCGGAGAGAGAGAGAGAGAGAGAGAGAGAGAGAGAGAGAGAGAGAGAGAGAGAGAGAGAGGAAAGGAAGTGGTGGGTGGAAGTAAAGGGGGATGAGACTGTCGGAGTTTGTAATTGCAGCGGCTTTAACGCGCTGCTGATGGCCGATGGCACCCGGGACTGGGGTAATGGTCTGCACCAAATGTCTCTTCTTGCTAGGGAGTGGAGACGTCGAGGAAACCCGAAGAAACGAGGGAAACGGTATTCTAGAAGACACCGAGCAAGAGGGCCACGTACATTCGCCGTCTTTCTCTCTTGCTACCAGCAACCTTCTCTCGGATCGTTCCCTTCTCTGATGCCGCAGATGTCGACATCAACCGATATATTTCTTTGCTCTCCCTCCCACCTCGTCACCGTACCCACTATTCAACTCTTCGCTCTCATCCACCTCTGATCAGGATACAGGTCGATACGCGTGCAATGATGCTTCTGTTCGGGTAAATATTTAAACGAGGACAATGCTTTTGGTTGAAATCCATTGGCAAAGTTCAAATGATTCCGGATTTAGAACAATTTTACCTGATATTCCTTCGTTAAAAATTTACCGGATTAAGCAAAAAATAACGTGTTCCCTATTTTGTACAATATTCCCGGTATTTTCTCCATCCTTGCTTCATCGCATTTTCCTATTTTCAACGAATTTTAATGATTTTCCATTGTTTGATTGTTGACCTCGTTTTGAAGTACGGGAGAAGAGAAATGTTCGTTACGCGATTATCGACATACGCTTGCAGTTTTCGGATGTTCTCTTCAAGTATTGGGAAAATCGTCCTTTAAAAATAATGATTTTACGAATGTACGTTCTTAGAATCTTTTACGCTTTTTATTTTTGTGAAAAATAGAAGTAGGCTTCAATGTAGAATGTTACTTAATTGTTATTATATCTTAATATCTATAATTATTTTAACGTGGGAAATATTTTAAATAATGCTCTATTCTAGATCGTACGAAAAAAGACTTCGATACTACTTATTTTATCTACAACTCAATTTTCAATCCATAATTTTATTTGAAACACAGCATAATCATAAACGAAGTCTAAATGGGATTTACTTTCTCATTGAAATATTTCTGCAGTGTTTTGAACATACACTCTGGAGGATATCATTAATTCATAAAACGATTCAAATATAAGAAACAGAAGAATTTGCGATTTCGATAATAAACTAATTTTATTTAATAATAAAAAAATATTTTATAATCCTTATCATCAGTTGAATAGTATTTAGCAGAAACACCAGTTATTATAAATATAATATTAATTCCAAATAATAATTATGTAGCATGATGCAAATATGAAAAACCAACATTTATGATTTTAATAATAAAACAATTTTATCTAATGATATAAAATCGTTTTATAATCTTTATTATCATTTGAACAATATCTTAGGAGAAATGTCAGTCATTGAGCACACTACGAGTCACTTAACGTCCAAACATTTACACAGATTCTCTCTCAACCTCGAAGAGAAAATGTATCTACTGTGGCAGGCAAGTTGTAGTATATTCACGTACAAGTACTAGTTAACGTAGAAGAAGCTTACTGCTGTTTTTCACTGGCACTTAATCCACGATTAATTCAGTCTACCGTTTATACTGCCTCGACTCCGACAAGGTAAATATTTTTGGCCCGACAATTTTACCATCCGCGTCTGCAGACGCTTCCGAATAAAAAATACGACTCTTCTTTTTCATTTTGAAAATTCTGACTTCATCATAGAATTTACATACTTTCGTGAGTGGCGTCAAAATTATCAAGGCGTCGATTATTTGCGTTCATCTCAAAGACGTCGAGACTTCCTCACGAGTATACGTATAACTCTAATTTCACCAATTAAATATTCAAGTGGTAATTTTAGTCGACAAATTCCTAATATACGTCGATGGCGTGTTTAAGAGTCTTCCTTGATATTCACGCGACTTGGTGAAGTAAGACTTCTTATCTAGAAAGTAGGACGTGCCAAGGGAGTGAGATGCGCAGTACAATTTTTTAAAATTCGTGTCAAGCACTATCGTGGTAGGAGTGCAGCAGAGCAAGACGCGATCCTGAACGATAATGTTCTAGCACCGAAAGTCCGAAGGCTTACACCGTAAGTTGGGAAGGACAGAAAATACGTATCACACTACGTTGCGCATCAAACTTTTGTCGCTGATATTGCACGATCCTGAAAATTGTATATTAGATTTTCTCAATTTCCAGTCGAATTTTTTGTCAAATCAGGATATTATTGTATTAGTAAGGAATCGTAACTGAACACATTTCCATATAAAGACTACGGAGGAATAATGTAAGATACAAGATATTTCATACAGCAATTAATCTTTCTCAAGAAATCTTTCTTAAAATTCATACAAAATTCCATGAAAATTTCATATACACTGTATATGCAGCAATATATTATTTATTCTAAAGATCTGTTCCATTATATATTTTCAAGTTTCACAAATTCTACCGTATAATATCGCGTAAGCACCAGTATAACTAACAAAAAGATGATAGTACATGAAAACATAAAAAAAAGATATGGAATATTTTTGTTCGCTGCTTCGTTTTCGAGAAATTCAAGATTAAAAATTCGTTCGATACTCCTGTATTTGACGGTTTTTCTATGATGAATTTCGCTGTACAGTTTCTGTTTCGATAATGTGCAAGATTAGGTATCTTCATTAAATAAATTGCTTAAAACATATATACTTTGGTTTATCGTACAGACGAAGAACCACAAGTTTAGCATAATTTATTATTAAGACACAAGATGTAAATCTATTTCAGTAGAAATCATAAATTTGTTTTAATTGCCCTTAAATCAATATATAAAATACAATGTATTAAATTCACAAGCAAATTTTTATCGAGAAAATAATCCTTGGAGGATCAGTTTTCGAAGAATAATTGAGCTTCGTTAAACGTTCATTGCGTATAATGGAAGGATTTGCTGAGCATTTATAGGTATCCATAACAACGGAAGGATTAATGACTTGACTTGTATTTCGCTTATCTTTAGCCGTGATGAGATTATAGATTGTTATTTGCAAAATAATCGAATACCAATCAGGATTGATAGCGTATGACGAGGTAATTTATCAAGCTTCTGTAGCTATTCATAGTAAACGAACGCTTATGGAGGCTTATAACAATGAAACAGTCGATTTCTAAAGATTTAAATGAACGATCATAAAAATATGTACAGTTTCAAGAATTATTGTTTACAGCCATCGTATGGTATCTAAGTGGACTGAAGTAGAAATTTTTATGCAAAAGGCAAATGGCATAGTGCAGTTTGATTTTCATTCCAAGTTTTATTTGTGAATAACAGCTTTCATATCGTGCAGCTGTAATGGAAAGTGGAAAGAGAAGAAGAAAAACTATTCACTGCATTGGGTGATTATAAACAAAAAAAAAAAAAAAAAAAAATGAAAAATTGTCGACTCTTATGTAGAATATTTTTTAGTACCATTTGCGTACCAAATATACAAAATCCGATAGTTACGTGTGGACTTTCGTGACTAACTGTAGGTAGGTATTTACCGGATCAGCTGATGGATACGAAACACCATAACGTAGCTATCTAAATTCTACATCGCGGAAGGCCTTCGTTATTTCTGGTTTCCTATTTATATTCCTCTGTATGTACATTTTCCAACGTGTCTGGTCTGAAACAAGGCACTCGGCCGCTGTTGAGGAGGGAACTGAGGCAGATGCGAATGGTTGTTCTTTTCCATGCTGGAAATGGATATGCTCGCGTATTCTTCTTTGGAACGGTCTCCATTTCGTTTCGGTATTACAGCAGCAGCAAAGTCTTATGTCACAGTTATCCTCTATCCGGTTTAATGTTCATTTCGCAACCAAGATAACGCTTTATCTTCGTACTGACGTGCAGAAATCCGTGGTTCAGAAGATTTTTGGCGTTCGGCTATGTCACATTTATACATACATTCACAGGTTATAAGTCACAGTGAGGCTCTCTGAAGTGGTCGAAACAGCATTTTGAGGCTTCGTATACATTTAGCATGTTTTACGTCACGTAGTTTTCTATTTTGTTATATAAAATTAAAGCTTGTCATATTTCTATGTCGAATCACTTTCTACTTGCTCATACCCAGTAGAGCTTTCTGAGATGGTTGTAAATTAATCTTTTACGTACATAAATCCATCCAAGTTTTCCATGTATTATTTTCTTAATGTAGAAAGTTGATTGCGTGATGCAATATGCTCGTAAATGTATTTTTTCCTTTGTTTTTTTTTCTTTTTTTTCTTGGCATTAAAGAAAAGAAACATTTGAGAAGTCTTTTCATCATTCATAGAATAGCAAGTGTAACAAAAGTGTTGTAAAAGTATAAGGGTGCTTTATTTAAAGCTTTGACATCAAAAGCTGAGACATGTTAGAAACAGCTGGTCACTATAGTTTATTTCGTGTAAGATAATATTACAAGCATGCAATATTTTTGAAACTCTCTAATGTTCAGTATCACTTTTAACTATTCACATAAAATCATTGAACCTGAAAAAAGAAAAATGAATGAAATTCATATCTGCAATGGTTTTCGGAAAAAATAACTTGGGTCATTTTATTTATTACAAATTTTGTATAAAGGTTGCCAATAGAAACAATCAATTGTTCCAAATCAATTTTATCCCGAAATAATTTTAAGCATATGTGTATTAATTCATTTACTTTACTAATTTTGTCGATTATTTTTAATTCATCGAAGATGTATTGGATCTTTATCGCTTAAATTCTGAAACTACCTGATAAACCTATAAATTTCTCTAACGTAATTGTTTTCATACAAACTCATATTTTAGAAATGAATGATCCTAAGTTTATTGGTAAATTAGTAAATTTTAATAATTACGTAACGTATATGTAAATATATGAAAAATAATATTTACATATTAATTAGAATTTTAATATTCATTAAGGCAATTGCATTAATATAATCATACGTAATGTAGTGTAATCCTAAATTTATTCGAATTTGTAATTCAGTGTTTAAATCTGTTGCTATTATACACTAGGAAAATTTAATAAGGCAAATTATCGTGTTTGAAGAAGGGACGAATGATTACGAGATAACGAGGTAGGACTTTATCGGATAAAGACCGTTTGATTTGTGAGTTGGAAAGTCATGGCGGAAGTTATCGGCTGTACGTGTTCAAATGGTAGAAAGTTCGGATATCAATGGCGCGATTAATCAAAACCCCGTTATAAATGCCGCATTTTTTCAAGGAGAGCAAAGGACGCGACATTATTCTTAGATAAATTTTTGTTTTCTTCTTCTTTTTCTTTTTCGTTTTTAAGAAATGCAAATACGAGCGAGAATATACAGTGCACTAACTCCTAAAGATTTAGGGATGTCGTTAGCGTCAGGGTAACATTTGCATTTTCTATGTTTTACCGGGGTATCTTATATTCGAAGTGTTTCGGAGCTTGGTCAGATATTACGCAGCGTGACAAAGATCTGATGAATCTAGGTCGGTGCAGCAATAAAGAAATAGCACTTTCCTTGGTATTTTAAATTTCAAATTATTGCCTGTTCCGCAGGTTACAAATAAAATGTTTCCTTTCTTTCATCTCGGACACTCATCTCCTTCAAATATAGAAACTGACCCCGTGGGATTATAATAGAAATCTTTATTAAATGAAAAGTATCCGATACTTTAAAGAAAAAGTCTTTTCTTTTTTAAATAATACAAGGAACTAATAAAAGAGTAGCATTCCTACAGAATCAAAATTTTTATCATGAAATATACAATCTTTTGGTATGGCCAAGTAAATGAATTACTTTATACAAAATATTTCAATGAAGTAATTTTATACGAAAGGATGAAAATCGAAAATATGGAAGAACATTTTTTTCGTATAGGACTTTATTTTGAGGAAATTTTATTTCAAATATTTCTCTAGTATATTTGTATCTATCATACAGTCATTCACGAAAGTCGTTATAGAGGTAAAAAGAAAGGGTGTCATTATAAGCACGTGTGAAGATATTGTTATCCGAACAAAGTGCTACAAATTTTCACTGCAAAGTTAATGATTTCCAGACTAGAACGATTAATTATTTTATTAACTTACTTACTTTATAATGTATGCATTACAGATTAAAGCAAAGTATATCGTTTTTCTGCGATATTGTATACGCTTTATTTAAGTAAACGTCTTGTGGTTGATTATTGTAGCTCAATGAATTTTCTTATAGATTAATATCTCTGCTTATGTTCGCATTCATTGCATAGAATAGCAAAATATACCCAATAAAACGAAATATTTATACAAGACAGAATTTAATATCCTATGACAAAGGAAATTTAACTTCATAGAAACTCCAGAATTATGAATCCGAACAGAATTACGCGTTCAACAGGATGGAAACATTTTCAGTCACTTCTAGAGCAGTAAAATGTATTGTGCGTGAACATTCTGTTTCATCGTGTGTTCTTTATTACCCAATACAAGCACCGCCAATATATACAAGTCAAATCTATAGCGAAATATACAGTAGTTAGCTGCACGGTTATACAGTATCTTAGCTTATCTATATATCAGACAAATACTTAAAGTCAATCTTTTCCAAACCAAATATTGTTTTTTCGTTTTTTTTTTTTTGAAAATTTGTGTAAAAAATTTCATTTTATATTTTTGTTTTATTTTTTTTGTATACAATCATTTCTTTCTCGCATTTGTATCATAAATTACAGAACAACCTGTATACGCTGTACAACTTCTCAATATCTGGAATTAGATTTTTGTTGAAATAAATGAACTATAGATAAGTGGCAAGAAAGGTAGAACATTGGCGTGTTATTCTAAAACTTTTTGAAGTGACATTGGAACGAGAACGGTGGCGAATAATATTCGGCATTGAGTGCCATTGAAGCAGCATAAAAGATAAAGGAAACTGAATTTTTATGCGGCGACATTTTTATCGACGTAATAATGAAATGCATCAATTCCCTGCAATGAAAAGGATATAAATTTCAATATCCTTTTTCGAGATTGACCTCGTTCAACTGGTGAAATGCACTCTGAAACACAGCCGGGGATCTGTGATAGAGCTCTAATGTTCATCCCCCGGAAAAGCAGGTCTCCGGTTGTAATGATCCACGAATTCGATGTTCAAAGGATTGTAGATGCACCGTGCTACGTGATTGTAAGCCAACTCACTATGTGAATTCCATGAGTTCTAGGGTGCAAAGGCCGAAGCATATCGTAGTTCAGACAAATTTGATCTTTACTGGGGTTAGGTATTCCAACTGAATCTAAGAATGCTTGCGTACTGTGTAAAGACAATGCAATTAACGTCATTAAGCTCGAATGAAATATTTGGGAAATGTTATTAAATATATTTTACTTAAAAGAAGAATCTATTATATTTAATGAAATAATTTTTGTAAATTAACTAAAGAAAACAAATCGTCAAAAATAAATGTAGCTAAAATTTTATTGTTCAACGAATTCTTATAGGTATTACTTTATTTTAATAATTGAGTAGTATCGATAGTATAGTTGATATATGTAAATAAATTATGTCTGTAGTTGCTAACATCATTTTACTACAAATACCAATTCTTGTAATTAGAGTGTTTTTTTTCAATAATGTAAAATATATCGAAAATAATGGAAAGTAATGCAGGTTCGTACAAAAGAAATCTAGAAAAGGAATTATTCATCTATCCGAATTATTAAATGTTTCTTCTACAAAAGATATCATATTCATTCATTTTTCATGTAACAACGACTGATTGAGGTTGATATAATTTATGACTTCATTATACGTAGTAGAAATGGAGATATATCTTTTAAAAACGTTTGAACCATAAAGAACTGCATAATTTTAACAAACGTATATTTCATATGCGCGCCTCGTTTGTTTGAAACAAATATTAATGTAATGTAAAGTAAAAGTTGAGAAATCAGAATAAGCGGTAACAATTAGATCCTTTCCTTTTATTTCTTACATATTAATTCTATCTATATGTGAAATTTTTCTAAATCATGGCCATCATTTACGAACGTTGTTTCATCGATAAACGAATGCACTCGGTGGCAAAACGCATTTATAATTCAATTTACATGAAAAGTTTTAAAGTCGACGAGTTGGTACACGTCTGGTATGGAGACCACGACAAATTGTTTAATGCAGCAGGATGCGTACACTGAGGTAGAATAATAAAACTAGTGGAAAAGATCGGTATTTTGTTTTTATGCATCAAAGCTATGGACGCGTTTTTAATTGAAATTCGAAGGACTATACGTTCAAAGGATATATTGTATTTCTGTGCTGATATAGGAAATCGTAGAGTATATTGCTTTTAAACAGCATCAAACTCGATCGCCATAAAATTAAAACAAATTCGTTATTACAATGTTTCGTCAGTACACTGCATAAAATTCCAAATTTTTATTGGGAAAAATATTATGCTTGACGAATGCATATCGAATATTTTTCTCTCATGTTTTCTTACTTGCTATGTTGAATAAATATTTTTTTGCTAACTCTTCGAAGATTATTTTCAATCTTCTTACCTATATTAAGTACGAGATACGTATCGTATGAAAGTTTCGAAGATTCTCTCTAAGTATCCTTTTTTAGTTATATTTAGAATGTATATATTTTATTGGAATTATTACATTTGAAAACTTTCGCTTATCACACCGCGATCATGTTCTGTATGACTCCGCCGTAAAAAGCCAGTCAACATAGTTGCATTCAATTGCGTATCAAGAATTTAATTCTTGAAACAAGCATTGCCACGTTAATCGTTATGCAAACTTGTAGTTATGGCATTGCAGTTGCTAATGAATGTAGCATGTCGTCGAATCGACTGCAGCTATACCCACGGAGTTTGCTTTTACGAACGAAGGGGTAGAAAGCAGTCAGCGTCTCGTGGGTGTTTCTGGACAGCCAAGATAGAGACAAGTACAAATGTTGCGAGAAATGAGTAAGGAATACGATGCTATCTAGGGGGTCATTTGATATCTCTGGATAAAGTAGGGACCATTGAAGTGATCCTGAAATAGAGGCAGAAGCGGAAGGAAGCCAAGGTTGCAAAGGGTGTATATCAAGGGTGCAGCTTTTTACTCGTGGCACTATTACATGCCAGTATTTACACGTATATTGCGTAAACTTAGCTTCCCTTTTCATCTACGAAATCATAATGTACGGTTATATCGCTGGTATAATATCTTGCAAAAATTTCCTCCTTTGGTTTGCTGTGATAATGTAATATGCATAAATGCTTGATAAATCCGATGCCTTACTGGAATATATGTTAAATAGGAGCGGAAATTTTAAATAATCGTTAAAACTTTTACTTCTTTTAATGTACTGGAAAATAAGTTTGAAAATATTCGCGAGCGTTTTATTTAAAAAATCTATTTGCATAAAGCGACAGCGAAAGTATCCTGCTTTATCGTCATTATTTGGAAAATAAAAAATATATATTCTGGTATGCTTGATGTAATGGTATGTGATCGTTTTATCGCGTTAAATATTCTTAGAAGGAGATACAAAGAAAGAAATTATATTTCGTATGGAAGGCGTTGATTTTAATAGTTTTTTTTTCTTAATCAACCACTCTGAAAGTATTTGACTATTTATAATAGTGTTCATTCGAATATCTATTATTTTTTAATAATCGTTACGTTTATCGATATCAATATATCCGGCACGTAATATCGTACACGTAAAAGCTTATCCATCCTGAATCATCGATTCCCAGAAATATTATTTCTTCCACAGCGTGTTATTCTTTAAATGCTTCTTTCTCAAATTGTCCGTAAATCTTTTTCACTCAATTTCTAATACATATTACATAGATACGTAGCGAGTATCAGACTCGATACGTGGAAATGATTGTTAATAATAGGGAAACCATGATACTGCCAATGGCAGGAGCAGTCTCTGTGAGTATAGCGATACCTACTGAATTTAAAGAGTATGTGATTTCATGTGTACGATATATGGCAGGGGACCAGCGCATCGGGTACAGCCATTTTCGGTTGGAATGCCACGGTTCGGTCTTTTTCTTGGCTCGTTCCGCGATTTTCCTCTTTTCCGGGTTTCTGCGGATACTCTAGGTTCCGGTATTTTGCAGTTTTGCATCCTGACGCAACCAACGGAGGAATCCGCAGAATTGAGAGCGACGCAAGTCGGCTGAATCGCGCTATTGAATATGGCCATGCGCCTCGTATCGAATTCCCAGGGCTCGGCATTATTTCCTCGTGCCAGCGAGTATGCATATTTGCTACCGGCGAAATATTTTTTTGTTTATACGATAGAAAATCGTAACGAGAGGGATACTTACATATCGGAATTCACCTCCATTTCCGTTCCAAATACGCCACGAATCTATTTTCTCGTTGGAATGGAACACGCATTCGCTATCGAGGAGATATCTTTTACCCTTCCCCTTCTTTAAGAACCGCTACTTCTGCACGGAACCGAGTCTTGCGAAAATCAGAGATGTATTCGATCTTTCCTACTATATATCGCTTATGTATTTTCTCCTTTTCCGTCTTTATATTTGAAAGCGTATATTTACGTATATCCTTACCCTATTTCTCTTTCGTTTCTTTTAAAAATTTCTCCTACGAAACTAACCAAAGTAGCGTGTATAAAAGTAGTGTTTTATCCACATCGATCAATTGCGCAATAAAATATCTTTCAGTATGACTTTTCATGCATAGATCGGCTTCGTTTCTCTAATATCCATCAGTGGATCCATACCACGATTGATTCTCCAATCTGAGTAGCGTAAAATTTCATCCTTCCAACATTATATTGTGTGCGTGTAAGTACTTTATACCGTTCGCCTCGTTATACGTCGAACGTTCGTTCCAAGAGGAACCGGAGATAGCTGTTGTTTCTTTCTTGCCCGCTCGTCCGCGATTTCCTGATTTTAGCGGTAGATTGGTCGAGAGCCATTTCGCGGTCGTTGGGTACTTGATGGATCTTTCGGGACACGTTCTCGGGGATTCCAGCGAGCACGACACACCACCTCTTCCTCTTCCACCTCCTCCTCCTCCTTCTCCTCCTCCTCCTCCCCCTCCCCCTCCCATCCACCGCCCAGTTTCTCGATTACGTTCGTCGTGATACAAGCCAGCCAAGCAACGTTGTAATTTTTGTCTGCGAGTGCTGCGAGCCATTGTTTTTCCACCGAGTCAACGGTCAACGCGCCACTACGAAGCTTTTATACTACGTAAAAGTTTTATTCTTCGTACGTTTTAAAACGGCCACAGCATTCTTCACCGTTGTAATCAACGACGCGGCACACTTTGCTATTTGCTTCTAATCAGGCTAATTGATGAATTATAAAATTTAATTGCCCGGATAATTCGCATTTAGTTTTTCAAAATGTATAGGAGTGATCCACTGATCGATCGTTTTTCAAAATTGACAAGCATTGAGCTGTTGAAAAGCTGATTGGAAATTGCTATTAGGTTGATTAAAAACAGATCCTACGACTCTCTTTCTATTGAACATAGAATTTCTTGGCATCTTCCATCGTCAGATCCAACTTCTCCGTAGTTTTTAGATTCTACAACGAATAAAAAATTTAACGATTTTTTCAATTTTCAATATTCACACCCATTCTAACCTCGCTGATTTTCTTCCGTAAGGTAGGCCAGTCTAGTTCCTGGACGAATCCTGTACAATCATCGAACATGTAAACTCGTATGTAGTAACAAAAGAAGACAGGCTGACGTGACGTTCGAAGTTCTGCTGCCCTGTAACTCTCTTCACGTCTCATAAATCAAACGAATCTTTTCAATCGCGATCCAAATTTATAACATAATGTAAAACGACGTACACGATGAACGACAAAGATCTTTAACTGTAGAAGGAGAGAACTATACACAGCTCGATGCAGCGTATCCTTTAGATTAATGGATTGTACGCTATGTCTATTACAGGTTAATATTGCAAAGGCGAGTTTGAATTTTGAATGAGATGGGAATACGGAATAATCTCTACCATTGTATGGTTGTTGATCTATTGAATCGAGAGCCACGCTAAGATTGAAGAGCCTTCAGTTGGATTTGCATACTTGGTATACGTTTTCTGCTTTGATTTTACACTCTCGTTTGGCTTAAACTTCATGTCAACCTACAGTTTTCAAATTTTTATTTTAACGTTGGAACGATATGTGTCTTTAATGTTATTGCTGCTCGTGATGCGATTGAAATTAGAATTATATAGACTTTACTATCATAGATAGATAATAGATGTGTTGCGACGAAGGGTAAGGTTGACTTGACAATCTGGAAGGTGATTTATGACTTTACTGAGACCGCTACACACTGAAGGGAATTTTACTGGCGTTGAAGACGTAATAGTTAGAAGCTTCATACGATCGAAGTTTAATTACGTACATCTGTAGGATAAAATTTTCAATTTTGATATTAAAAAATTCATGCGACCCTTTAACAGATTCTCTTTGACAATAACTTGTCTTTTTGAAATATTTCTCTTCGTACAAACAGCATAATAAAACTTTGAGGAAAAATCGTTCAATCTAATTAAGCGAATACTACAAACACTTTGTCAAGTTTACAAGGTAGGAAATAATAATAGCAAACAATATTAATTACAATCTGAAATCTACACAGATTGTAATTAGATTGAAAGAAACAATATTATAACAGGTAGTAAGTAACAAATAAGAACAAATAGTATCAATTACAATCTGGAATCTACATAAATTTAATCGGATTGTTATCTATTAGTTTCACAATCCGTTAATTATAAAATCCTCATTTCCCGTTGGAATGTGTCTGAAATATTTTTGCGCTATTTTAAGTGTCTTCATCTTGGATATAGCTCTTTTAGAATAGGAAGCGACGCGACGGAACGAAGGAAAGGAAGAGATTGAAACTTTTGGAACTCCGTTGCTTTTCTGAAATAAGTGAAACACTCGGTTCTCCTTTATGAACAAGTCTCTGTTCTTTCTCACCGTTGCGTTCGTAGAAAACAGATATTCTTTTCCACCGCCTTCACATTTTTTATTCGGTCCGTTGTGCTTTTTCACCCGGTCTCTCCTCGATATTTTACGAACTCGATTATTTACATTGGCTCGATACCACCAAGAGCATACTTTCTCCACGTACGAACATTTTACTTGTCAATAAGAGCAGCTAGTGCGATAAAGGAACGCCATTTCTGTCTCATGATGTCCCAGTAACCAATTTTTGGAGCGAAGCTTTCCCAAGCAAATCTCTTTGTCGAATAAATTTGTTGTTCTACCTTTTGTTAGGTAGAAGGTTAAGTTATTTCTTAAGCACGAATAGTAGATAGTCTACAGCCCATTTGATATAAATTATATTAAGACGAATATGTAAAAGATATTTATTATATCTAAATATTGAATCATATGAGTCTTTAATATTCCGTATCGGCAATAGTGTGTTGTTATATTTATTTTTTAATAAATAGAAAAAGAAAACATCGAAAAATGTTACGTATTCAGATTTCAGAGATAATTTTTAATTTTGTATTATTCCTTAAAGGAACATATTTATATTGCTATATTGAATATCAGGAAATATTCTTTCTTGTCGTTTCTTTAGGGATGGATATGAATATATAGTATATATTTATTATATATATTTCGTAAAAATAATATAACAATAATAAGACGGTTAACAAATTTTTATGCATTTAGGTATGTTATATGCACTGTGTACCATTTTTATATCTGAAAAGATATAAAAACTTAGAAAAGATTCGCGTCTTCCTCCTTTATGAAGCAAATACAGGAATAGTTATTTGTAAGAGTTGAAAGAAGATGGTTCGGTTCGTGAAAGGATAGCACAGAAATGGATGGATGACAAAAACATGCGATGTAAGGAAGACGATAAATCACTGGACAACGAATCCGCGTTTCGGATGTCCATCTATAATCAAAGATGAACAAGTGCATGATTCCACAGATTCAAATGCATGCAAAAAATATGCTGATATAGCTGCAATATTCCAGTGTGGTCAATCTAGGAATAAATCAACTTCCATGAAATGTTGAATAAATGAATATCACATCGTTTGACAAAGGAGATCATTTTGACGAACAACCGGCTAACCATTCGCAGCTTTTTATTTTCTCGGTTTGACGTTGATCTATTCATTGACCGCACTTTAACTCGAGCTGAAAAATTGATATACCTGCTACGATAATAACTGGCTATCTGGTCAGTAATGTAAACGATTTCACTTTCAGAAATAATATCGGAATCGGATATTCGTCTAAGAGAGATTTTAATAACTATTCCGTGAACTACCTGTAATATTCCTCTCGTTTAATCCGTTTATGTTATTAGTTTGCGAAAAGTGGTAGAGCGTAGAAGGAGGAAATGGTTTCAGAAAATGGTTTTCAAATAGTATATAGTAGAATAATATATAATAAAATAGTAGGAATGTTTTTCTATATTTCTAACTTGATTTTTTAAATAAAATTACCACTTTATTTGTCGTGTCATCAGTTTTACGAAACTGTGTATATTAATGCAAAGTGTTTCGCATAATTACAATATAAACATAATGTCAACATCTATTTCGTTTGAATAATATGCTTACTACTCGTTTAAATAATATGCTTTTCATAAAAGATTATTAAGAGAATATTAAAAATCATTTCCTCTTTCATAGGATCTCATAGATCGCAGGTAATTTCGCTGACGCAAATGCTTCAAACGGCATCTTCTTTTTCATTGTCGGCTATTCATAGGAAATTCATCGGAATCATTTCAGTAGATCTTGAAGATTCCCTACGATCTTATCCTCTGTCGCCGATTAATCATTCCTGTTCCCGTTCCTGCCAGCATTTTTTATCTACGATATTTCCGACCCACCCTGTAACCGGTATTTTTCTTCTTCATCGTACCTGCTTCTCGATTTGGCGTTTGTTTCGAGTTAATATCGCGTTTAAATATGTTTTTCATGTAACGAAATTTTAAATTCACTCTGAAATTCATAATTTTCCTAAACATACTGAGACTCATTGATAAATATAAAATATAATTCTTAGACGTAAATTTTTTAATCTTTTCAATAACAAAGCAGTATCATACGATTTGCTCGAAAGGACAATTATCAATATCACTTTTGTTACCGCGGCATATTTAAAAAATAATTTTACCGCATTATACATATTTTTCTAAATATAGAAACGTTATTATTTTAACATACATATTTATAGATGTAGAAAAGAATAGCAAATGAAGAAATTGAAATACAGAATATCCCTAATAATGAGAAGTTATTTCATTACGATTATTTCATTCCGATGAAACCATTATGTACCTGGTGTGCGAATACAAAACGAACACTCAACAATCTAAAACTATGAAACAATCTGTTATTGTCAGTGTCTGATGATCACTTGCAACTGTTGCCAACTGTGTATTTTGTTTCGTTGCGTTGAATGCACTTGAAGGAAACAATGTTTCCTACCGTGAAAATTGAATATACTATACAAATCAATAAAAGTCAGCGCAATTCACCGTTCTCGTTATTTTATTTAGAGATACATCAGCTTTTCATGTTTGTAATTTTTGAAAGTTGTTGGGTGGCTGTAGGTGTTTGGTTCAATGGAAAAATACGTTTGTCGCTATTGTAACCACGGTAAAATCCACTGGGATAAAAACGAGCTATTGCTTGAATGCAACTCCTTTTCCAGCTTCTTTTATTTTACGAAGGTAAATTCTACTTGTTTTTATGGTTCGGTTGTACTGCTTACGTGTGTTATCTGAGTTCCTAAGAGAATCGCATCCTAAAAATAAAAAATGAAACAAGCAGGTTAACCGAGTATTCATTTAGAATTTAATGTTATGCTGCGTAGAATAAGTAATTCATTTGTTCTCATACTATGCTTTCAATTATAGTTTGATAGTTACAATCAATCAGCTTCATCTTGCTATGATCGTTAAAGTTAAATAAACTATTAATATTCATTACTGTTTTATCCTACTCCGCAGAAAATTTTTATCCTTCCTTACTAAAATATCATTTTTTATTTTGCAGCATCCTTTATCGTTTACCATTTAAACTTTTTAATTGCCAAAATTAAGATTGTAGATTTTGGGCTCACCCTCTCTGCCCATGATACTAACCACGGTTTCGTGTGTTCAAAACTGCCGGTTACATTTAGAAAGATATCTTAACCTGTTTTTATTTAATTTTATTCGCTCATTCTCTTATGCAAAATAAATATCTTTCTATTCTATTTTACTATTTTCCAATAATTGTAACATTTAGTTATTTACTCTTTTGCATTCGTAATTGTGATAACCTTTCAAGAATTTAGTCAGCGTAGGGCAACGTTTATCTCCGTTACAATCAACTACTTAAAAATTCTGTTCCTTAAATGAATTTTTAAGAAGCAATTTTCCAAAACTATCTCTCCAAACTTATGTGACATACGATCAGGCGACATTTAATATTTCACATGATTTGTGTAAAATGAAATTGTTTTTGAAAATAGAAGTATTTAGGTTTGTTTGTCTCTAAGGCAACTTTACACTTAAAATAGATTATTATTCTACTATATTATAAATTAATGCAGTGTATCACTTGCACGCACAGAAATACAAGTACCTTAATAAATCATATTATAATCAATAATTTACAATCTTTTAGCGAAAGATATTCGTCACGCAGATTAAACGTAACTATTATTTTACGTTGTACAAGCATTTCTTCCAGCGACTGAATGATGCATGGACTCAGTAAATTGCGTCGCATACGTAAAGTTAATTATTTTTTAAACACTCATCTACGGTACCGAATTTCCACTAACCCGAACATATTCAGTCCGTTAATAATCGAACAAATAATTGAACGGCAATGTCGTCCGCGTAATTAACATGTAAATAATGTGTAAATAATGTATAAAATAATACATTACTTGACGCGATTGTTGTTATACATGTCGTTCGGAATCGGGAGATTTGCCAAACACGTGGATAAAGACAAAATGAAAAATTAGCAGCGTTAATCATTTTTGTGCAGAGAAACTGAAAGCTTCGAAACACGCGTATTTGGTTAAGAAAATAAAACGGGAAGGGAGATCGAGCAAAATTAAACATCGATGAAAATCAACACACGGAGACAATTCTACTATTGAACTGTCGAGCAATTTTATAAGCTGAACCAGGTGTATTGTGCGCTCGCAACGAGCAACATATACGTTTGCATTCGTAAATCATTTTTCTATCAGGTTTGGTCGAACTTTATTTCGTTGCGTGTCACGGACGAATCGTTTCGACAAATTGGAAGACAACGTATATAGCATTCACATGCAAGCACGCGTGCATATGGACGAATGAGAAGAGAGCCAGAGAAAGAAAAGGAATGAGAGAGAGGAGGTTGAAATTACACATAAACGAAACGTTTGACAGAGTATAAACATTTATTGGTTAAACCGCATACACGTTCGATGTAGTTCAACGATGCGTTATCTCGGTCGTATGGAAACTTGACAATCGACTTTAGAATGCCGCTGTATAACACCGTTTACTTTAGCATTTAATAATCATGACGAATTGGATTCGTTATTTCATTGTATGAGAATAACTCATATTTTCTGGTCAATAGATTAAAACTTGAAACATACACAGGCATATATTATCAAACTTTGAAACGTGTAATAAATTTGTGATAATAGAAATATATAGCAAATAAATTTGAGATAATAGAAATTATAATATGTCGACATAGCAACATTTATGAATTTTTAACAAATCGATATATTCTATTTAGTTTCTCCTATTAAATTAAACAACTTTTGTATGAAAATGTTTATTCACATGTTGAATGAATAAGAAAGTATTGACATAGTTAAATTGAGCATGCTATATGTGTAAGATTTACAAATATCTTTATTAACTGGATAAAACTATAAATTACATGTATCTTTTACGGGTGAAAAAAATCTTATATTCGATATCAAATAAAATTTTAGATGCAAGACTGAATGAAACTACGAAGGCTCGAATAGTTAGAATCAGGTCATTCCATAAGTAATGCAGTTTTTTCTAAGAGTTGAATTTAAAGCAATGGAAATCGTCACGAAGGGAATTTCATTTGGTTGGTGCATATGAAATCTCGATTCTTCCAAGTGTTCGAATTTGGACGCATCAGCTTTAAATTATGTATAATACTTTGAATGTTAAAATGATTTATAATAAAAATGTCAAAACCTCGTTCTATTAGTCTTCATAAATAACTAGAACATTGGAATATACAATAATTTTCCTATATGAATTTCTATCTGACAGTGATGGCATGAAAGTTGCCGGAAACACAAGTTTAGCATTTGATAAAGGTGAGATTCACTGAATTTTTTAACTTATAAATTATGTTCAGAGTTTCAAAGAAACCATGAACAAGGAACCTGTGCCAAACCATCGAAGCGAGAAATAAATCTGGGATAATGAAACTAGTCTTTGAAGGAGCGCGTTGAAGAATACCCCTGATGTTTTAAAGAAACTATGCGTAATTAAAATTTTGTTTAAAAGAAAAACATTTAGAAAAGCAAGATACGCATCAACCTATGAAAAGGGAGAGGCAATAGGAGACTTGATAGAAAGATTGCAAACAATTACAGAAATAAGGAAAGATATATCACAGATTAATTACAATAAACTGTGTAGTATAATACATTCGTAAGATAATCTAATAGATGAAGGATGTTGGTTCGGACAAATATCTGACACGGCTAAAAGTGATTTTACCGCTTAAACCGCATGTTTGATATTTAAATGGCGCGCAACGATAGCATCGGTTACAGAATTAGGCTTCCGTAGCCACTGGCATATGGAATTATAACATAAACGTAACGTTTGACCGCGTCGCCGGTCAAACAGCGGATTACGACGAATACATTGCGAGGAAACGCTACCGGTGGCTTGTCGGTAATCCACAGATAGTGAACTCGACTCACGTTCGGTATGTTGTAACCAGGCGTCGTGATACATACGCGTTTCACTCGTAATTGTAACCGTAGCCTCACCAACACTGTTCATCCTTCGAACATTCAATCTTTGGATGCGCTAAATCTGCATGAACGTTGTTTCTGTTGTGCTCCTACAATTACACTACTACACCAAGGGACGATTCACTTTGATTCTGAAAATTACTTAAAATTATTTGGATAATTTCTTTATTATCTTTTCTTCATTTCTTATTTATTTTTTTTTTTTACATAGAGGATAAGGCACTTGATATCATTTTTATTTCAACATTGTGCTATTGTTGTTGGTTTAACGAAAGACAATCACCGTAGAGGCCGAACTGTTGAACAAAATTTTCTTACAGAGAATGAGGAAGTAGCACCGAATAATGTAGTGAAAAAGTATATAACTCCTCCCAAAAAATTAAATTTGAGAATTAATAATACCAAAACCTTGTTCCTCTCTGAAACCATACAACATTCATCAGCAACTTTTTTTCGTTAGAGATGATAGTATCAACGCAATTTAAGAAATTAAACCTTCAGTTAGTGGCGAGACGTTAGAATGATTTGTACGGAAAATGATTGCTCCACCCAATTTCAATCAAAGAGTTTGCACCATGTACATATCGTAACAGTTGTTTGTAATTGAACATGTCGGTAGCTTGTTGTACAATTGGAAAGAAGGCGATTCAGATATTCAAAAGAATAAAATTACATTTTTCGATACGAAGCTTTGATTAAACATTAATTTTCACCAATCCCAGGGAAATATATGTAAATTGAAACTTACATGTAAATTAAAATACGAAAGAAAATTTATTTGCCCAATTGTAGTAAAGCAAGTGGGTTTGAATTTGGATAATACAATCGTAAGGTATTGGAGAGGAAAAGATAAATTCGTAGCACGATAAATAGAAGATACTAATGCGAAAATGACAATGGTGAACGAAAAGCTCGTTTACTCGGCTTACGGTTTTGTTATCCACACTTTCCTGCATGCCAGAGTATGAAGTTCTGACAACCATTAATTTCCTCGTACTCAGTTTTACCCTTCCTGTCAGTTTTGAGCCATCGTTGGCGATATATTACCTTCTTTCCTGTCCAACACGCTGACGTCCGTTGCATACGGTTTTTTCAATCCTGCCGGTAATTAATTGATACCGGTATTTCATTTGCCCCCGTAACTCACCATCCGTATAAATCTGGTTTTCAATTAAAAATTTCAATCCGCGCCACTCCGAAGTGACAACGAATTTTTAGCAGCAAACAGCATGCTTACCGAATATTAACTAGGAGGTTTCCTCGTGTATTATAAGTAATAATAGCTGCAACTTCTCATTTCCAGTTGAATGTAGTGATTCTTTCGATCTTTAAATTATCATTTCTTTTCTATTATTTCGTTGTATTTTTACCTATTAATAGTATGCATTATGATGTGTTTAAAATGTAGAACGCTATTATGAAGTATATACTAATCTCTTATTCTTCAATTTTCCATTTATTAACTGCGTCTTATCGTACGATCCTAAACTTATATTTTCTTATTCCTGCATAAAATTTTTGTTTATAAATAATTCTTATATTTGACTATGCCAAATACGCTCTATTACTTTATTATTATATAAAAGCTATTATGAACTGTATACTACTGTTTCATCATTTAGTTAAACAATCGTGGTTTGTCATAAATCATAAATAATTTGCAATTTCTTCATGTTATTTTTGGCTAAGTATGCCTAATGTTTCTTTCTTGTTCCGAAATTATAAATTTTTCTTATTACTTTCTATTTTCACTTATTAATCATACACTAACATTTTATCATGTGTGTTTCATATTTTCCATAGTAACAGTCTTATTAAAATATAAAGTGATTAATAAAATGACTGATCTAAATTTTAATGACGAAGTTTTAAACTATGAAAATAGATGAAAGTAACAAATATGAAAGTATGAAAACTTACAAATGAATACAAGTGTATTAGGAAGATGGATGGTTATGTGTTTGCGTGTCTAAAGGTGATATCGTGCTCTGTATCATATCGTTTTATCTGTACCGCATCAGAAATTTCCTGTAAGGCAAAATATTCCCAGAATTTTTCGCCATAAAAGGATTTACACGGTATAGACAAAATCAGACATCATATACATACACTCATTACTACAAAAATCAAAAGCAAGCAATTCGGCATAGAAATCGGTCGAGTATTCATTTTTTTCTTACTCAAAGGTATGACAATTGTTTCAAAAATGGAAATCCTTGAAGATAATTAAAAATCAACAGCTGTCATTTAGTTTCTGTCACTATTTATAACTGTTTCTTATTTATTAGGAAAAATCAAGGGAATGATCTAATAACTATAAATTCATGTATAACTTTATATTGTCTTCTCACATCTTTTTCATAAATCTATCTTGTAAATCAATCAGGTTTTACATCAGCATCCATTAATTATTGTTTATAAAAAGAAATAATGATAGACTTTGAGATTAATAACTGAAAATACATATGTATGTATGTATTTTGTATTGCAATGATAAACATGTCTCCAATTGTTCATGATTACATATGTAATATATTACGTAACTTTGAAGTTTAGGAAATGCAGGATCAACAACATCGACTTACAATAAACTACAAGATCCTCCGGTTTATTGAATTGTGTTATTAAATCACAGATATGAATTTCTAATTTCAGTCTTTACTTCCAGTTTTGCGTCGTGACATTTGACTTTGACCTAATTTAATGATTTCTGCCTCGAGCGCGTTCAAAGTTTCCTTCTAAGACGTGCATCATCAGTCTTCTCTCTGTTCTCATATTTCCTGCAAACTAACCTGATAAATTAATGAACTTTTGTTAAATGTAAAGCGTTTCAAGAATGTGTAATAAATCAAGTAAGAATATCGTATACTAAAATATATCCGAAATATATTTTGTACTTATTTATTTAGTCATTTGCATACTGAAGGGCTAAGATTCTGCCTCTTTATCTTGTCACATATATAGCTTTCCTGTCTTTTTTCCTATTTTCATGTCAATATTCATGATTTTTTAAAAGAGCTTTAAATAATAGCGTGATAAATATATCCGTTTGAATAACAGGAACATCTAGCAAGTTGATAAACGCATGATATTGGAATTTACATTTCTCTTGTTTTTCTTCAAGACCCCTTTAGAATTTGTTTTTTTCTCTCATCCTCTTTTAGAATTTCCTTCGTTCCAGAACAAGAGGAATATTTATTCTCATAGCAAGCTGTTATGAACTAACGAGATTTTCCTGCAAAATTCGTTGCAAATAAAATACGGGATGTAATTCAAGAAAAGTGCACTTTCATAAGCTATAATAACCATGCGACCCTTTCCTATTTTCAAAACGGATGGAACAGGTTTCCAAATCTGATGACCTACTTTAAAATCCTTACATATTTATGTATTCGCCGAAATCTTATACAAGAAGTTTAAATAGCCATGGTAAAATCGGTAGTGCACTTACATTATAAATAGTGGAATATGGTCAAATGCTGAAAAGCGGTAACGAATGGATGAACGTATAAAACATTAACTGTAAAAGCTAATGTTTGTGTGTACATACAGTATTACGTAAAATGTTTCTTTCCAACATGTTTCACTATTCAATTTTTAATTTTTCAGGTGCAATTGCATTTCTCTCAGCTCTTTTTTGTAAGTTGAAATTTCAACACTTTTCTAAACATTTACTCATGTTTATTTGATTTTAAACAAACACGTCACAGGTATGTATCAATTATAATTAAGAAATAATAATTATTAATCAGGACCAGGCAATTATCGAAAAACTGTAGGAAGCTTAATAGTGGTTAGTTCAAATTGCACTATAAGAACAAGAAAGTAATTGCATCTAGCGACGCGTGCCTTCTGGCGGAGAGTGTCTTCTTCAGGCACGTATTACAATAATTTGACAGTGCACCCTTAGTTTACAACATCAGGCAAGAGTTAATTTACCATTTTTCAAACGACACACAGTGCGACAGTGCTGTTGACTTGGAATCGCCATTACTGTATTGTCCGAGTTATAGCGCTGTCCCTCAAGAGTAGTAACAATTTGTATTTATTATCTATGCGACTAGCAACCTAGTTTGCTCGTGCTCAGTGAATATATTCAAAGTTAACCGATCAGTATATGCACCTGGCAAGCAAGGTATTGGAAACTGCAGCTTTTAATGGAATTGGATAGACTTGTCAGTCGGGGAAACGTGGCTAAGACAAGAGCCACGTTGATTCCCGATGTTTATAAGTTTGTCTTAGAAGAGGATGAATTCACAGGAAAGTTTTATTGAATCACTGCTAGCCAAACTTCAAAACAATCTTTCGCTTCAGTTAATTGGTTTCTGTTTAGACCACTAGTGCGATTTTGGTTCTTGGGCTTTGCCAATCTCCGAAATGCACGTAAAGTTTGATGTGAGTTCATAAACTACGAATTGAAGCTCCAGTTTCTCAGGAGAAAACTGCGCTACACCTTTTTCGGCCTGCTCTTTTAGTGCGAACGTCCTATTTATGTCTAATATTTTTACTCATATTTTGTATAGTTTTTTCATAATTTACACACGAGTATCCCATATTACATACACATTGTTACATGTTTAAATAGATTTTTTGTAAAGTTATTTTCTTGACGACCTAAGGCAAGGCGTTAATTTTTATTCGTTTGACACATCGAACATATTTGGCGAATTTGGATATGCGGCAAATAATTTCAAAGACGATGCATTTGCTTGCTAGAACGAGGTTCTTTGAGGAAGCCATAGAATTCACAAACACCAAGGATCAAACGAAAATTCCTGCTTAACGCAATCGTCTTTATGCAAATCTCGGCGAGCTTATGTATGGACTTGAATGTAAGCTGCAACTGCAGACGTATTAATTCGTCTTTCATAATCCTTTCATCGTTTTCGTTCTTTTTTGTCAGAAATGAAATCTGTGTCGGAATTAACCTTTTATTAAAAGAGAAATGTGCCATTTTTATAATTTGTTATAAATAATTTCTATTGCATATATCGTCTACAGTGTATGTAAATTCTAGAAATTAAAAAGAAAGAATGGCTATAATTGAGATAGAAGCTGCTTTTTGTTTTACAATTTATTAAATCATTCATGTACAGCTATTTTTGTTGCCTAATGTGCGTATGTGAAAAATCCAGTGATATAAGTTGTTACTTACTTTTATCCATAAAAGACCATAATGATGATTATAGCTGAATAAAGATCAAAGCTTTTGCATTTATTTCCAAGATATTATTTTTTGCATTTTCAATAGCTTTTGTATTCATTCTTATTTTAGATGTTTGTCGCTTTGTTCATTATTCGTTCACAATCTTCGTTGAGAAATGAAATCTATTCAGCCACGAATACGTTTGACTGTTTTTAAAAAGATCATTAATATTCGTGTATGATCTAAAAAGAAATTCGTAGAGAAAGAATTAAGAGAATAAGTTATAATTCTACATCTTAAGTTGAAGGAATTTTATAATAGTACTGACTGTGAAAGATTTTGTTTCCGTTGTGGTTTGAGTCGATGCATTTAGTAGAAACATCTACATACAAAGAGTTTATTTTAAAAAAAGGCTAAAGTGTTGAAGAAATCGAATTTTTACATCTGGATTCTTAAACAGCCTTACAACATTTCTCTAAAAAATAACACGTTATCGTCGTATCCAAGTGCTTGAATCACCATTTATAAATGGGCAAATATAGGAGATATTTTATTGATATGAAACCAAAATCTTTCACACCGTGAAATATCTTACACGTATTCTCCATTACCTCTCACGTTGGTCTTTGCATAAGATGTACGAAACTGTAGATTCAGATAGTTGTTCAAGAATAATCTTATGTTGACTACTAGATGAAAGTCTCTCTCTCACTTTCATTACTGTCGTCTTTGTTTAGTATCTGGAAATTCGCAGAGGTTGAAGTAAATGGTTATTTGTATCCTATTTCGGTAATCCTAATCTACATTTAATCAACGAAATATTTTAGCTCCTTCCTGAATATATAAACCACTAAATTGGTATCATTAAATAATGCATGCTCAAATTTAACGCGTTAATTTGGTATTCGTGTGAAATGTAATCTTGCACATTTAATGTGCGGTATTATTTCAAGGAAATTACTGAATTTCATCGCACACATAAAGAAATTATAGGGAAAATAGTAGTTACTTCCTTTTTTGTACATACTGTTAAACAGAACGCGACGATATGATTACGTGTGAACCCTTAAAAACTGATAAAAGCTATCATCAAAGAAAAGAACACTTATTCTAATTTAGTAAGAGACCACTATTTTATTTGAAAAATCAATAAAGAATCAAAGAAATGCAATTAATTTATTATTATTCTACATTATATGGAGAAGAGAAAAATAACTATAGGTAATAATTAGAAATAACTTCACGATGGTATTGTTACAGAACGAGTGTGTTCAAACAAAATTCAAGTGGAATAAAATTTCACTCGTGATTGCTTCTAGGGGTTTTATCGAAGGGTTTTATATAATTCAGTATTTATTTGAATGAAACGTGTGAAATTAGTCGCATTTATTTTACGTTACTTATCATGTTTCGTTGGAAAATTAAGAAGCAGTGGAAAAAGTGAAATTGTTCAATACATTAGTAAAAAATTGGAACAGTTAAATTTTTTCATTTATTCAGAAGTAACTTGAATTTGCAACACACTCGTGTAGACTTATTTCGTTTGGAAACTATTTAAATTTACAAATTTCTTTGGTTCTTGTAAATTCGAAATCGACTGGTAGAATTGGTTTAACGATTGATGAACAAAGATTGATTGATGTTGATGGAAATTTACAAAAGTGTAGAATGATTGATTGACGTTTTTTGTTCAGATCCCTGTTTTATTTACTCAACACAGAGGGAACATGCATTTTTTATCTCTGTTCGATTGCATAACAGTTTTATACACGGCTGCGGTGGTGGCGCGGACTAGCAGAGGTACAAAGTTGCGAATAATTAAAATTGAACTTTTTCTAAGCAATGTAGTCTACAACTTCAATTCGGAAATATTGACGCCACAGAAAAATGTTTGAATTCATGAAAAATAAACGCTTTAAAAAATCAAGGAAGGAAAGAAATATTTATTTCGTTCTTCCTAGCTTCCCAGCATTGCTTTGTAGTAATGCAAAATACGTAATAATAAATGAAGAAGTATTGAAAAATCTAGTTTTAGGAATTTCACATTGAGAATTATTACATCGTGTTTCGGAAAATATTTTCGTTCTCTCATTATTAATTTTCAGTGAAATATTGCTCGTTGCCTGTAGAAACCACATCAATGACAATTTTTAACAAATGCAAATTTCAAGCAGACTGACAATGTGACGATCGAAATCAGTCATCTCACAAATTACAACGCTGACACTTACATGGAAAAGAAGCACACCGAAAGGAAAATAACGTTTACGTAATAAGCGATTGGTTAAATTTCAACCAACGTTTAACAAGCATTTCAGACTTATCGACGCATCGTGCAAAATGTCAAAGTGAGTGCTGTCTAAAAGCTGAGCACTCTGGGATTCATGAAAGGGCGTAGGAACTCTTTGAACAGGGTCTATGGTAGAACTTAGTTGCGAAATTCTTGTGCGTATCACGCATCCGTCGCTATGTTCCTTGTGAAACTATCGAAGTTAGTGCAGCAAATTCGTAATATCCCGCTAATAAATTGAGTAATTCTGCTACTGAGTTCGACGAAGTGGATTTTAATTAATTCTCCCTATATCGATCTACCAGCTAACAACACGGCTGAATCATTCTTCGTAGATCTGAGCGAGCTGCAAGCAGCATCCAATAATAATTTTAGAACGGGCAAGTTTCAAGACAGAGCCATAAAATCTGTAAAGCGACGCCACGCGGATAAAACGAAGACGTTGCCCAGGCATCGTGTTGAAATCCGTGGAAAATCGCTCACAAGTGAATCGCACAGCGATCGTTCACAAAATGGCCCTCAGAACTATTCGGTACTTAACGCAGTGGTATACATGAATAACGGACCCATCCAAGCGCGTAACTTTCCTCAGCGACTTAGCTCTGGCTGTCTTTAGAACCCGTGCAAAGTTGAAATTAATTCATTTTGCGCCCTAGTTGCGCGCCATCGTACACGAATAACGGCACTCATTTGCGGCTCGTCATACATATTCATTCTCTTCCGCTATCGTCGCTCGCCACGGTACATCCTTGGCTCGGGCATATTGCCCCACTTAAAACGTTCTCATGTAGCTACCAAAACCGTCAATGCATACAGGGTGTGATTATTTGATAAATACCGGATCTTTGCACTTTTGAAAATTAATGTAGAACGTATCGACGTTGTAGACTGCATGGAAGGAAGTGGCGTTTATAATTTGTTACTTTGCCGTTTATAATTTGATGCCTGACTTCAACTTTCTTACTGACTTTTGGTTAATTCTTAATTCAGCGAAGTCTTGCTCTCGTTGAGCAAATTTTATAAAAAATTTTCGAGAAAAGTACGAGGAAGTTTTTGTTAAGTGTATGTCCTATCGTTTGAGTTTCAGATTAATTTTTATGAAATATGTAGGAACATAATCGGATCGAAATCGGATCTGTAGCTAAGAACATTTCTGTATACTCTGTGATGTCGAATGGTACAAAATTCAGTGAATTTTGTTGAATTAAATGATTTTATAATATGTTATACATAATATGTACAGACACGAATATATACATAGATTGATTTTGAGAATATCGACCTGTTATTTGTGGAAACTGGTTTACGTTTATATTTATTATACGTGATTGGTATATTAACGTTTAATGTAATTGTATACGTTAGATTTTACATTATAATTAGTGATCGTGTTTGAAATGTTACATAAATGTAATACGTGCATTGCTTCTTGAAACAATATTGGCATACTGTTAACATACAAAATTTAAGCATTCCCTTGTCTAATTTTCATAAGAGAAATTGGCTTTCTTTTATCAATCATGTGAATAGATATCGTTTAGGGTAAAATAGCGTTAATTTCTTTTATTACTTTTTAATACGTTATATGAGATATATGTTAAACGTTCATTATAATTTTTATTGAATTTAATTTCTAATTAAAGTTGCTTTGCTTAGTTATAGTATATTGATTTCAAATCGTTCTTAATCGATTTTTGTATACGAAATCTCCGTATATAAATCTAAAAATCGTTCTAAAAATTGGTAGATTATAATTATTGGACACCCTGTATAGACGACCAGAGTTCTCCAATGTAAGACCTTTGTTTGTACAACCGAGTTAACTAATTCTACGAAGCCCCAGCAATGTTTCTCGGAGAAATTTATGTTCTACCTCTTTTACGCATAAGTAATACGGAATAATTATTTCTTAGAGCTTCATATATATATATATATATATATATATATATATATATATATATATAAAATTATAACTTTCTTTTTAACAATTACTTTTTGAGTTACCACTTTTCAAATCTTCTTACGATTTCGAAAATGTGCTACAATTCTTATATTATCATTATAAATCTAACATTAATATATGGTTGTGCTCGGTTGATTTTGGTTTCAACAAACTACTTTCTTCTTCGCTTTAATTAGTTTCATATAAAAAATTGTTTTCGTATAAGGAGCGTCATATTGAAAAATAACAATACTTCATAAGAATAACTTGGTATCGTGCGCGCGTGCGTGTAGGGTCTTGTGCGTTCTTTCAATTTTTAAACATTTTTTTAACATTACTCGTGGTGTCGAAGTTCTCGAAACACACCGGCAGGTCTAACTGCGAACAATTGCACGCATTCGTTTCACCCAAATGCGATAAAGGCAACTGTGTTTCAGAAAGATTTACAATTTTATCCCTTTCAAACGGCAGTTGTGTGTGTTTTTGTTCGAGCATTGACTTGTGCGAGGGACTATTAAACCTTAATGTCTACTACAGGGAACACCCTCCTTTGTTTTTACTTCGATGGAGTTTCCATTCCAACGGAGGTAGGATTGGTTTTTGGCTTTCTTTGTAAAATTTAATTTATACCCCTGAGCGAAGCACCCGCTACGATCTACGTTTCAAGGGGTAAACTCCCTTTGCAACCGCGGATCCAATTCCTTTTCCTGAAATGGACTTAATGGATCATAGCCTTATGTAATATTCCAGTTATCGTTTTTAGCGTTATTTCCAATAACGCCGGGAATTACGAACCGACAACGACCTACAGAATCGAAACTTCACTCGGCCAATAACCAAGCTTTAATGCATCGATAGTATTACGTATTATACCGTTTCTTTTTTCTTCTTCTTCTTTACTCCGTTCTTTTTGCACAGACGAATGCAGTCGTGATTTATCGGACTATTTCCTCGTCGACGGTATTGTGAATGAACTTCCAGGCATGTTGTTATTCCTGCTTTTGATTCCCTCTTTCCCAACACAGATGTAAGCTATTGTTGCACAGTAACCAACGATGTATCAGTGAAATGCATAATATACGCTGCATTTATCTACTACCACCTTCGTATTTTTACTTAGCGTTTGACCAAAGAACACTCGACGTGTTACTGCCTTCTATTGCTTTTGTACTCCTGAGGAGAAGTGTCTGTTTGTCAAAATAAACGTACTATTTCGAACGAGATAAAAGATAGATTATAAAGTAGAATAGGCACACTAGAAATTACGCGTGTAACATACAATTCTTTAAAACGAATGATACAGTTACTTGTAACTCGAACAATATTTCTGCAGATGAATTCTTTTTTCATTATTTCGATGCCTAGAATCATATCCTATAAGTATCGGACAATTTTCTTTAATATTCTGTATAAACGACCGTCTATAAAAAAAAAGAACCCTACGAGTCTTCTAAACGTTCCGGTATTCATATTTAATTTAGAGCTCATAAAGAAAGCCGCGCACAATGTCCCAACGATTTATTTTATTCTGTTCCTCATATTCAGAAATCTCAATGCGAAAATCGATCACGGGTATATCCGATTTCGTGGAGGTGGCGCGTAAAACCAGATGAACATCGTTTCCGTTGAAGATCAGACGACATCTCGCGATAACATTCGTCGCGTAAGGACGACAGCAATGATCCGTCGAATGAAGATATAGTAGCAAGTCAGCCGAAGATGCAATATCCTATGCATTCATATCGGTTCAATTGATGCACTCGAGACAGGATGGCTGCGCACAATGGAGGCGTCTTGTCGACGTTCGGTACGCGATCCCGCCGGCAGTTCATTAAACGCTTTATTGTCCACAGAGATGTTCGAAAAAAGAACGTATTGATAGATATTGTGCAGGTGGTTCCAGGGCTTCGCTTACGTGAGCGGAGAATCAGTAACCGGAACGTGACGTTAATAGGTAGCGACGTGTCAGAATGTCTCAGTTTTTGCCATTTTCACGTCGATACCTCCTATTAAATCTCAACGAACACGTGCGTTCTATTCGCTGAAAGAGATGCTCTTGGGCTGAGTGAATTTCAGGATTTTTATGACAAATCAACGACTAAATAACATTAACAGGCTTATAATCGCAATGATGTATATTTTATGTTTTTGGTAGTATTGTAATTTAGTTATTTGCTCAACTGTGTCGTTATTTTTTGTCTATTGCGATGTATAATATCTGTATTAATATCTAACCTTTAACATTTTCAATTGAAAAGAGAAAAACGCGAATTCCGAACGAGTTTTCATTGCTACTGCTTGGATTTCTGGTTACTGTTAGACACTGTATGTTGACAAATGATTTTTCTGCAAAAGCTACTTGTATATCGTGAAATACACACGTATATTGAATAAATTGCTATAAAAGCTTTTTAGAATATTTCGTGTTGTAAATACCATGGGTTTACATCTTGTAATAGCGTATATTATGTATTATATATTATTAATATTATATACCATTATATATTATTAATAATATATAGTTGTCTGGACAGAAAAACACCACCTAACGCGTCAATTTATTATTCTAATTATGATTTCATAATTTAAAACCTTTTTCATGTGTCGTTTCCAGTGTCAATCAGCAATTGATATATAAATATTCAATGAAATACATACTTAAAAAGCGAAAAAAGAGTAATATCAGTTAAAAGTAAATGCATTAATATTTAATAATATTAATTGTATAAAACTGGTTTGTCAGGAAATGCGAAAAAATTCATGAAGTTGATTTCAATAAATTTACGCCTTGCCTCGGTGCAGTGTTCAGTTATTCTCCACCCGTACGAAAGTTCTAAGACAATAGAAATTGGGAATCGGCGAGATAATTCGGTGCGTATCGGTGACTTGCCGGCATCGAAATATTCCGCTCATTCACGGCAAACGTGTTGGATCGATTTGAAATTGTGGAAGGCTTGTATCTCGAACTATCCACAAACGATAATAACAATTTCGGACGATCATATAGCCTAGCAGTTTATGCAACTACTGGCTCTTGCATTATGCACTCAATCAGCAACCCAGTTTCCGGTGCTTCCAGTAAATATATCAAGGCTAACTCGATCAATGTACATATACATTCGCTGAGCTACTGGAAATTTTGGTCATAATGGAAGTGGCTACGTGTGGATTACTTAGCTGAATGGAAGACGATGTGGAACGAACGTTATGATGATACGTAACGAGCTTTGATAGAGTCTCGATTTTAATCTATATCCAAATTTCGTTCGAGAATGAGATCATGTAGTTTCGCGCATGAACAGATTTGGAAGATCACGTTAATACCGGGTGTTACAGAAAAAGGGTTTGGAACTTAAGTAAGGCTGTAAGTTTGTAGGTACTGCTCATTAAGAGAAGTAAAAGATTTTTCAATCAATAGGACAATATCTGTTTTATTTTTTCATGCTCATGGGTTTTGATACTATTTTTGTAACGCTCTATATGTACCAAATATTTTTTATTCTCATATATCGATAGTAACTCGAAGGTCCTGCCATAAAATATGGTGAGGTAATTTTAGTTAAAGATAATCCTCTACATTTTTATCGACATATTTTGAGTCATTTTTAGTAATTTTGTCCTTCAATAGCTATTCCCTGTAAGCACAGGAAATGTAGTATAAAGTGAAACAGTTAATGTGATGCACGTGTCTTGGCGACGCTGTTCGTTGGAGAAAGTATCAATAGAGAAATGATCGTGTGATCGTGACTGGAAATATAGAAGCAGTACGCTACATCTGTGCGTATGCGTGTGATAAACTGCTGCAATTAAAGATAAACCTAGTATCTTGAGGAAGAAAATTATTTTAATAATGAATTATTGTGAATAATCTACTGTATATACACTGATGAAAATATAATAATTTGCATGTCTTTTTTAAAGAATATACACAAGTCAAAATTAGAAGAAAAATATAATTGAGAATATACAGTTAAATTATTCCATAACATAGCTATACGTGATAATATTATCATCATTAAAACCCAAAGCATAAACAATCTAGTAAGATAAAAAGATCATATATTATAAATATCTAATGATCGTTTATTGAAGAATATAAGTTAATAATTTATGTATCAATTCTGAGAATTGTCCCTCGTCAAAGCTGTCTACGTTGTAACGACAAATTTTCTATAATAAATCCGAATCAACTAAAACTTTATAGATTAAATTAAAATCTGTTCAAGCAGCAGGTTGAACAACGCTTCTTACGAGCTTAACTCTAGAAACAAAAGTAGCAAAGAAGAGGCAGAAAAAGACTGACAAAAAGAAGTTCGGAGAACATACGCGGTGACAGTCCGCGTAAAGAATACCGATGCAATCTCAGGGGGAGTTCATTGAAGGTCTCATTGTTCGTCATAGAAACGGAAAAATGAAAGGAAAAAAAGGAGAGAAGAGAGGAGCGCGAGGTTGCGTAGACGTAGTGATAAAAACGCAGTTGTGTTGGAGCCGTGGGAGGATAGTAAAGCGATGCAGCCGATAGTGAGGGGTTGGAGTTCTGTCGCCCGGAGATGGAAAGAGGGAAGAGAAACGAATCGGCGGGTATTGCCGATATCGGGCGTGGCGCACGCATTGTCTGGCCGCACCTGCCTGCGAGCTCATCCTATTACGCATCTGATGTCAGGACAAAGGCACTAACTGGAAAGCGGAAACTGCATGCACACGGAGGACCAGCCATCTCCATTTTCTGTTTGGCCAGACGGCATTCCGCTGAACACCAGTATGCCACTGGATTATGAAAATATCACTAGAATATCTGCGGGGCTGGTTCGCGTTTAATCTCTGACGCTTCTAGTAAATTGTTGGAATAACATGCGGCTCTGATCCAGCCGTGTAGAATTTCAAAAATGGTTCTACATATATTTTGATAATTTCGTTGCTCGCTAAAAACATACAGTAAGTAACGAAAGTATTCGAACACATACCATAGAATTTTCTGATAAATACATTATGCGTATTACACGAAACTTTTTGAAATTCTCTGAAAAATACTGTAATGAGACACGACTATCCTGACTTTAATAGTAAAATTTAAAACCAGTCCGAAAATAATAATCTAATTACAATGCTAATGAGATAGTATATGTAAAAAAAAAAGTTTCTAAGAATTTTGTGATTGTTTTTATATCGAACGAATTCGACGAATCAAATGTTAATGACATTGTTGCTCGTTCATGCTGATTTCCCCTTTCATAACGTAGCGACCGTACGAAATGGAAAATCGGTTTGTTGCGGATAATGTGTTAATGGAAAATGATTATTATATACGGCTGGGTCTATTGGCCTTTTTTAGTCTCTCGGGTTTTGTCGCATGGATGTTTGAGAAAAGATAATTGAGTTCCATTAGCGAGTGGAATAATTAAATACAAAAGGCGTATGAAATTTGAATAAGTTAAGCTTATTCATGTATACATCATATCTATGTAATTTCGAGGAAGAATGAAATTTTATGCCGACTGAACATACGTGCATAAAAGTGCCATTATTCGAGAAGAATTTATTCAATATCACGATATTCTGTGAGTTCATTCAGTGTATTCAGTTTTTTGTGAAAATTGTATACTGTATAGATAATATTACAATCGAGGTATATTTGCTTTTATTTACAGTCGCTCACGAAATTATTCAAACTCTTATGGAAATCTTTTATGAATGTATCATGTATTATACATTTTATAATTTTATTTCCACTGTAACGAAATTTGGCTGTCATGATTATATTGGTAAAGTTTAAAACAAATCTGAAATAAAAAATATATATAATAACGCTATAAGATATTTACTGCAAACATATATTTAATAAAGTAACAAAGATGTAGTTGAAGAAGTTTCGTGAAAACCAAAGGAATATTTTAATGTTATGATCCTTAATATGTTGAAAACTATGAAAAGGATGGTACATGCTTAGTCTTAGAATCAAATAAAGGGACAATTTTAGTAACGCGAGATTAATTGACAACGTATTGAGTTTAAAAATGGTTCTCTTGTAAAAAGCTGCAAATATGAAGAGAAAAGTAATTATTTCTAAATCATTTCTGTCTATGTAGGAATCTTTGCATTAAGAATAGAAAGAATCTTAATTGGAAGGGAAATTTTAAATTTAAATAAAGGTGAGCGAAAAAATACCTTGGATATTCTGCGAGTAGCAGTTTCATTGCTTCCGTTTCCACTCAAGTTGACATTCGAAGAACTGGTTAGTACGAAAGCCGTGGAGAACGCCGAGGCTACGCCGTTGGCATACCAGCTCGGTGAAATTATTCTTTTCCGACGTACCAATGTAAGCCACGTACGGACCTGACGAATTTCGATCTTTCATTCCGGGGACATCCGTTCGACTTTCTCGTAGTTTGCGCAGCGGAACCGTCCTAGGAATGCGGAAGGAACCGACATGGCCAGGGGATGCACTCTTCGACAACTGCACACAGAAAACCAAGGAATAGTAGCACATACATACGTATATATCTACATGTTCATAAAAATTCGGATGGTTGCGTATAAAATGTAATAATTGCTGTAAATTATCAAGGAGTGATTAATCGCTTGTGATTTGATTAAGTAAAGTCTGTTTACAAAAATTATAAGTGAATTGAGAATCATATCTACATATTACCGCTCATAAGTATCCGGATACTTTGATCGATTTCTAATAATATAGTATTTATATATTATATAGTATATATTTCTAGTAAAATAATAATATTGTTTAATATCTACTATAACAACATTATTGGTACTGTAGTGAAATATGACTATCATGATTATATTGACAAAATTAAAAACCGATTTGAAAATGAGACTGATTAACGTAACGGGTAATTCAATTAAATATTTTTGATATAGATATTTTATATATTTTAAATGTCAATTATCTTTGGCGAAATATGTACTCGCATTAAATATGTTGGAACTTTTATATGAATTTATAAATCGGCTTCAAATACCATGACAATTGTGTCTCATTATAATACTAATGAAATTACAAAATATTTCGTAAAACATAGATAATATAAAACATTTCTAAAAATATCAATCTATATTCATCAGTCACATTGTATTTAATATCAAAATTTACCACCTGCTACAAGTGTTCTAATAACTGTGAATGGAGGCGTATGTCTGTTATGCGCGTTGTAAATCGTAGAACGCGGTTTACCGATCGACTTGATCTGCATGTGAAAACTGCCTTTGCCAGACTACAATTAAATCCGATTGACAAATGGAAGGACGTGCCGCGTCGATGTCCCGTCCGCGTTTTAGTACGCGCATTTCCGGTGTATCGCGTTACTGATTTGCGGTCCGCTTTAATTAACGGGCCAGGAATTTCATTATGGCGGACTCTTGCTGGCAGAAATCGCGCGTCTGCGGTCGCGGCTAAATAGGATGCGCTTTGCTTCAACCGGATGTGTTCTTTTTCTTGTCACCTGGTTATGGCGTCAGCGTGGTTTCCAATTGTAGGCGCGTTCTAGTGCCAGCGTCTAGAACGTTTCCGCATAACAGATGTTTCCTCCTATTGTTTCAGCCATATGTTTCAGTGAAATGTTTTCTTTAATAAAGACTACGTTTAGTATGTATTATATTCGAATATATATTAGGATTAACAGTTGAAATTATTAACATATTAGAAATACAGATATTAAAACAATAGAGATAAAATATTATTGTATAACATGGTCTTATTGTAAATATACATAGATTTACATAAACAAGACAAGAGTATCCGGATATTTACTTATTCGTAATATAGTAGAATGCAATTTAATTGCAGAGTTACAAGTAAAAGTTATGTATTCGTGAATAATGATTACTAACATTACTACTTTATCGTTACTGCACGATAAAGTCGATTTTAAAACAGATATAAAATGAAATATAGACATTTGTAAGAGTGAGGCATGTTAAGGTATAATATTTTGGCAAAATTCATAACAAAATGTTTTGTTGGACAAGTAATAACATCGATAATATCTAGAATACAGAAGCTAGAGATTATTGAAGATTGAGACGATGGAAATATTGATAATTCGATGGCTCGCGACTAATCCTATTAAACAGCATAGTGATGCTTCTTTCATACAATTTATATAAGATGCACATGTGATATACGAATCCACTATTTAATTCAAAGTACGAAGTTCCTTTTCGCTGTCACGAAAATACGAAATTCAACGCTCTCTATGCAAGATTTATCATAAAGCGCGCTCTCTAGAAAAAAAATAAGAATCGCGTGACATCAAAGGAAAGAGTAGGTCGGCTTTTTATATCGAAGAACGAAAAATAGAGAGAAGGAATACGATAAAAAGAGAGAGAGAGAGAAAGAGAGAGAGAGAGATGAGGGAGAAAAGAAGGGAGAGCTGGAATCATTTTTTCAACGAGAAGCATCAAGTCCTGTTTCAGAAGATCGTTCAGCCGTGCGTCGTGAAGGAATAAAAACCGAAAGTCCATCTCGTCGGCGAAAAGAAAATTGAGTTCTAGTAGGAAGCGGCAGCGTTCAAACGAAATAATCGTCAGTGATATTTCGAGCGTTTCAGCTTCCGCTCTCGCAGCTCAGTCCCCGGGAAAAGTGTTTTGCTGCTGAATTTTTCAGCTCTTCCCGTCGGCCACCTCTTTGAACTATCATGGCTGCAGAAAGACCACGCCGCTTTTTGTCGACATAGTAGATTTCCGTGTAACGCGCCTTCGCTATCCTCCCTCACCTTCTTTCGCCGCCCCTCAACTTCGCTTCGCCTCGCCTCACCTCGCCTCGTTTCGCTTCGCCTCATCTCCGACGCTCCTCGGCACAATGAATCCAGGACTGTAGCCGGAGCTTAACTTAAAAGGTCCACCGTATCTGAAACGAGCCCATTCGTGCAGGTGTATCCACTTAGTCGGGCGAAAAGGAGATCAGAAGCTTAACAGCTACCTCGAGGTTTTCGCCACCAGTTTATCCCTCGTATATGTCCGTATACGTGTACCTCTTCCCGTTTGATTTCCTATGTATTCTATACACTCGTCCGGATCACATAGGACTTTCGCAGATGTAATTTGGTGTTCGTTTCGTTGTTCCTATACGCTGTTACGAACGATAGAATCAAGACTATTGTCGTGTAAAAATACGTGGCTCATCGGTACGAAGATTCGGTAAAAAGCAGTAAAATGGAACAATAATTTGGATTGCGTATAAATTCGGATGTTTAATTTTTATTCCTTTTTTTATATAAAAGATGGAACGCTGATCGGAATATGGTACTTAAAAACTTAAGTAAAATACGTGATTGGTATTTAGGAAAATCTGTGGGAATAGATGAAACGAACGAAGGCGGATGAATCTTCAAGTGAGAGATATAATACTAATTCAAAGTTATTAGGGGAAAATTCCTGTTTCAAAATTTTACCTTCTGTTGCAATTCGCACAAGACTATCTTCAGCGTTGGTGCAAAAATCAATACTTAAGGAGAAATTTCCATTTCTTCCGATATATTAGACTCCCTAAAAGGGACAATGTTATCATAGACCCGCCCCGTAAGGGCCATAAACAGTGACAAGTCGTCTGGAAATAATACTGCCTCTATTCAGGTTCTTGCTGCTAGTAACTTGCCATTGTGTGCAATGTCCTGACCACCCCTTTTAATGTTAAGTTTCCAAGACCTTCTTTCGTCCATAGATCTACTTTGAATGAAGACATACATAATTTTTTATCTATGCACATACAATTTGTTGATTGTCATCGTACATAGATGCAAAGTCCCATTCAAGAATTAAAAATCAAGCCGGTTTTTCGTTTTAGAAGGAAAATTGAACTGTGCCTTGGATATTACACGCCGTACAATAAAAAGAAGGATTGCTATATCTTTTATCGTTAACAATTTTGAAGAAAACATGGATGGCGTTATACGTAGGTGAACTTATATTTCGTTTCGCGTGTGTGTATACATGTGTATATATGTGCGTGTGTATGTTTCGCAAAGCTTCTTTTTCGTTGCATTTTCTCATATCCAGCTTTTGCTACGGTGTATTGGTTTATCCGTATTTTTCTATGAATGCATTTCTGTTTACTTGGCAGAACTCATAACGTACACGCTTATATTCCCCTATATTCCTTCTATCTTCAAGCGTGCGCGCATACGTGTTATCTCTCGGCATATTTATCAGCGGCCACATCATCGACCGTCATATTCGCATATTTGAAAACACGGTAAGTCACCTTAAATTGGCCACTTTAACAGCTGTTTCGACAGCCTTTTCGTATTTACCCTCCCGTAAAATGTTTTTCGACAATCGTGCTACATTTAAAAATATTTTACGTTTTTTAACTTGTATTTTAATATATTTTTGCATAATGTAGTTCGTAAATAGTGAAAAGAATGTTTCTATAGAACTGTACCAGCTAATGAAAATGAACGGTTTGTTAATTTTATGTTGTATAAAATTACAGCAGCTTTCGATCTTTTAAATATTACACAGAGCGTGGCAGAATACGTGATACACTTTGGCAGATAGTTATTCGATATGCAAAAATTAGGCGAAAGTCTAGAATAAAATTTTTTTCATTTGAAGCCCCTCTTTTTCGAGAAAATCAAATTTGGAAGCATTTCAAGTACGCGCGAACCTAGTTGATTTCCGATTGGATAGAGATTCTATATGTAAAAATATTATTTCTATTCTACATACAAAAACGAAATAAAAGTTTAGAACAAAATTTTATTTGGAATCTCATTTTCCAGAAAATCAAAATTGGGAATTCATGAAACCCATGTGCATTGAATTAATTCTTTATTAAGCATGTTGAAATTGAATTTTCTGAAAAACAAGCACTTGAAGGAAAAAATTTTATTCTACGTTCTTTTTTCTTGTTGTAGCATCTAAAATAGCTTTTTGTCGATTTTCCACTGGTATCCAATCTGAAATTAGTCAAACTGATATGTATCTCACAAGTTTCCAAACTCAATTTTCTCGGAAACGAAGCTTCAAATGACAAAATGTTATTCTAAATTTTCGATGTATTTTTGCATATATCTAGAATGACCTCGTGTTCCACAGGAATGATTGTAACGTGTGTTTCCTATATCCTACACATCTTAATATGTATATAAGATACTTTATCTTATTATATATTATATACTTTATTTTATGCATTGCAATTTATGACTTTTAATATGTATTTCAATATTTCGGATATCGCAATATGCAATTATCTAACGATAACTATCTGTTGCTTATTTTTCTGTAAGCACAGTTAAGATACTTATTTAATTATTTTAAGATAATTATTTTAAGTTAAGATACTTATTTCATTGTTTCTGTCGTACTGGAATTTCATCTATCATTCTTACTTTGCAGACTTCTAATAAATAATAAATAACTTATTTTTCGTACTTCTAAAATAAAAATAGTTCATCACATCACAATAATCTCATACGTGAAATGTTCACATTAAGATACGAAAGTTTCGTATATCGGTGGTTATATTTTGCGTCACGTGCGATTTGAAAGTTAATCCGCCTGGAATCTTTCGGATGACTACGTGAAAAATTCCTCGTTTGTCATTCCGAGCTAAACTTCTGTCGCGGAACTATAAAAACGAAGTTAAGTTTCCTCGTCAACCGTATTCAGTTGTTGAACCATGTTTCATGCTTTCGTGTTAAGGCCCCAGATAGTACTTCTCGCCGGCAGTTCGCTCGTATTGAAACGGTTTCCATAAAAACTGCAAGACAGAGCAGACGTATTCTTCGCTAATTCACTGTGACCCATCCTGTATAGAGCCTTAGCATTAGCCGACTTCGTGTTCCGTGCACGTGCGTTTTCGACGTATCGCTGTTTGCATTTGCTCGCGTTAAGGCCGGTTTATTGGACGAGCCCACGCGTGTGTCCAAGCAGGCCGCCGTTATTTGTACGTCCAAAGCCCTCTAAAAATACCTCCGCCTTCAGCTTCGATAACGCTATTTCACTCCCCCCACGAGGAGGAAGTCTCTGCCTCCAGCAGGAAAACGGTGTCTCGTGCAAAATCTAATTCTGACGTCCTCTTCCGCTTGCTCGTCCCTAGACCCTGCTTAAGGGAAACTTTTTAAGTGAAAAGCTCGTGCTCTTTTCTTGCAGTCCGTCCTGGCCTCCTCTCAGGTGCGAGCAGGGGGCTGCATTCTCCTTTCAGCAACGGTATTTGTTCGGGATTTTTAAGAATTACCGAAACGTGCTCTGGTATTCTTGCCTCGAGTTATCTTGGTGAACTTACCTTGCTAATTTCTCTCCCCCCCCTTTTCACCCGAGAATAGAGTGAATTGTAAGTTCTGATTGCTTTTACTTGAACGAAATAATATGGGAAAAATTGTCGGTCTCTTTTGTACTGGTGTTAATGTAATAGTAGCAGAT
The DNA here is from genome assembly GCA_014737365.1 of Bombus soroeensis. Taxonomy (NCBI): domain Eukaryota; kingdom Metazoa; phylum Arthropoda; class Insecta; order Hymenoptera; family Apidae; genus Bombus; species Bombus soroeensis. The sequence continues at coordinate 171,589 of JACXIL010000206.1, forward strand.
AAAAGCTGTATTTTAGAAAAATCGTGTTACTTGTATAGTATAATGTTTATAAGGTTTAGATGTGGAGGTGTAGTGCGTCGCGTATGTATATACATTACATGTAAATGTTAGGTAATGATTATCCAGATTTTCCTCAGTCGCTGGTTATTACACCAGCTACGTCGTCTTCAAACACGAAGAACTATTAACGTAGCTTTTGGATTACCAAAAGCTTGACTATAAGTCTGAAACATGATTGCTTACGTGACTTTTCTAAGGCTATTAGTGTTGGAACTTGGTTGCTTCAGTGATCTTAAGAGCTCTAAAATTTGTATAGATCTGTTTAAAGTCTAATTCCTTCAAAGATTCTGACTACTTTAAAGTTTTTACGGTTTCATGAATATTCCAGAATTTTGTGAATTCTATGAATAGTAAAAACCCTAAGAATAATTTACTAACTCTTCTCTACGTAAAGGGTGTTCTATTTAACGCGATCCTTGTGAATATCTCCGAAGGTATTTATGATACCGGAAATTGTTTCGAATGTAGGGAGAAAAATATTTGGGCCAATCGCGATCGGATTGCTGGACCGGAATTCGACCTCGGACCTTCCGCTTGCCGGATGGGGTGGTTTCCCAATCAAGCTTCCCAGGCCGACGACGAATATTTTCTTCCAAACTCCTAAAGTCTTGAATGGCTGCCGCCTACACAAACAAGAATTAAATGGTTTCGAGTGGGTAAAGTGCATAAATTAATATTAGTAATTTTTTTATAGATAATTACGTGTGTAGAGTTACATACGATGGTCAATCTTATCTTTTTTTTAATGCAGCCATATATTTTTTGATGCATTAACCGACCTGTCTTGATATTTCATACAAAAAGTTATTAACCTGTTTATGCCGTAAACCATTGGTTTTGCCAGATATTTTATCTTTTATCTTGTAAAACCGTATGAAACCGTAAAAAATCGTATGAAAGACGGGGAAAACGGATATAAAAGTAGCGTCTTACCTTTTTCCTTGACTACTCTACGTTGGCTATTTTGTACGATAAATAGTGGAAATCTAGTTGCTTCAAAGATCTTGAAAGTCATATAATAGCATCCACGACATTGACTATTCTATTCTTTTTACGTTATAAAAAAATTCAAAACTAATGCGATTTACCTCGAAGAATCTTATTCCCCTCTTTTCTCTTAGCATTCTTTTCTTGGGAAATGTAGCAATAAAGCTATACTTATCGTTCAAGATTCAATTAGTAGCGTACTGAAATTTCTCGAAGATTTATTTTTTGAGAATACTCGTGGTCTTGGTAAGAACTCTTGTACCTCATCCGAGGTCAGTTGGTCCATGTAATTTTTATTGTTCTATCGTAGAAGCGATTATACAGTCGTTTCTTCTTGAATAATATTTGAAGCACAAGGCGCACATACAATGCATATGATATGGAAAAGTATATCTATATAGATAATATCGTACGCATTGATAATATCGTATAATGCGTAATTCTTCGTTTAACTTGATAAAATTAAATTGTCGTAACACCAAACATACGTGAGGAAAAGATCGGCAGAACGAAATTGTTGATCCCCACGTCACGCATTCGCTTTAAATAGTGATTCAAGACATACAAGATGCAAGAGTATTCTCGCTGCAATTTCTTCGGTAACGTCTTCCGTGCAATCTTTCTCGACTGTGCGGCACAGCGCGCGAAGTCAGAAACATTCTCCAGCGAAACGCGTTCACACAGGCGCAACATGGTGTAAATCTTGCGATGAGAAATAATTTAACGTAGCCTGCAGCGATATTATCTGATACAGCATCGTAATGCCACCGACTCATATATTCCTGACGTTTATACGTTTCGCAAATAAAAAGTAGAAATATTATTCAACACGGCGTAACAGACACACTACCTGCTAGAAAACGCATTACCCTCGTAGCTTTACGACTTTCCTGAAAAGTGTCGGGCAACTGTCCCGTAAAAGTTACGGGAAGCGGTTGTCATACACCGTGAAATTGGTGGAGTTTCAAAAAGGTTGTTACCGTATCGGAGCCGTGCTAGAAAGCTACGCGCAATTTGTCGCAGATCCAACGATCAATTTGGGGATGCAATGGACCGTGGAAAAAATTACGCTACCTCCGCGCGCGCACGCGCGCATTACTCTCCAAAGCGGTACGAGTGTCACGCTCGACACTCCGCCTCCACGCGAATAATTTCTCCGACTCAATTTCCGTTACGTATTTTATTTCTTTAAATTATTCTTTCTTTTTTTATTTTTCGGCCTCTTGAGTGAGAATGGTTATAGAGACACTGCTAAGTATTGATTTACAGCAGAGCCCTTTTTCAATCTTCTTTGAGTCGCAAACCCCTGTTATTATAATAATAATCGATAGTAGATAGATTTACATTTTTTAAATGAGTAGAAAATATGACGAGAACGCTTAAAAATGAAATAGATTCGATAATTTACTGGAATGTACGTATTACAAATGTTGTTATGACAAATTGCCATTGACAAATATTTTAGTACGGCAATAAATTAATTGCTACATGCTTGCCGAATTTTATCAATTAATTATACAAGTAAACATGGTATATGATTTTGTTCGAATGTACGATCCTGCACGAGTTTGATATTAATAGGTAAAGTTCCCTTTCATTCTTGATACTTTTTTTACGTACAATAGGCATACGTATACTGTTTTGTATTTTGTAAAGTTTGAATTAATTTATTGATATGCGTATGCTTCCTATCTGCGAATTTGTTTGTTCATTGTTTATTATTGATAATATTATTAAATGTTTACATCGTTTTTTCGCGTAATTGGGTAATTTATTTTAGTACTACTCTGTGATGAACAATTTGATTACTGTATTTAATTAGAATAATAGAAAACACAATATCATTCAACATTATTCGAATGTATTATATATTCGTTGTACTGTTTTAATGATATTAATAATTACAATGTGACAATGCACGTATTTTCACAACGCCCAGCGGAATGGTAAACGAACGATTATAGGATTCGAATTCAGAAATTATTACATGGAACTGAAAACAATTATAGAATTACGGAACAATCACCAGTAGTGCGGAAATCGCTACAAATTTTGGATCAAAGAGGAACTACGATACAACATGATAATTCCCGTCTGTTACAAACATGTAAAAAAAAGCTGCACGACATCGGCTGGAATATTTTACAACCTCTATTTTTCCAAACATTGCTTCGTCGGACTACCAGTTATTCAGGTCACTACAACGTTCATTGGCTGAAAAATCTTTTAAAACGATGGAGTATTGAAAATTTGTAGTTCATATTCAAAAATTTTTTAATAGAAATGATAGTAAAATGAGTAAAATTGATGCAAAGGAGGTAGTAAAGTGAAAGTTGGGAAAGAAATTATAAAAGGAAATAGAAAAAATTGTATTATAAAGAGAAACGTAGTAGTTATAGAAGGAAACCATAGTGAATGCAATGGAATCATATCTGACACACATACACATATATATACATTGTATGTTGTATACATCACAGATCGTTGGATTTGATGTGGTGATGAGGGAAGAATGCGTTAGGTTAATGTGACCTATTCTTTATCTACTTACTATTACTTGATCTTTTTGGTTCATAACAACTGCTGCACTGGTATCATTTGTATTATTACAGAAATAAGGGTCACTGAAATAAGGTAAGAACTCCAACTTATAAAACTCAATTTCATTGTAAGCCTGAAATCATTTTAGTTTTTTATCCTTCTCACGTCTTACTTGGAAATGTCTCCTCTTTAGCTCATCCTTGGATTTCATGCACATTATTGTTAGTATACGAGAAAAGTCGCCAGTAAGTATAATAAAATACTTACTTTTGCTGATTCAGATTACTCATACATGTATGTAAGTCCAAATAGTCGAATATATCTTCTCGCCTTCCTTCCGCCACATTCTTCCCCCTCGCTCCTATACCATTACTATATAACCAAGTAAAGTAATGGTGAAACATTTTTAAAAACTATGGAAGAAAATATAATTTTTTTAATCAAAATAGACACGGTTAATGAGAAAAAATAAAGGAATATTTAAAATATTTTTGAAATTATTAAAAAGTTTTGAGTCTTCGAACTCCTTTCCTTCCCTTTCCGCTCTGGTTTTCTCAATCAGTCCAAAGCTTTTTCCTTCTTTTCTCGTTAACTAGCTCCTGTATACGGACACTTTTCTCTAGATTTCTGCATTTTCTTCACATATGCTACTATTTTCCAGTTCCATGCCCTTTTTCTTGTCTTCCCTTACCGCCTGACTCCTCTTGCTTCCGAATTCTTTTACTGCATTCGCGTCTCTTTTAATACATAGTCAAAATTCTCTATATATTCATGCATATGCACACAGTTCCCGTCACATTCAACAATAATCTACTTTTTCCTTTCTCTAATTCTAATACCTTGTTATTTCCTAATTCCCTTGTTATGATCTCCTTAACCCCTCCTTATATATATTTTTCTTCTCATCTTATCTCATGCGGGTTGTCCTTTTCCTTCAATGGGGCTAGTTTCGAAAAAACTGTCTTTTTTTATCTCCCCTTCCTCATCATTCCAGTCAAACCATTTCTCTTGTACGTATGTTCATCTTCCTGTACCTTATCACGGACCTTCTTACCCTCGATTCTTTCGTTCCTTGTTGACTCTCTTAATCTTCATCGTACTTCTCTTTCTTCATCTGCGAGGTCGATCATTCTCGATAAATATTTCTTTCAGCTTCATCTATCCTTTTTGCTCAATATCTCCTGTTTTATTTCCTAGCTTTTCAGTTGAACCATTGTTACATCAGTCTCCCGTTCTCTTTCTTTGGTTTCTACATCTTTTACCCCCTTCTTTAAATTTTTCTTTTATTAAACCTTTAATTTCTTAAATTTTTCTTTTAGAAACTCTTCAATTTTCTCTTTCGTTCCTCATTTCTGTAATTTTAATCCTTTTAGTACAACTTGATTTGGCGATATAATTTTAATCCCTAATTTTTATTTCCTCTCTCTCTCTCTCTCTCTCTTGCTTTTCCAACGTCCTCTTAATAGTCCTCACCTCTCTGTTTCTATATATTTCCACTGTCAATCTTCCTTGCTGTATGTTCTTTGGTTTTTCTTCCCTTCTATTTTCTTCCAATATCTTTCCCATCGTCAGTATAACTTTAGAAGCCAATGCTTCTTTTCCTCTTAGTTTTTTTTCCCTTCCTCTGTTTCCTTTTCTTCTATCCTTCTCAACATTTCTTCCTCTACCCTTCTGTATAGTTCTTTCTCTTTTCTTTCCCAACTAGTCTCCATTCTCTCAATCCTTCTTGATACTTCTTTGACCTCCACTCCCATCCTCTTTCCCAGCGACTGTTCTTGTCATGCCCTCAAATGATTTTATTTGATCTGCCATTATGTTAGCAATTTCTCCTTCCTCCGCCTCCTGTTTCTGCTCTTTCTTTTTCTCTTCACCTCTCTGTGAGGTGATCTTCTTTTTATCTGCTTTCTCCCTTACCTCTTTTCCCTTTTTTCGCATTTTGACGCGTGTCCCATTTTTCATCTTCCTCTGATACTTTTTAGTTTTCCAGTCTTTTTTCTTCTTTCGTTTCTCTTCTTTCTTTTACTGTATTCTTAGATATAAATCATATGTCCTAATTACTCTGTCAACTACTTACTTCTTAATCCCTTTTTTGTCACGTGTAGTTCCCCTCTAACCGGACCTCACCTTCTTATATCTTCCTACTAACCTCCTGCTTCGTATCCTTTCGACTGATCTTCTACATCAATTTCTAACTTCTATTCCCTTTCTTTAATTTCTAACCGAGTGCCTCCTTTTATTTTAGTATATTTTAACTCTTTTTCGAGATCATTTAATTCAGCTGCTGTAGATCATAGTATTCGAAACCACGAATGTCGTACCTAGTGTTCGTTGTCAAAGTCAATAGCGAATTAGGATTATTGAAAACACATCTTAGTATTATTGTTCCAATCAATTAGTATTTTCCCATGAATGCTTTCATAAAGCGTATTCTGTAAAATCCATGAAAAAGTTAATTACTTCCCTCGAAATACCGACCTACTTCAATTTAGTTACTCTTGGCTTTAATGAGAAAAAACTTATGGTTTGCGTTACGAGCAAACATTGAGCGCATTTGTGCACTGAAACATCTTTTAATTCAGCTTCGTCCTATTTTTCCTAGATTTATTGTTTGCCATTATTAAACCACACGGAGAGGGTGGAATTTGCATACTACTTCACAATGAGAATAAGAGATGATATATTTAGAATCAAATAACTCAATTTACTAATACTAATGAAATAAATCAAATAACTTTGATTAACAGAATTATATTCATTCGTTTGCGTCTTATTGGAAACTTGCGAGCAATATAATATTACGATAGGAGATAATCTGACAATATGGGACAATTAACCCTTATCACTTCTACCAGTAGCTCTGTTGCTACTATTTTTGTGTTTAGTATGAGATATTATGCTTATTCCTATATATCGGCGATTGTCTTGATTGTCTGAATGACGTGAATTAAAAACTAAAAACAATGTAATAATAACACAAACATTTCTCGCGTTATGTATTTGCAAGCAAATCGTATTAAAAAAATTTACCGAAAATAATATATCGTGAGCGTATTTCATATAAAAAAAGGTATAGCAAATGACTGAAAAAATATAATACAAATTGGTTTGTTTTTTTTTCGTTTTCGATACTCTGCGTTTACCTGATATTTATAAACATTTTTACTAACATACAACTCTCTTATAAAAATTATATAGCGTTTTCTTGGCGCATTAAAATTCACACAATGCAATTCGCTATATAATATTTTTCGAATTTTCAAGTTAAGATACGCTAAAATAAAGAATACCAAAGACATAAAATATTGCTAGTCTTTATAGACATTTGCTACCTGTATAGACGTTTATTAACAATTTATAACTATCTGTTTACATGTATAAATTAACCATCATTGATAAAGTAAAGACTCTTGACATTGATGCAAACATTGATAATTCCAATCCTCAATATCACTTCCTCCATACGATTTTTATAACATATCCTTTAAACATGTATTATTTCTACCTCCGTCAGACGAGTCCATCCGCAAAGGATTGATAATATTGGAAGCGAAGTTACAGGAGCAATAGCAGCGAGAGATTTCGTATCGGGCGCATCGCGTGAGCCCACGAGGCTTTACGCGATCACGCTGATAGAGGTTGATAAGCCCAAACTGGCCATTGCACGTTGCACTTATTAAATTCCCGGTGCCAAACCTTTACGAGCCAAGCTTCGGTGGCTGTTTCTATTCGCGATGCTCGGTCGTTTCGCGCGCTCAAATGGACACCATCAAGCAACGCGATGCATTACGCGCGCGAAGCAGCCGCGCGACGTCGAATTTATGAACGTACGTGTGGCAGAAGGATTACAGGGCCGTACTTACTGTAAGTCTGCCATCTTGCTCCCCAGCAGCCGACGTTGCGCTGGAAACTTTGAAATTTACGAGGAAAACATGTCCCCTGCGATAAAGTACAGCAACTCATAAACGGAAGATAACGGGTAGGGTGCGTGGGCCAACTGCGAAGGGCACTGCAAAGTATAGAGAAAGGACAGGGCCTCGACGGGGGTGAAAGAGAATTTCAGGTTTGCGTTGTCGCCGTGAAACTCCATAGACGCGTTTCACTCTATGAACAGAGGACACTGGAGAGGTTTGGAAGGGGTCTACACCGACGTTATTATGGGGATCAAGGGTTCACCTGGGTATTGAAACGCCGCTCCGTAACAATGGACGATCTACGATCCAACTGTAGAGATCCTTTGCCGCAGCCACGTTTCCCTTATGTTCTTTCTCTCTCCACTTCTTCAACCCTTTGTTTCTCTCCAACTCGCCCATTCACTCTCTTTCTGCAGTCACTTTTACTACCAACCAAGAAAACTTTTCCTATCTATGATCATTCGTTCTGATGTCGTCCTTTCGACTATAACTCGCCATATCCCTGCCAGCTTCTTCTTTCGATTCGATGAAAATTTTATGGCATGACTTTCGTCGAGGTCTCATTTTCTTTTCACGTTACTACCAACTTCGATCCTTTCATCCGACACACTTATCCTTTAACTAGCTCGTTTGCATCTCGAGCAAGCCTCCCAGCAGTATTTCTTTATCGGGATTGATAATCGATAGGTTCGACTGCGCGCCGATTGAATTACTAATTGGTAATTACTATCTCCGTTATTGGCTTTTGGTACGATAAATTAACGCGCGAGCATTTCGCGCGGTATAACGAACAACGTATCTTTCGCGGCGAATTTAATGGGCTTTTGTGAGAAATTCAATGGCAGCCATGACCGGCAACGGATGTTCCGAGCGAGGGGAAAATAGTATTGATAATGGTACGCTGAAACGATTTATTCCTGGTGGTCATTTCTTATTTATGTTTTCATACGTTACTTGTTCGCTCGTTCGATTCTGTGTATTCATTTTTACGATCTCAAATACTTCTTTTGCTAACGCGATATAAATACGTGGGCAGGTTATCAATTTTTTCGATTCTTCATTAAAAGAGTAAATTGTAGAATAAATTGAAACGTCTCATACGAGGGAAAATTAAATGTCGAAATTTGTCTAAAAAAGGTGAATAGTTTCTTTCGCATAAAACTATATTGTAGTTTCGATGAGCAATTGAGGCTAACACATTTCATTTTGCAGGGATAAAATGCACGCGGATAAACTGTAAATAATAGTATGAAATAAATGTAAAATGAAAATGTCAAAGTAGATAGAAAAACTAAATATGATTTGTTAATATTTGATGCAAATTTCATCTTCGCAGAAACAACAGTAACAAATACTAAAATTTCAAGTTAAAAATCTATTCTCTTATTTTATCTTTATTCGCAATTATCTTCAGTTACTTTTACATCTTAGAATAGATATACAAATTCTTCTATTGTATTTGAAATTATTGTTTCAAATTTTGTTGATGTATCTCATTTTATTTTACCAATTCAAGCTTATTTTCGAAATATTATACGCTTGTTTATTTGTACTAGATTAATTAGCTGTTCCATTGAACGTAAATTGGCGCAGCCGCTTCCAGGAACAATAATAATTAACAAACCAGTCAATTAGTTGATCAGTGATATATCCCCGTCAGTTTAGTCGTATCGCTTGACTTACCTTCGTTTAATTTATTGCCGTTGGATAATTGAACTTCGGTCAAATAAGAGTAGCCGCAAACTTGGTCCGACAGTTAATCGATTAAAAATTAATGGTTTGACTAGCATAGTTGGTGTATCCTCGTCTAATCTCATACGGAATACTGTTTAGTTGAAATGGCCAGGCTAGTAGTTTCAGCTCTTGCATGAAAATTTATGCTTAAATCTGAACTAGTTCCAAATTCACGCAGCAATAAGTTCTGTTATCTTAGTTCTAAATGGTTCGCTAATGATAATGTGAAGTTTATTGCTTATCCATTCTAAACTTATCTAATTGTTTCTGTTTTATTTATTAGAAGTAGATTGAGACAAGGAAAAGAATTTCTTTCAAAATTTGTACAGCGATCAGACAAAATCTTGGTTTCGCATCAAAAAACTCTCTTGCAAACTACTCGTTATGATCAATCGTTGCAGAGTTGATTACTGAACAACCTAGCTGCGTCTCTTGCACGAGTTCGCGCAATTAACTACCCCAAAAGCTTATATAATTAATCTATTCTTCGATTCATAAAATTATTTATAGTAATTATATTTGGAATTTTTGTATAATTAATTTGAGGTTTCCAAACCTTAATCATCGTTATTATTAGAGATAACATTGCAGGGATAGACGTAATTAGTTAATGTAATATTATATTACTTTATAATTATTGAATATCGGTTATTATTAATAGCTAAGTTCGATTTTCTCGATTGAATTGATTCGATTTGCTTGGTATAAATGTGGTGATAAGGAAATAAAAATGGAAGAGTGATAAATAACGTAACAGGGAAATAGGAAGAAAGAAATAATTGAAAAATTTATACCGTAGTAATTTATTAATCTTAATAGCACAAAAAAGGATAAAATTTGCTCTTTGTTATAAATTTCTCCAATATTAATGAGAAATACCTGTCTAATCAAGTGGACAGAAATTTGCTAAGCCTCTTATATAACCCTCTTAAAGAGAAAAATAAAACGTGTAAATAATACAATATGAAATATGGATAATACGATAAGAGTAAGGAATTGATTTTAATTTTCATTGCTGAACGCTACTTATTCATAGTGATTATTGAAATATTTTATTCACATATTACTAAATTACTTAACTTATTACAAGTCGCGATTATTAATCCTGTTAGTTCCGTAAATTCAGTAATAAAATGCTAAATTATATACAGAGAAATTATAATTAAATAAGGATATTGATTCAAATTCTAAAATGTATTGTTATATACACCGGACTCTCACAGCGTAGTAATTTTACTTCTTTTAGACCATACAATATCATTTTATCAGAGTAATCCTAATTCGTTATTTTTCTTCATTTCAACTTTGTGCTTTCCATTCGCTTTGTCGATCGTTTGGCCAACCGAAAACTTCCTTAACTATTATACAGAGAATGGACCGGCCTAAATAAAGCCGCGTCGGCGTAGCCATTACTCACAATTAGGTCCAGTTTTTCAATTAAGACCTAAGCCAGACCTTAGCTTCAGCTCATAAATATGTATAAACTAAAGCAAGGTTTTTATTTCAGACATCGTCGGTCGGTAGCTCGGCACTTAATTGCAAAACCCATCCTGTTCGACTAAGAAACGTTACCTTACTTGCCCTGAGTTACTGAATCAATTCGCGGCTTTCCATATATGTAATATGCACCGGTTCTTTATATATTTCTATATAGTTTCCATTTGCAATGCATTACTATTATATCACTATGATTAATACAAACAGTTAGTTGAAAAAGTGTCTGGAAACAACCGAGCCTTTCAGAAGTCAAATTGTTCCATTCCACATTTTATAAACTTCTAATTTCGGTAGAAACAAATTACTTACATTATTATTGAATTAATGATATTAAGAGAATGGTAGTAATCAATTGGTTTTCAATAGTCACTTAGTAATAATCGATTGATTGCAATCAGTATCGGTAATCGACTAGTTCTGATCAATTAACAATAACTAAACTGCGGATATTCGTAAAACTTGAAATTGTTATTAACAAATAGGTCCCAAGTAGAGATTTATTTCGTTTTCCAAACATTACAAGTACTTTGCCTTGGTTATTTTATATATTTTCACATATTGCGTACATTTTCTACATTTTTGCATATTTAAATCTTCTATAAATCTAATAATAAATATAACAATCTAACATAATAATAAACCGATAACTATGTAATATTCAGGCTTCTAATTTATATTCTTCCAAAATAGACAATGTAAGAACAGGATTGGTTATAATGACTTTTGTGAATGGAAGATAAAAATTAATAAGTAACCTAATAAAGAAGGGCATAAAAATACTTGAATATTCATTTACAATCTTTACAGTAATGCTTGATTCATCCATTGCGGAGTCTCATTTTCGTTTAATGGAAGAACAACCCTTGCTCCACAAAAAAACATCCAACAGAGTAAATTAGAAACTTGAGCTTGTAACTTCGTGGTTTCTTCTCAAAATAAATTATGTACAATTAGTTTGTTCTTGCTGTTAATAGTTTCGTGTTCGTTCTGTCACTTTTCTCTATTTGTATTATTATACTATTTATTCGTTATCAGCGCTAAATATAATTTAAATAGAAAATTATTAAGGATTAAACTGCTGTAACTAAGTTCTCGTAAAGAGTAATACAATCATTATTTTAACAATCATGTATAATTATTGTACTACACACACACGCGCGCGTATATTTCACACATAATAGAAATGATATAGTAAAGAACATGATAATCTGATTGTGCATTTTGAAAATAGTCTTAAACTTGTGCGTGTGTAACTATTGAGAAAATTTCGAGAATAATACCTGGAAAAATTGAAAAACGGAAACTTGTTAATTTTAGAATTTAAAACAAAAATTATTAAACATCCTGCAACATATGTTTCATATTATCGTAATAGAATTTCATAGTCATTAAATAATTTTACACACACACACACACACACACACACACATGCAATAGATTAAAGTGCTATTTCGTTAATTATATCGCAACGAATCTGTTGCGGTACTGATGTTACATGGTCACAAACCCAACTTTACCACCCATTAGAAATGTTTCACAGCAGCAACAAGGAATTAATTATTTCGGCACTTGACCCATTAATAGTTCATCCGATTCAACCTCCGTTCGCAATTAATCGAATATTCAACGGACATCAACTGTTAAACCGTCCATAGATTGTCATACATAGTGAATAAAAATACAAGAAATAATTAATACAAGAATCAGGACATTAACGTAATACTTTGTTAGGTACTATACAGTAAGTTATCATAAATTGGATCTAATGTTCTCCAATAAAATTCAAATAATTTTGTTATTTCCATCCAGTTTTCTTTTTTTTTTTATTTTGGCAGTATAAAGTAACTATTGGTCTTGTGTAGTTTATGAGTCGATTTTTCAAAATTATCTGCAATTAATCTAAGAAGTTGGTGCATACAAATTTTAATATCAAGCTTAAAATCATTGCTGATACATTGGATACACGTGTTCTATCCATTTCGTTACGTTTCCATGAAATATAAAATTCCTCTAACGACGCTAAGTTCCCAATTTACGTCATAGTTGCTACTACAGCATTGTACATAGAGTAACGCAACAAACTTCTTTGAGTAGAATATATAGGGGAAGTTTTTCAGGGAAATTGGAGAAGTACCTCGTGTACAATATAATAAACTTCTGCACAAAGGAAAATATTCATTCCCATAATAAAACGCGTTTATTTTTCCATACCCTCGACAGCTTATGTTGTATTTTCAAACGTGCCGATGGTAAGTTGTATCGATTGTCAAAAAATAACACGAAGTATGGAACGAGTTAATTAAAAGATCGACTACTTCTAAACGATCTTGGACGACAATAGATCGCGATGTATCGCGGAAAGGCTTCAACGAATCTGCGGCGGTGGATTTCATTGGGAAAGCTACGTTGTTCGATCGGGTAAGTACTTCGCTCGCCTTAGCCCCGTTGCATCATTCTGTAGCGTCGTACATCGAGAATCCTCGGCTATCGATACTCGTAAACAGCGTGCAAGACGTAGTTTCGTCTGTAAACTTGCCCGTCGACGCGATATAGCTCGATTCTCGGAGATAGTTTGTGTTCCAGCGCCTGCCGTTCGTGCTCCTGGCAGGTTTAGATACGATCTTCAAACATGCCACATTGTCGACTTCGATAAAACTTCGATTGCAGATACTGTAATCGATATCGAACACAGACTTGTCCCCTTGTATCTACATGACGACCAACCATTGACCGGCAATTTCATTCCAACGCCAGATCAGATTATTTCACATTGTAAAGGGATTTTCTAAGATACAGTAGACGCGTTGAATTAGAATGTCAACGGAATCGATTGAGTTAGAATATTCTTGCGCGCTATACGGTTACTGCTTCCTTCGATAATTCAATTTTCGAAAGAAATAGCTGGCGAAAAAGATCGGTCGAGCGTGTTTTTAACTGAAAGATTCTTCGCAGTTTTCATAATACGTTCCTTCGTGTAACGTATTCGCCCTCCGATAATAGCAAAATTTACAGGAAATGATAAAAGATAACAAAACGTAGTTTATATTTTATACTTTTTTACAACATTCGGTAAACACGTGTTTACTAGATAGAAAAGCTACAAATATTTGTAAAGCCTACGAATATCAAATTGCTAGAACAAGATTATCTTCTTATGTTCTATACAATTAAAAACACAAAGGGCAGAAAGCATCTTGCGTGACACCGTCAATTGAAATATGAAGATGTTCACTGCACACATTAATATAAAACAAAAGTGACACACCGTTGTACAGTTAATCTTAATTACGTTCGTGCATTATACTCTATTCATTGTTCTCTGTACGAGAGATTCAGTTTGGTCGATAAGAAACATTCTTATCTGCAAGGCTAGGTGCTATATCCCTGGAAAATGTTACAACCCAAAAATGCTGCCCAGCGGGGTCCTATGAGAGAGCATAAATCGCCAAGAATGTGGCATGCCAGGAATGGCGACCGTGGCCATTCTCTCTCGATAGATAATCGTGCTTCTTCTCTATGATGCATGTGGTGTCAGCGCTTAAGACTATCGATCCGGAAGAAAATAAGATCTATTTCGTACAAACTCGATCTCGATCGATCCTCCCATCTCTCTTTGACTTTCGCACACATTTTCACTGTTACGCTATCGATGATGCATCCTTTTTGTTCGCAAGCTGAATTGAATTATAACTCTTGCCCGGCATCCATCGCGGTTTCTATCAAGTTTTCGATCGTGGCATGTCACTAACGGGAAAAATAGGCGTCGTTCAGTGACTACGAAACACGATCTCGTGTTCGCGTGTCATAAATCAAAAAGGCCGGATTCCGTTTTCCCCTTTTTCACCTGAGAGCCTGTACTCGAGCGAAGGGTGAGATACACGACGGAACTTAAACAATTAATACGGCCATGAGTGTGAAAATCTGAGCCTACATGGGTGAGTTTTCGGTTGGCCTGTTTCTCTGCCGCTACCACGAACGAAATCGCATCCGTTGATTTATGAATCGTCTGATAACACGGTGGTTCTAACGTATTCGAACAGTTAGAGGATAATCCATCTCGGGCTATGCGACCAAATGCATGAAAATCAAGAGTGGAATTCTCGATTGTTTCTCGAACCGTAGCGGCTGAATGTTCGCTCCTGTCAGAATTGTTGACAGGATGCACAATGGCAGCAAAAATGGGAAATGATTAATCGCCGGTTCGATTTAAAAGTACGAAGGATAATTAATTTCAGGTTTCTCCGTTTCCGCGCGTTAGTAGTATCGCGGAACAGCCAGCTCATCCATTATTTCAGTCACGAAGCATTCGAATTTGTTTCAAACCAAAGCACGAATAAAGAAATAAAAAGTTTCAATCACGTGTAACTTCTATATATGTGTAAGCATCGTAATCACACCGACATTTATTCTTGTAATAAGTATACTAAAGTTCCCATAGGTTTTATTCACTCTCATAACTTCGAAATCCTAACGCTTAAGTTCTCATATTTAAGCTAGTGAGAAGAGAAGACAGCTATTTAACAAATTTCTATTATTGGAACTGTTCAGTTATCCGAACTGCCTTGTTCGCGTATACGTACTGTAATAATCGTGTACATACATTTTGAAACGTACAGTCAGCTGCGCATTAAGAACACGAATTTCCAAAGTTTTTTGAGACATGATAAAGCAGTACAGAGAAATACGGTACATACGTGCGTAGTTGTCTCGACGACGTTGTATCAATATCGGCTGTTTGCCATTTGCGCCGCCGCACCGTTGAGAGGCGGATGGTGCCATTCTGCCGATAAATAAAGAGTCGAGGAGCAGGATGTTGGAAGGAGTGGGGGCCGAGTGAGGGCAAAAAGAGAGGCGGCATCGACACGATCGAAAAAGAGAAAATTGATGAGGATGCGGGCGTTGTGTTGGTTGCCATCGATCCCGACTGCGAGGTAAATCCCTCTGTTTAAAGCGAAACCTTTCGAAAAGCCTCGACCCTCTAGGAAACTGCGGCCAACGGAAACAAGCGAAAGAACGAAGCTGGTTGGAAGAAAAATCGAGAGAAACAATCGTGACTCGCAGAAGGAAAGAAAGAATCGAAGAAACGAAAGGAGAACGAAGGGTCACGCGTCGCCAGTCAGTGGGGGTTAATCGAGCTTTACAAGGTTGCACGAGTCACGATGTCGCAATATTTGCGATGAAGCAACGTTATTGAAAAGAACGGCGGATTTTATAGCGATTGATCAGAAAGCGGATAGGATCGGCAACCATCGAACCGTTCGTTTAGTGTAGCGAATTCAACAGGCCTGCTAGTGACACGGTTCGTTTATATTCGGAATGGTCTTCCCAAGTTGACAGTATGCCTGGCTTTTACGACATGATCACTTCTTGCGTGATCTATGACGGTAGGTGTCGCTCGTAAAATTTTGATGGGGCGCGAGGAAACGTTGCACCGCGGGATTCGGGTTCATCGACAATATTTAAATGCGGTGAATAATGGAATTCAAAGTTCAGCGTTTAGATATGGTTCCTTTGGGACAGCGTAAATATCCGAAGAAATTTGTTCTCGTCGAGTTGTGAAAGTTATTTTAGACAAGTTTCATTGTATAATGTAAAAGTGTTTTTGAAATTATTTATATAATATAGGCAAAACAAAATCCAATCCATAAAAGGTCAATATTGCTGATATGATGCATAAAAATTACACAAACGCAACTTACATTATTTTATCAGGGTATAAAGAATGTATTAAAGTACTAAATACTTTAGAAGCACGTGGGAAGAAAAGCGCAACAAAAATTTCCATAATTCAAAGGGAAATTTACATCACGATGTCATAGATATTTGAATTCCAAGCTTAATCAAATTGTAGAATTTGAATGGGCGAAGGAACAGTAACAGAAAGTAAATCTTTCGAATTCTCTTTCATAACAACAAAATTTAACAATGCAAATTAACTTCAAAAAGATTGGAACTCGTATGAAGTATTAACGCAAAATCGACTGTCAGTGTATTAAATAATTTATATACTCTGTCATATTGCATAAAATTTCCAGTGGCAAATCCTCATGCTATAATTTACAAAAACTATCATTCGTCAAGCTTCGTTGCCGAAAATTTGCTATTAAAATTCATTCGTTACTAAAATCGAGATCAAAGACATACCTCAATCATCATGTTCCATCATGACATACTTTGGTAAACTATCTTCAAAAAGCAAAACATTCAAAAGAACGTTAAGAAGCGGCAACGTAAATGCAAAAATCGGCATCATTAATAACCGTTTGAAGCGGGGAAAAACGAGATCGATTTTTCTAGTTCGGTACGATCGAAAATATAATACGGACAGGATAATCATTAACATAACTTTTCATTCCGTCGCTCGCGAGATGCGGGAGACACGAGAGCCACGCGAACGAAGATAAATTACTTTCTGACTGCTGGAGCTGCCTATAAGGTGATATCCTCCTAATCTTGAAAAACACTTAAAGCCGAGGGAAACGGATTATTCAAATCCCGGCGATGCCTCGACTCGAACACGCGGGATGGCAAACTCATTTGAGAAGTACGGGGCCACGGAGGAGGGACGGCTGCGTAGAAACGGAATCACCGGATGGCGAACAGCGAGCTTCAAGGGAGGAGCTGAATGAAATCAGGAACCGGGGTGTAACAGCTCGATACCCACGCCTTTTCGTTCCCGTGTTACCGGCTCTAAGAGCATCCGATTGCAAGCTAAACACTTTTCGTGCACGCACAAACGCGCGTCACAGAGATAAACTGTCTGCAAATCGATTTCCCTACCTATGTATGTAGCCGATTCAAGCTGACACTGATTTCTTGGCCTCGCTTACCTTCTCTTGTTGCACACCCTTTCGTAGCGTATCTCTCTGTTGCTAGGGAAGATTTTATACTACCGAAGAAAGACGAGAAGAAAGATATTGAGAATCAATTTTCAATTTGTATGTAGCGAGCGGTATACAACAGAGAAATAGTACGTACACGGAAGAGTACTGTTACTGGGTGTCTCGATAATAAAGGTTGTTCAGTTATGTATTTCAGTATTTCTGCTGTGCTGTGACATTTCATGTGAATCTGCCGAAGTGGGTGTGGATTAACACGTTTAATTCGTATATCTCGGGTCCGAATCAGAATACAGGCGCGCTTTTATTGGAGATTGAAATAATTTACTTTGTTAATCTTATAACGATTATCAAACGTGTTTTTAGGAAATTGTTTCGCTCGCTGTTTTATAGTGTTATTGTTGTTTCATATTATTTATTAATGTTACAATATATACGCAATATTATTATATATATTTTGTGCGTGAAAATACCATTAATAGATGATAGCTTTCAATATTGTTTGTATTAAGTCCATTTCTTAATCTAATCTTCTGTTGACTTTTAGTTAATGTGAAGAATTTAGAAAGTTAATGTGAAACGTCTGGAACATCGTTTCATATTTTTGTCGTGCACGTGTCATTTATTTTGAAAAGACATGATTCCTTAACCGAGAAGATGAAATACGGGTGACTAAATGTGGGCGAAAACTGTCTAGCTCGGTGTCCATTGTGACATCCGATGGTAGCTGTCGGCTATGGCAATTTTGCACACACGGCCGAAATTGATGCGCTTTGAATCCTTGCAGGTCGTAAAACACGGACAGAAAGGACTGTTAATTATCAGGGGTTCCTCTTTTTCCCGGCAAAATACATCTCACCGCGATTGCTCGCAACCCTGCCAGACAGATTTGTAAAACAGAAAAATCATTTCCACACACTGCAGTTCAAATAAATTTCTCTCTTTTTTTTTTATTTTTTTCCATATAAACCAATACTCTTTCTCCCCTGTGTATGGTTCCCCTGTGATTGGGAGGATTGTAGTGTTTTCTGAATAATCCAAAAATAAAAGTTAATTTTACTTTTTCTGTTTGTGTTTCCTAGTTTAAATTATAAAATTATTTCTACTAGCTGATATCAACAATTGGAAAAGTGCTTATTATACTATAATTTGTGACGCATTAATATTAGTTTTTTTATTATATGTGTCGTATTATAGTCTCTACAAACATTAATAAGATTTCAACATAGTTTATGTGACTCCTATATTCTATTAATTCCAGTATTATTTATCGACCGATAAAAATAGTTAAATGTAATTTATATAATCGATTGCGAGTGAATATAATTTGTATATGTCGATATCATGGTAAATTTACGACGATAGGAATCATAGAAACCTACTGCAAATCGTACACAAATTGATTTAAAAACTGAAAGAGTGATGACACCTCTATAAATTTGAGTCGTATAAAAAGAGACGAACTAATTTATAATATTTTGATCCAATTTAAAGTATACCTTCTCTCAATTAGCTATTCCTAGATAGGTATTCCTACACAAGTGAAGATATAGCTCATATATCTACGAATCATTATAATTTGTGGTTTTCCTATAATATTCCTGTAATAAAAAATATTTTCGAAATATTTTTATAAAAAATATGTTCCGGAAAGAAAGGAAATATAAACGTGATTTTAAATGGAATTTCATAGAACTCATGACGAATGTACTATGTGGCAATATTCAAGGGGACGAAATAACATCGCGAGCTTACGTATTATATTGCGGGTGTGAAAGCGAATGAAAGGAAGCGTCGCAGTCGGTCGAAATAAAAATACGAGAAATTTTTACGAAGTTACGTCGGATCGGGGAGAGATTAATTCGCGGCCGGAATGACGAATTTGCAGCCTGTCATCGACGAACCGTGCGTAGCATTATGAACCTGGCGATTTTCAGCGCTGCCTGTAAGGGTCATTTGTCAAGGGAAGTAATTATTTATAAAATGTGGCAGTGGATAAACGTATTTCCGCGTAATATTCTCAATGCGATAGTGTTAAGTAAATTTACGGACGAAACTACAACTCATTTTCTAAGTTTATTACAGTAACAGAAGAGTCGAGTGGTGCCAATAATACGTTTATAACAGGTCGGTTGATCACATCGTAATCGTGGTATCTGTATCGAAAATAAACCCTTTGGTAATGAAATAAGTATCGAGTAATTTAATGGCGAACGAAATCTTATAACAGAAAGAAATAAACCATTGATAACTACTTTTAATACAATATTACCACTAACATAAAGTTTTAGTAAAATACACTTTAATAGAATGTACAACTTGAAGAGAAGAATATAATTTCTTAATCAACTAGTTTATCAAATAAACTTTCACAATTTAAACAGCCGAAGAAAGAATATTCAAAGAATATTGTATTAAGAGCAACGTATTCATAGTTAACGATCGTACTCCATTACAGTTCAGTGGAACAAAATTTTCATACGAACCATAATTGCAGCTGTCGACCGGAAAAAAGCTATTTAATCGAGAACGACCAGACCAACTTTTCATTGCGCCGTTCGGTGTACCTCGCAGATGCAGAACAAGTATACGCGTGTATGTATGTATATGCTCCAGCCGTGGACAGCACAGAGTGTAGGTCTCCACCCCCATGTGCAAGTGCCCATTTAAATTTACAGGGGTATCCACGACACAGGGGTAACCAGTCTAATTGAATTAGTCCCGTCTGGCCAGTGAGAGAGCACGTTTAATCCGTCTTTCAGAAAATTTCGACTATGGCGCACCTCGGAATTTCCGCCGACTCCCTTTCACCAGACATCCAGTCTCCTATCGGCCGCCAAGACGATTCTCCAGCATCCGGCTATATTTTTTTTCCTTTTTTCTATTTGCCGCGAAGGAATCGGAAAGGGAGGTATGGGGGCAGGAGGGCGGTATCTCGATGGATTTGCATTTGAAAGCACCTCCGCCCTCAGCGTCGGAACGGCGCGGCGGCGAGCACAGGGATGAAAGAACGGCAGAGGTTTGTGGGGGCAACCCTTAGTATTTACTCGCCGTAAATACCTGGTTACGAAGGGCTTGTCGACTCTTATATTGATTCCAGACTTCTTCCTCTTTAGTCAGCGAACGGGGCCTTCTGTGAGCTACGCGTTTCTCCAATGATCACTGGCCTGATCCCCCAGAATCGCGCTCGTGGAACGTCGATTCCTACGGTTTTTCGAAGACACGCGAACGCGGAACTTTTAGATTTATCGCTCGATTTACGGGCCAGTCTCGAGTCTCTTCATTGCTTTGAGAAAAGTTTGCCTCGCGTCGTGTCGTTTCTTCTATTTCGCTGCCTCTTCCTCTTCTGTCTTTCCTCTCTTCGTGCCGATTCCTATTCTCCGGCCCCTTCCTTTTCTTAGTCGTGACTGCCGAACTTCGTTATTTCACGAAACCAGTATACCTGGGGTCGCAGAACGGTTGCTAGATTTCGTCGGTAGAATTCCCACGCATTTCGTCTCCTTTTTCTTCTTCCTGCTCTATTCCTTCCTTCGTCTCGGTTGCTTGCGGGATAATGGAAAAGTTGGATACCCGGGAAAGAAAAAGGAACGAAGACGCCGAAAAATTGATAGCCGGTTAATACCGATCTATCTATCCAATTCTCCAAAAAACTGCTCTTACGAAATTCTTCGATTAAGCTGATGAATTTACTGCTTTCAGTCTAAACAAAATTCTACAGATACGGTTTTTCAATTCACGCTAATATATTTATGTTCTTTCCTTTCATTTAATATCAAGTTTGTACATAAATTGTACGAATTTTATGGCGTAACGATGACGAGTAATCTTAAATTAATTTGGTAAAAATACAAATAGTAATTTAGGAACAATAAGTTAATAGTATCTAATTGTCATTAGGTGTATATTCAGTGGGATCATTAATAATTCGATCGTAAATTGAAGGATAAATCAATATGTTAGAAAAAGGATACTTCAGTATTCTTGAGTAATACGTAGGTATATTTACGATTAATATCCGTCTATTAATAAAATGATTATTAGTCTATCGAATAAAGATTTTTACGACATTGACAACGATTTCTCACGATGAATATGTCAGGGATGCTAAGTAGCATATTTTCTTAAATATTTCTTTAAGTATACATAAAGTTTTTAACTTAAATATAGTATATTTATAGCGTAAATTTGACATCAGCAAACATATGCCTGATATATGTATAGATGGTTTGCCACAAATTAAATACCGTAACTAAACACGCAATATTTAACAAATTCAAACAGAAGATATACTTTGGTTATTTGCAGATACACACGCATAGAAATAATATATCTAGTCTTTAACAGCATCGATGCATTTGTCCGAGAACGAACTTATAACGTGTAGTTATTTTCGTTTATCAAGATCATTAAGAGCGATTGATTTCCGTTTACATATTCTGTCTGTATTAATCTTATCCGAGTATCGACAGTCGCGTATGAATGATGCTGGTTACCGCACGAAATTCGAGCGCTTCTCACACAAATCAAACTAACTGTTTATTTCGACGCGTTGCACACACAACCTGCATGGTGTTTAATGTGTTAATCGTGAATTACAACCTGCTAGATGAATAACTATTCTAACAACAATAATCCAATATTAATCCTCCCTACTCTATTGTCGGTATTATAACGTGCACAATCTACTGAAGTAATTCCAGTGTTGCGACAAATTGTAAACTCGTGCGACCATAAACACCAATGTGCTGAATTGTGTTAAGCTGGTAATAAACAACGATACTAATGAATATAATATTTTGTCGCTTTTAGAAAAATGTTTTGTTTGCTTAAAATTCTCATCTGTTTTCTTTTGATATCGATGTTTCCTATCTTTTTTGTTCAAAATGAATTGCATTGTTGCTTTCACATAAAATTTTCTTTTTTATTCGTATTCAGCTGTAGCACAAATTGTATGTAGTTTTAACTAGGAAAGCTTTCTTTGACGACTTTACTTGTGTTTAAAACTGAATATTATAGAATAGTTCACGATAAATAATTTTCTCTTGTGCGAAGAAACTCGTATCGTTATTCGTATAATAAACAAGGTTATACATCCTAATGAAATTAGGAAGCTATTTATTGTTCTCATTTCTGCACGAACTACAACATATTCTAGAATTATTTTCACATTGGCAAGCATTGGAATAGAAAATACTAAACTACAATAAATGAATGTCTTATTTTTAAAAAGTAATAGGAAAAAGTTACCGAGTCAAACGAGTAACGTCGATGTCGCTTTATGGTAAAAAATTCTTTCAAAGCCAATTAAATATGGAAGCTAAGTTGCTGTGAACTCTTGAAGAAAAAAGACGTTTTGTGATGTATCGTCCTATATTTCCTCTACAAAGTGAGCGTCCAACTTTCTAACCAAGAATACGGGATATTGTTTGACATTTACTCTCTCGTTCTTTCCTGATCTATCAAATCTATCAAACGGTTTTCACTTTATCCAACACAACGATCCTGTTTAACCGAAGCTTTTACGTCTTTACCTTGTTTACCAAGTAGTTTAGCCTTCTATCTGCTTCATAACGACGAGAAATGTTCAAATAAATTTGTGAAATGACCAAAAATACACGAGAGAGGAATATTATTCGGGCGGATAGTGGCTCGCTCGAGCTTTCATCCCCCAAAATATAGCTATCTCATCGTTGACGTCGTTTTTCGTCATTGTCGAATGAGTTGTTTTCGCGACTTTCTCGAATAAACACGACGATTGCTCGAAAAATCTTGCTCGAACACGATCGGCCGACAATTTTATCTTGTTTACGAACTCTTCCGGTTTCGTAACTGGCTAATAACGGTGGGAAAACGTCGAAATAAATTCCAAGAATGGCTGTAGCTTCGGACGATCATTAGGTATTTGGTCGTATAAGCTGCAGCAGCCCGCTGAACCTATCGTTAATGCTTCAAGCTCGAAGATGTTTTCCAATTGTCAAATACATAAAATTCCTCTGAAGTATATCTAGTCCTTTAACAGTCCATTTAGTCGTTTGCTATTATTTGTCGCGATTAGTACTCATTTTTTCATCATTTTTCGATGCGACCGAGTCTTACTAGAATATAAAGTAATTTTATCATAAGTTACACAATATTAAGAATTATGAGTATGAAAGTAATATATAATAATTAATAATATATAATATAATATTTTATGACATAAAAACTGGAAGCTTATCGTTCGCTGAACAAAATTTTTTAAAACATTTTACTACAGTTTTAATTCATTCTAAATTTATTTCAGATAAAGACACTATTTTCTCAAAACCACAGAAAATTAACTGTAACATGCGTATAACTGAAAACATCGAAATATTTAACTTTTCATACGCTTTTAGAAAACTAAGGATATATTTTATTTTTAAGTTACAAAATTTCACGATGGTAAGATGTCACGTTGTTGATTTTCGGGAATAATTGCGTAACTGTTGCACGATATATTTTCTGTAATATTTTATGTTATAATAACAGAACAACAATTTCAATATTTCTGCCGCATATTCTACTGCATATTTATTCCCTCATTTATTTTGCAGAATGCAATGTGTAATAAAGCACCTCAATTACTTTCATTATTAGTGGATCAACGTTAGATGTTTTATTATTTTTCACTACCGTGGTACTCTTAAATAAAAAAACATTCCTTAATGAGATTATCAATGTTACATTTTCCGCTAGCTAGGTAACCGAACAGAAAACGGAAAATATACGTAGCGTATGTGAAAAAATGGCAGATTAAAAACGAAAATTTACCAAAGAAAAGGTATAGAAAAGAATGTGATGTCATCACTTTGATGATCTATCGAAATCATGAAAAGAAGAAGTTTTTTTATTGACCCACTAATGACAAAAATAACGAGGGAGTTATATTATATACGTAATCCATTTATATTTCGATATTACATATTAAACATTCTCTTGTACGTTATTATATATTCTGCCATATTGCAGTATCGAAATGAGTGAAACGACATAATCAATTAAAATATCATCAAATTGCAAATTACAATTTTCCATATATAGAAACATGATTTCCTCCCAACAGAAAATACTACTTCGTCCGATGTGCAACATCTCGCGTAGCAACAATTTCGCGAGTATTTATAGCATCTCATAAAGACGCTCTAAGACTGTTATGCTTGTATTCAGAAGAGAGACAAATGTCCGTCACATATCAAGGGGGTTAACTCTCTGAGCCAAGGGGATGTACAGATTACGTTTTGCGGATCAATAGACGGGGAACGTAAGCGGTACGATTATCACCCTCATGTTACCCCCGAGACTACGTTTCATTGTTACGCATCCCTAAACTATAATTCTTTCAAGCTAATTCGCAAGCTTCCTTTGCTTTTTCTCTTACAGCTTTTTGTATTACCTTCGGAGAAAAGTCAGATTATCGTTATCTAATATGAAATAATCATCTCATTCTGGTTTTTTGCCATAGAATTTGTATATTTTTTTATTAGCTATTAAGCTATATTGTTTTAATGCATAATTATGTACTTTGGTATATGGAATATTGAATTGGTATATGTGGGATTCAGAAAAAAATTAGGGTATGGATTGTAAAAATCTTTCAATTGAAGAAGCTGTAGACAAACTTAATCATCATTCGTAGAGAGTGAAATAATCGTAAACCTTGAAACTCATTGTTGTACGTACTCATAGTCCTATATACACTTGGAACTTTGTAAAAGAATTCTCTATATGAATATATTTAAATAAAATTATTTCTCTAAATAAGTTCGTTTTTGGAATTTACTTAAGGATATTAAAATATACTTGAGTATAAGAAATGTACCATTTTTATTACATATTTTTAGCATCCAGTTTTTAACAAAATTTTTCCAATAAAACAGAAGCGACAACACTAAATAAAGGATTAATAAATTAATTGATTAAGATCAATAAATCATTCTCATTGACTCATCCAATCACACTTACCTGAGTATTTGTGAATTTATGAATTTAAAACAATCTTCAGATATTAGAAGTTTTAAACTATGTGTTCCATGGAAAATGTCTTACATATCCTACACGTACTCACTTATTGCGATATATTATGAAACTTTTAGGCGGATATTTTCCGAACTTACTATCTGTTTACGACAGCGTTTATGCATAGTGTACGAGGTTAAATAAATAAACGAGTTACGAAAGCAATGAATATTTAACGTGCACATCATAAATTTGAAGAAAATTCAATTGTTTGCCGAATGAGAAACCACTTTACGTTAATCCAGAGAATGTTAAATTTATGTCCTTACAAAAAAAAGCGCGCACGCACATAGTTTTTTTAAAATTATTATTATAAATATTTGTTACATAAAAGGATTAATTTAGTGGATGTTTCGTAAAGAAATCTAAAAATTTTAATTCGTAAAAACACAGGATGAAGAATAAAGATGACAGAAAAATTTTATCGTAAGAAATACGTTCTACACGAGTGAAATGTCGGTGTGGAACACGTTCTCGTTTATCTGGTTCGATATTTCTGATTGATCACGTTTATACTTTCTTCGTTGTTCTCCTCCGTTGGTACGCGAGCGCTTGGCATCTCCGTTCTTGTAATTAAAACGTCATCGCGTCTATTTATCCTGTCGAACGATCCTGATAAATGTTTCTGTGATTTCAACGCGAATCCGTTATACGGAAACGTGACGCGGCGACTCTTTCCATCCCCTTCCTTATCGAACTTCTACTCTCTACACCCCCTTCCGATGTGTTGAACTTCCCTTCCGTTCATGCCGATACGCCGCCTTCCGTTTCCACGGATGAAGAGAAGATCTAATAACGTTAACAGACTCGTTGTTTTCCTCCTCGGATGGCTGTAATCCCATTTTATGGAGTCGCGAATGTAGATTGCGCAAATGTGTACAATCGTAATGTATGTGCTCCGGGTATATAAGCGCATTTATAAACGCGCGTCGGGGTGAAACGCGTTACACCAAATCGTGCGTCTTGCAGTAGACGACAAGGGACGCATTGGTTGCCTGGTGAAACGTGTCGTAGCGACAGTTGTTCTATGATTTCTCATTAACTCAGCTACGATCTTAGTCGCAAGTTCGAATTTGTCCCCCGAAACTGTTCATTTCCTAATCTGAGGAGTGCTTCTTTTAATCCCTTACACGTTATTAAATATTCAATTCTCTTCTTGCTTTAATTCTCGTAATATTAATTCGTTGTAAGATACATATATTACAGAACTGAATCAACCTACGGTTATTTTAATGTTCCATTAAGTTAATCGAACGATTCAGGTTAATATATGGTTATTTTGGTAACATTATCTAATATCAAATTGTAATACAATTACAATCATGGTAGTACTTTGGTTTCAAATTAACATAATTATTGTTATAATATTCGTTATACGGTTTCGTGCGCGATTAAAATGTTTAATAATCCTTTGAACGATAATCCTGCTGAACCGAACAAAAGAGACGTGTAATTAAATTAAAGCAGGATTCATTGATGTTACATAACCGATCTCTTAATATGGTTACCGTCTGCGTAATTAGTCGACTGTTCGTACGTTATTTACACAAGAATAAATAATTAACTTTCTTGCTATAAATACAACAATTATTATTAATATAGAGGTTCTATATTTGCAATTTTGAGTCGCCAGAAAACAGTAAAAATGTTGGATCTAATTACAGATTACACGGTTTAGCCGAGTCCTTAATTATAATCCATAATTATGTCTACTGTCCAGACTATCTTGCTTGAAGCAACTATAATGGCACTATCCATAACACTAATGTATGGGACCTGTAGGGGATTGAGACACACAGGCTTAGCCATAACTATTCCTTACATGTAAAGTTAGTTCACTCGAAATAATAGTCGAAAACTTTTTAGTATTCTCATTATGTACCCACTGCCTTTACATTTTTGTTTATTTTCGCTCGTTTTATCCATTTTAAAATGTATTATAATAATTCACTTTCGAAATTTACAATTTAGTATTTCAAATATTTCACAATTTATTTTTATTGACATATTGCTTCTGTGCTCTAATTTTCTCGTTGAATCAAAATTGGTCATGCGAATTTAATTAAACCGCATACACAGAATTTAATTTTACTTATTCATGGAACCTGTGTCCCAAGAATTTTCAATAGCTTTTATAATTTTGTGAACAATTAATTTGTATTTACCTTTTGATTAATTTTTCATATCTGCTTTGGTGTTATTTTTAAAGACTGAAAAGCTCATCGTGGTTAAATATATACAAATAACGCTAGTTTAAAGTGGTTACCTTTAAAAAGGTTAAAAAGTAACCACTTTAAACTAGTGTTCACGTGTTGATTCTTTAATAATTTGCATTGACAAATTGTGCTAAATATGGGAATTTCATCCCTTTCGCGTATATTTATTTTCAAAAAAGCTTTCTATGAAAAGTGGAAATTACTTTTGAGAATTAAAAAATTTACGCGGCTTTTATTCGGAATAACAAACTTATGCTATCCGACTATGGAAAAAGGCAGTAATTGCAAAAAATGTGTGAAACGAGTTTCTACGTACTTTTGAGTAATTGCGAACATTTTGTACCTTAATTTTTGTGCAAAGTGATAGTAAAATATAATGTTCTGTTAAAAAGTTAATAATATACCTGCTGCCTTTAAACAAAATTTAATCGATACAAACAAAAAAGTAGTGATCTGTGTTATTGTACCATTGCATCTACAAAATGATATTGTATACGACATTAATGGTTGAAACTGTAAATTGTCTCCTTAAAACTTCTCTAATCCCGATGGAATCTTCGGTGTCATTGTTAACAACAGTCGAACATTTTATTTTATATGAAGAAAGCGAGAAGCCAAACAAAATGAACTTTTATCTCTTTGTGATAGTAAAACTATATAAATGTCTTAATAGAATAGTAGCACCTAAATATAGCTTAGCGAGTGATCAACTTGAACTATCTGTATGTGACAGAATTGATCCAGCTTTTCCTACCCGAGGACCTTTCATACCTTTTATCATAATTGGACAATGTGCATAACTATATTTATATTAGGTATATTTAGACGCATTGTGAGTAACTGTCAAAGTAACCTATACTAAAAAATACATTACAAAAAAAATAGATATACAGTCAGCCCTCCTATAACACTTTTAGTTTGTTCCGCGTTTTAGCGAAATCGTGTTATTCAAGTGTATTATTATTGCCTCTTAAATGAAAGTACATCGAAGATATAGCAACTGAAGAGAAATTACGGATAGCAGTAGAAAGGAATAAATGTAACATCTTAGCAGATAAAAACATTCGAAGTGTACGGTCGCCAATCGTTAGTTAACCATGATTTGTAAATTAGCGACTGAAGTTAGCGATAATTGCTGATCAATCAGGATTAATCAGACGCAGTCAAGGTTCCAGTTAGCTAAAGTTAGATGTGATCAAACTTCCGCAACCCTCAATTAATTGATTGACTTGTTGCCTGTTCAAACGGAATGAAGGAAAATCAAAGAATTTCGCAAATTTCCATTTAACAATTCATATTCAATAATTCTATTTAAGAAACGAGAATGACATTCTATCCTACTGTGTTGCAGCAACTACGATGACCGAAAATTCCATCATATTACTCTCTTATGTATAGAAAATTCATCTCTTTCAAGAAAGATAATTTATTTATTATTATTTATCGATGAAGACTTTTTGCGAATATTTCGCTTCTAGCGGCAATCTGGCGATAACAAGCGTACCAAGTCAGACGCGGCGTGACATAACTAGCGCAGAAATGGCAGCGTGCCCAACTAAAAGCTGGTCCAGACTTAGAGACAATTGTTCACAGACAAGTGTCGTGGACAGTTCGTAATCTGCGTACGTTATTTGCAGATAATCTACGAGTATAAGAGACGAAATACGAATTCGCGGACAAATATTAGCCTGTCTTTTGTCTTTCGTTGAAATGGAAAACAAGAGACAATGTTTGCGAACATTTCAAGACGGAGCATGCAAAAGGACAACGGTTTTAACTTTTACTGTAATCGGAGTATACTATAGTATACTATAAATTGTATTATTTATTTAGGATTTATAAGCAAATTAATTATTGGTAAGTACAACATGCATGTAGAGATTATATAAATTAGATCGGAAAAATAATATGGTAGAATATTCGCGTGATAATTAGAAAGTAACGAAAGAAAGAAATGAAAACAATTTAAAATGCTAATTTGAATGGGGACACAGAGAGTTGCCAAATATCTCAGCTATATATCGCAGCGTTCCATCTAGACTGTAATTTTATAAAATCCGGCATTACTGTGCAAAGTGTGCGTGGTACCTTCTTCTTTTCATTTTTGGGTCAACATCTTGAAGTATAATTTCAAAGTAATACCGCGACATTTTTGCGAAACTCCTAAACTCAATGCTATCTTCTAGAAGTCGCTTCCTTATTCATAATCTTCGACTGAAAATATACATTGGACTTCGTCTAAAAATTTACTTCTTTCTATGCAAATTCAAAAGCAGAGAAGA
This sequence comes from Bombus soroeensis, assembly GCA_014737365.1. Taxonomy (NCBI): domain Eukaryota; kingdom Metazoa; phylum Arthropoda; class Insecta; order Hymenoptera; family Apidae; genus Bombus; species Bombus soroeensis. The sequence continues at coordinate 201,693 of JACXIL010000206.1, forward strand.
TCAAACATAGTACTCACTAATGTTCTTTTCTGATCTTAAGCCTGATCTAAATTGGCAGTAGTAGTTGATATTGAAAAGTTCTTCGAATCCTCATTCATCTTTTAGTCTCACTCATATATATGTATATATTTTTCATATACGTATACTTATTGGCAAAAAGTCTACTTGTACGTGTTGATACATGGTACATGATAAATGCTACATGTAATTGATGACATACAAAAATAAGATTAGATCATTTGAGAGCAAAAAATTTGATAATTCGCAAACATTCTCATGTGGTGGCACAAATAGTGGATTGAAAAATGGCTCGCTTTCTTCAATTATTTATGGACATAAACATGCTGTACGATCTAGTTTGGAATAGATATACTCTATATGTATATGCTTTACTTAACGACGTACGTATCTTTATTAAAATAAACATGTTATCTATGCCAGTCTAGATTTCAATACTAACACAATATTAACTATAAACTAAGTTGTCTATTATATTTATAAGCCTAAACGTCTCTTAACAAACAAAGCGTTTCTTATTACATCGAAGATGACTACCAGTCACCGCGTCTGCAGTTCTACTAAAAAGGTACGACATATTGATCATGAAGAGATCAAAGAATTTCTCATTGGTGCTCGAATTTCAAATACCTAACACGTGTTTCAAGTTCCGTGTTCAACATTCTATCAGCAGCTGCCTGTTAAAATTCTTCGTCCGGGCGATACACGCATGCATGCACATGCTATTTCGCGTTAACGGCCACCGCGGTTGCTATATACGTCGCTGGTATCGCGGTATTACGTCGCTCCGCTTCCTCCATTTCGGGATCCTGAATGCAAGATGGTCAAAGGGCTCATGAAAGAGACGCGAAGAGCGAATTCGACGCTACCGCGTTACTCGTCTGTCCCTGTAAACAATGAAAACCATCGATCCGTTGACTGAAATGAAGAAGAGAATTTCTCGTCGGATCCGTGAAGCCGCCTTGACGGATGACGCGCGTGCATCAGTATGTCACGAACGCTCTTAAGTATCTACACGCCTACTCTGAAAAGTTTCAGAATGGGCTGCTTTCGTGAACTTGCCGAGAGGGCTTGAAATTTCCTCCCGTGCCGATAGATTCTCAACCAAAGTTCCCACATGCCGAGAACCTTGACACTTGCTTTGCTCTATTTTTTCCTGTCTGCATCTTTCTCCCTCCTCCGCCTCTTCTCCTTATTCCTTTCTTTTCTTTGCGTGTTCATCCTGCGTTTTTTTGAATTGCGAACAGTCAAGAAGTATATACTTGGTACTGCGTGGCTATGAAAGAGTGAGGCTATGAGTCATGTGAGAGATATTGAATAAAACAAATGAATTAAAAATTCAATTAATAATTTCAATAAAGTAATTACCATATTTTTGTATCTATGTCGATCTGAGATCAAGTTATTTAATATCTTGTGATAGAACGCTTTAGCAAATATTCACGTTTCTCTAACGATCACTTATAATATTCGTGAATTTATTGGAGACATAAATACATATATACGAGAATCTATTTCATTGATTCATTAGATACGTATGATATAGGTGAGCATTAATCGACGAGCAATAATAGATATAACTGATACTATATATTTTAGTACGTGCATATTATTTAATATTGCATAAATACGGTTAAATTGATATGCTCTTGACAAAATTATCGCCTCTTTATTTATATTTATGGAGATCATGAGACCCATATATATGGAAATACGAGCAGATTCCTCATTTTACCTCAAAATTCATTTTAAGCATCCAATGTATCATTCATCTTTGTTCATGAATAAGCCATACAATGTAGTACATCTGTAATTGGAATTCATAAAATGTTGTAAATAATCGACTACCTAAACACTATATGATTGTATTACGAATTTGAGTTCTTCATATTGACAGTGACATAGCTTTAAAAATTGCAACTAATAAAGTAAGATTTAAAAATATTCTACCTTCAGATGAATAAATTTTCTGTAAATTAAATCTATTAGAAGTCACCTGAAGCGTATAGAATAAATGCTAAATTTTTTAACATCTCGTTATTTGCATTCGACACGATTATAAGACTGAATAAGTTGATAATTCGTGTTTTCGTTATACATAGAAATAATATACAGTTAAAATATCTTTTACGCGATGAAAGATCTGTGAAATTTATTTGTGCAACAGAAACAAATATTTTTTATTTGTACCATTGTCAATGACAAGAAGCGGAATGCTATCATACTATGAATAAAATCAATATACATCGTATTACACTTAATCGAAAGAGACTAAGCCAACTTTGAAATTTGGTCAATAATTTCTTAAAGAAAACAATTATTTCCACCACTAACGTTCTTCGTATTAAACAATTCTCAAACAACATTGTTCTGCCTTTTTAACGGCCTACGAGAATCTACGTTTAAAGAAGTTCAAAGAAGTACACTTAAAAGAAATATATTATGTACTATGCGTATAAAAGGCTTAACGTCAAATACGTAGAATTATCACAGACTGTATTAGATCCCCTAGAACTCTTTGTAGGGTCGCGTTAAACGTTTCCGTTTCAAACGACCAACGTTCTACGTGTCACGCTTCAACGTGCAAGATCGTTTCGAAAATATTTCATTGCTCAATCCTTCAGCACGAACGTGCGTTTGAATGGAAGCTTTGTGCGTAGGTACTGTTGGCAGACCTTGTCACCTCTGCGAAGCGTGCGGAAACACGCGAAAGGATCGAGCGTAAGCGGAAGGAGTTACGCAACTGGCAAACAAAGTGATACCGGCACGTACACACGCGTGTTTGTAAAACACGTCATCGTTCTCCTTTGCCGCGTCTTTCAACCAACCAAGTATCTGTCTTTCATGCTGCCAATACCCGTGGCAGTTTAAACTTCCAATTGCTGTCAGGAAAATATCGGTGGCGCGATGGAAAGCCGGCTACCGATAAAGTGCCCTCCCGGAAGGCTCGTATAACTGCATATTTCCTGCTACGTTTACCGCGTTTTGTCTCGAGAAGAAAAAAGGCTAACCTTCGTACTCTCTGCGGTGTACGATCTCGAAATAAGTTCTGCTCTTACCTCCTCCCCTCCTCGCCTACGTTTGTCATCCCCCTGGGAGGCACTTTCAGTATAGCTACTCGTCTTTTGTATTTTTGCCCCAGCTTCGTATTTTCCTCTATACCCTCCGCTCGGAGATCGCTTTTGAATATCGCCCCGATAGCCTGCTATTCTGTTACGAATGTACTTTCGTTCTTTATTGCAGTAGTCGAATGGGACCGTGCATACCTATCGCTTCATGTGTTATAAAGGAACGCGTCCTTTTATCGAAATACGTGTCACAGGGAACGGCGAGCAACCGTTTCATTCCGAGAAATTTGTTTCGTACGGTGCTAATTCCGCCTGATAGCTCGCGCTTCAGCCCGTGAAACAATCGCAAACATATCTTCTTCTAATACAATAATTCTGTAATTTATCACGTGCCTGACAATGTCGAATGAAACGATGCTGTATAACGGCAATGTTCTTGGGAATGATTTTTAAACATTAGACAGAGCTATATTACAACTCATTGAACATGGCACTCGAAATTTCAGGAAATCCATTAAGTGTTTTATTCTGAAGGAGAGGCTTTCATTTTTGCCGCAGATGGTAAAGTGGACGAGAAAACGTCCCCTTTTTCTTTTCCTTTTATTTCTTTTTTTCTTTTAGAATGGCAATTCATTAATGGCGAAAGGAGTAGTTTCGATGCTATTTCTCACATTTCAATTTTCGGACAGTTTTCAAATATAACTCGTATGATACAGTCTTTCGATAAAGTTATTACATTACATGATCTTTATATACATATTATCACGTCCATGTAGGAAGAATTCGAGAATAGAAATCATTTTTTATTGATATGACTAATAATTTTGGATTATTAATTCGAGATCAGTAAATTATTACTAAACCATGGAAATTTTGTTTGAAAAGTAATATAGCTTTAAATATTGATTTATGGGTGTATTTGTTTTCTATCGCTAAGAGATTTAATTTTGAGAAAGAACCTCGCACAATTGATCTGTGATATTTATTTAACAGTAATCACGTAACAATGGATACAGAACGTTTCATTTTTAGAAACATGTTGATTAACTTAACTCGACGGTGTTCATCCGAAATTTAACAAAACTCATCGTTCGTTTTAAGTTCAGTCCATTCTCCGTGATATAATTTTCCCGCTGCGCAAGTGCACCAAATCGTAGTCTTAAAATATCAATTAGTGTTCGATGAAAAGGCTCAAAGCTTCGAAATATTCGTAGCATCTGTCAACCGCATAAAGGGAAGATACCTATTCATCCAAAGTTTCCTAATTTGCACCGCACACAACCGCGTGAAAGCATGCCTTCCTGATCAATGAACTCGCGTTTTAAAGCTTTCGTTCAATTAAATGACCTGCCTTTACGACCGGCTGCAGAAATTTAATTTCTGGCCAGTCTTCACGAAAAATTGATATGTTTCGCCGCGTGTTTACGATCGTCTTTACGACTCTTTGGACGTTGCTCGGCCACTTACAACCGGAATAGGGCGGACCGGCACTGATATATGTTGTGGGAGTTCAACTGGCAGCAGAATTCCAAACTGCGCTCCCTCATTCTCTCAACTTTCTTGCGTAAGTACACCATACTCGAACTATGTCCAAGTTCGAGCTATCCACTACCAGAAGTCAAGTGGCTTTATGGAAAATAATTCGAGTTGCTCATGTGAATTACCACAACTTTTGCGATCGTTCGTCGGCTATTATAGCGTGTACTCGAGCAGACGGGGCGTACTTGACTCATCAACAATGCAAAGTAAACGGTAGTATAAGATTTACACAACAATGAAATAAATGCTTTTATCAGGCTTGATCGATGTTTATAGCCCGATATTCAATTATCCCATTTTCGACGCATCCCTGCATCCTGCACCGTTTGCATGGCGAAATCTGTCAATTTGATCGAAACTGATATTTTATGTCCCGTAAACTGCTGGAAATTTTATTGCCGTTCTAATTTTCCGTTTTAGGGAATCGATTCTCTTTTACGATCTCTCTGCGGGTAGCAATGAAAACTGTACTTATACAGGTATGTAATATTCGCTCGGAAGCGTATTAACTTTTTCCATTACGGAATGTTTCCAAGCGTATTCTAACGGTATTACATACAACTCCGCGGCGAATTCCAACGACTTTTTGATAAGGGATAAAGAGACGAAATATTGGAATAGTTTTATTTAGCAAAATTGTTATTCGACGTATTGTGTATCGCATATTGTAGTTCAGAAATATTTGGACGTTACTTGTTTCAGTCAGAATGTGAGTTAATTCCACAATTAAGTCCAGAAATTCCGTTTTCTCAAACGTTACAGTTTTAAAGAATTAATAAACCGATAACAAGAATGTATTCAATGTATCCTTTTATAAGAGTATATTTCCATTCTGAACAAATACTCGGCGAACGAATGAAATGGAAAGACTGAATGATCTCGGCGTTGCATTCCGTTCGGCCATGTTCACTGGATTTGTTTATTGTGCATGAAGTATTCAGTCCTCATTAGCGTTTCACTTTAAAGAGAGAATCGTTTCGAACGTTACGAACACGGTAACCTATTTTCAGCGAGAACGAGCAACACTTGTGAAGCAAGAAGCGGTTGAATGTAAAATGAATATGTAGAATAGCCGAGAATTCTTCTCGTACCGTGTAACACGCTTGTCAGAATGTCCTTCATCTGGCTGGTTTCGTCGTCCCTTTTCTCCCTTCTTAATTAACATGACTCTCAAGGGTTAAAAACTATTCCTGCGCAACAAGGGGGAAAAAGAAGCTGGTAACACGGTTGAAAGAAAGACGACCTGTTGGAAAAAGTTGTTCGTGTATAATAGCTGGATATTTACGCGTGGTTACACACATAGCCATTATTCGCCGTTGCGGTCGGTTTTTAGTGAAGCTTATTTTTATGACCATTCGTGCTGCCAGTATAATTCGGTTCGTTCTTCTGCCATTCTCGGTTAGAATCGCAAAATCTTTCGGTTGTTACGCGTCAGGATTAAAGGAGAATGCGCTGGCAATTTGCCTACATAGGAATCAAGGAGCAGCTCGTAGTTGCACCATGTATAAACTTTATCAACCCTTGTGTGCGTTACATAAGTTTTTCGAGATTTCAAAATCAGTGCCGGCGCTTAGGAATAATACGATCTCACGGTATAAGGTACCTTGCAATATATTTCGGTAAATATTTTTTAAGTAGTTTTGCTGGGATATATTTACGATACTGAAAATTTCATCTCTTAACGTCTATCGTTTGGGACTTAAGGATTCTTTAAATGCATAGAACAAGAAATTTTATGTCGTTGTAACCTTTCCAGGAATACTACTTGGTACGTATACGTGGCTTTAGTTTTTCTAAATTCGTGGTTGATTTTAAGGAGAATAATGAACTGTTACGAGTAAATATTTCCTAGGAAATTCCTTAAACTAAAAAAGCAGAATATATTTTACCAACTGATTGTCAGTTGCTATATGTACAACATATTGTGTAGCTTCACGCTACGTCATTGTAATCTTACATTCAGAGTAATAAAATTGCTTTATTCGTATTAGAAAATCTTTATTATCTAGGAAAACAAAATTAGGAAGTGTGAAAAACACATTAAGCTATTAGAATCTTACATAATCTAGAGAACATTAAAAGTATTTATACTTCGTTTTAGAAGAAATTTCTTTTCCTCTGGTCTTCAAAAATCCGTCCCAGAGGGCGATGGTCAAAAGGAATTAACGTTAAACAGTTGGATATGCTTCCGTTAAATTGGACAATTTTTACGTAAAATATTCCTTTCTCCAAGTGATAATCCACGTATTGAATCCCATGAAACAATATGGGAAGATATGAATCTTACAACTGAAGTGTGAATAAGGAACAAAGGTATATGAAAAGGAGCAAGCAAGTAGTAGTGGATCGCCTATAGTCAGACGCATATTACTTCTAACTTCAAAGTGCTTTTGTCTCTAATAAATCCGTTCGAATTTAAACCAGACGCTTTATGTTATTAATACATTTGTTAAAAATGTGAAGAAGCTCTGTCTAATATACAATAGTCGTATATACTTACGTTTATAAATATCAGGATAGTTACGAAAATTAAATCGCGCAAGTGTATATCTTACAAATATCGTACTCGATAAATTTGTTGATATTATTAAAATTCAATTTGCAAATAAAATGACAAATAGTTGAACGCTAATTGACACTTCGATTTTATGAACAATGTCATTGCATAAAAATCTTGAACTAGATTCCTATATTGGGTAAATTTTTTTACCAATGTTACAATAACGAAACATTTTACTTGATACATCAGAGGAATTTATGCAGTTTTCGATTGACCATTGTAATTTCCACTTTGCACGAAACAGCACCTCTTAACGACTGCTGCTTTTCCGATAGTGCATTAAGTGAAGAGTACCGTTTCACGTAATTTTCAATTTCGTATAATCTGTTCGATTTCTCTCAGTTGTTCACATCTAGCGCATGCAGTACAATTCGATAATAATTGAAAGTCGATGAATAAATCGAAGCTTATGCTTATCTGACTTTTACATTTATCGATATGAGAAATGTTTAAGAGTGCTGTTCATATAATTGTACATATATATTATAAAAGGCTGTTTTATGCTATTTTCGCTAATACTAAACTGCTTAAAGAACATAAATTCATATAAAATTTCTGTGTTATGTATAATTCATTTAAAAATTGCTAATTATAATTTCAACATAATTGTTGAGTATATTTCACGACGTTCTATTGCGATGAGAGCAATATTGATATTACATTAACATTTTATGAACATATTATGTGTGTAGAATGAAACATTTTACAATTTCATTAACAATGTAGAGGGATACGACCATTATGATTATATTGGCAAAATTTCACATAAATCTAAAATTGTACGAGTTACAAGACATTTATCAGAAATGTATTATGAAAGTATTTGAGCAGTCAATTGTTCATTACATTACTAAGTCACGAATATTTAATGGGATCATTTTTAGCAATAGTTCTGAATTGAAGACGATTATTCGTGCCGTGTACATTTTTTTTACTATGTTGTACGCGTATATTTGCGGTAAATGTCTTTTAACTTTAATGCACATTTTTTGGTTGTGGTTTCAAGTTCTATATACGTAATCACAATCGTTGTTACGCATGCCAATGAACGCTCAAACATTCAAAATGTTTCGTTCGAGTGTTTTCACGAATCAATGCATGCCATTCGGGAAAAAGATTGATTTAAGCTTTTACTAATCGTACATATGAACAATGTCAGGAAAATAGAAGTTCTCCAATACTCTATAATATCTAAAATAAGTACGCTTTTTAACGAAACTTAACAACCAGAAGGGAATGAAACAAATAAATTTACGGACACTGTAACCATTAATATTCTGTAGTATTGAATATTTGTTTGCAAGAAAATCGCTTCTACGCCAATAATTGTAAAATTTCTTTACCTCGGACCGCGAATTTATCGCTGTTTACTTCGTGGAGGAAGTTTCTCCGTTCAACGCGGAGAATAAACAAGAAGCTTGGAAGGATCGAAAAAATTTCCGAGTCGATGGGCTACTTAGTACGCACGAGACAGTAAAATACGCTGTGGCCATCAAACTTGAGGATTGCCAACACAAGCGAATCAAGTAAATACTTTTTTCAGCAAGATAAGCTTGTCGTTTTTGCGATTCCGTGGAGCATGGGCCACGGTGTGTAACTGCATCAAGAGAAGGAAGAAGGTATCCAGCAGTCGATATGAAACCGAAGAGACCACTGCAGCTTTTCAACGCTAAAATACCGGAGATGCCGTGCATTCCTTCCGTATACTCGGGAGGGTAACCGGATCCTCGGCTAGCTTCTTCCGTCGCTGATTCTTCAATGCTGAAGGAGCAAGCAACTGGAAAGCTGGCCGACCATCCTTCCAGCCGGTCCTCGCGACCGGCCGATTATATTCCAGGGGAGCAATAAAGCGATTAGGATGCTCGGTTGTACGCGGCAGCTTAAGGAGAGAAATGAGGACGTCGGCCAGGACCGTAGCTACCAATAGATTGCCCTACGGAAACTGAAAGAGAGGGAATGCATAGAAGCTCTTTCCTTATAATACGCGAAATGCCTTTAAATACGGAATGCCGACTCATCGATTATTCCAGATATGCCGCTAATACGCATTCTATTCGTGCCTCGACGCACGCTTTCGATTTTATGATTATGGTTACGCTTACGCAGGACCGCGGTCGCGCTCCCATCATCTTTCCTTTTGACAGCAGTTTCGCAGGAATAAACTTTGATCCTGGCCCATCATTTCGCGAGGAGGGTGTTAAGATAAGAAAATATGTAATGGAGAGATATTAGATGATATCATACGAGACTAAAGTGTGGTGGTAGCTGGTGAAAGTGTTTCATATTTTCTCGTTTAAGGTTTTACTTTGTGAATACATTGGTACTTGTTGTCTTGCTGTCAGTTGAATACAGTTAAAAAAAAACGAACTGAGAAATTCTATAATAGAATTTGAAATGCGCGAACCTAGACCGTTAATTATCCCTTGACGTATTGGCAGAAGTTGAATAGTAGCTTAACATTAGTATGTATATAGTATCTATATACGTCATTCGACTTGCTTCATTTCGTTAGGTAGGCATTGTATCGTCATCGCGTTAAACACGCAACAATGTAGTAATTGATTATAGTATGTGTTTACTTTATAGGCACGAAGGAAGCTTAAAATCTATATTTCGTGAACATAAATGTCTCGCTATACTTGTATCGTCAAGTCCTATTTTCCTAGATTTCATTTCAAAACAAGATAATGTTGTGCTTCTCTACGGCATGTTTTGAAAGTCTGCATTGTTACTACACTGTAAACGCGAATACGTCGGTTCTATAAAGTTGCTTTTCAAATAATTTTCAACAAACCTTATAAATTTCGAATATTATTTAAATATATTTCGATTTACTTCAAACTTTTATTTTCCCAGTTAATAATATATTAATTTGATCCTTAAAATATTCTGTAATTATATATTATAGTGGAAATAGTAGAAGACACTTTCGCGAATATCGCTCTGAGAATTTCTAACTTGATATCTATATAGTTTTAAAACATAGATGAAGATGCATAATCATAGCAACGCTATGTAAATACTATGTCAAAGGGTGTTAAGTTTACGTATATTATTACGTCAAACCTATCCAAGTGTAATTTATGAAAGAGATACTGAGTCCTCTTTAGTTATAATTCATATACTTGCAGATTTACGTTACCTATAGATAGTATTATATCAGAGACTGCTATCTCTGGTCCATAAAGAATAACGCTATTATATTTAAAGCTTTTAGTGTAATAATGCTTAAACTGCCTTATATTGGTTTAAGATGACGTAGAACTAGGTCAAAACCTATCAACCTTATTTCATAGAAAAGCATGCTGTTATGCGAAGACCTTAGATATATTATGAAAAGAGATAATAGAAGTAAGTACTTTTAAATTTTATATGTTCGCGGAAACATAAAATTACATTATTTTTCAAGAAGATGCTATTTGTCCCGTTTTCATGTATTTATTTTACGTACTAGCAGCGAGGAGTTTAAAAATATTACTGTTTTCCAGAATGTTTCACTTTTAACGTTTTATTTTCAGTCATAGTAATACCATATTCCTTTTTTTCATAAATATTTAATTCGTGCATTTCGATCAGTTTCACAAATTGTAAGACTTTACAGTCCAAACTTATTTTAATACTAGCCATAGAACTGTAATAGTTCATCTCCTCGTTAGGTAATTATATTTTATTACTTCATATTATATTATACCTTATAATAATAAAATTTATATGTCTATAAGGTTCAATGTTAATCAGAATATTAACAATATCATCTCAGAAATTGAGTCACAAAAACATTTTACGTACTAACAATATGTGCTAATTTAAAACGCATAAGAGCTCAAACATTCGTTCATTCTTATACTTCTGTCTCCAATAGTTTAGTTGCAAATTTTTGTGTAGCAACTTGTATTAAAAAGAATTTTTAGACACTGCAATTGTAGAAAGGAAAAAAAACGAAAGTTCATTTTGTTCCGTATCTGGTTGGTACACTACTAAACCGTAGATATTTATGCATATTTTTATGAATACAATTAGAAAAGTAGGATCTAGATAGAGATTTGTTTCATCCAGATGTTACTACAAGTGCAGTACTTTGGATATTTTATATATTTTTGCATATTATGTAGATTCCATGCATATTTGCATCTTTAAATTGCCTATAATTGCATCCGCAAACTACTAATCAGTAAAGTTTCCTAACAAGCTCGTACCTTGGACATTGGAAATTGCTAAGATTAAAAAATGTCCGATGATTCTACTTATTGACGTGAATCTCTTTTGTAGCAAAAGAAAGAGGGCCACGCATCAATGAAGAATTTCGATAAATTATTGATCTATTATTTCTACGAAGTTCAGATAATGTAATCATTTATTATATAACACAAATCGCTTCTACATTTTCTTGTAACTCAACGTTCATTAATATTCTTTTCTCTTTAATATTTCAGTTTAATAGTCGTAGTTTAAGATTCTATAATCCAAAGTTACGTACGTACTTGTTTATGGTTTCTTACTTTTGTTTCCGCAACGTGAATTCTATTACTTATTCAGCGACTACTTTGGAGGTATGGTTTCCGTTTCATCGTAGCAACTGCAGAGCAACTACGCGCCGAGACGCTTTCCTCTACATGTAACTTTTCACATTACAATTGAATATCGAGTGAAACTTTCTAAACTTTAATATTTAATTTAATAAAATGGGTACGATATTCTTGGAATTATACATATGTGGAAAATACCTACGTGTTAATTGTATTTTACATTTTTCTGTATATACTGTAATAAAAATTTGTGTTATAAAATATTTATAAAATTGATTTCAACAAAGAAAGCAATGATTTCGTCAAATGATATTCTTTTTTTCTATATTTAGTACTATTTCCAAACGAAATAGTTTCTACATTTTATAAGAGAATCTCTGATTCATATCTCTGAGGCTATTTTTGTCTTTTGAAATATCCAATTAGGTTCATCCTAATCTTACTACTAACAATTTTACTTTTGTATCTTTGACTTTTTTACTTTGCAAATATGTAAATCCAGGTCTCTTACAGGATTATGTAAGATTTATCCAATCGAACGTCATCTGATATGTAGCGTATAAATTTTATCTTATACATGTGTATGTATATGATTCCCATGAATAAAATTTATGAGCATGAACATTTTATGTTTTCATCAATCAATATTTTGACAGTTAACTTCTGTTAACTGACATGTAGTCAGCTATAAATTTTTACAATTTATTGAGTGTAATAAATATCTATCCCAATTCACATTGATTAATACGTTCTTTCTTTTGCATGTGAATCAAATATATGTAGTCCTGATTGTATCAACATAGAGATTAAAATTAACGAGAATCTTATACTTGCTTTCTCCGAATTTGTTAAGTTCATCATTCAACTGTGATAGCAGTAGCACATAACACATTATTTCTCAATAGAGTTAGGTATATAGAGTTTAAAATTGCATAACTGCAAAGCATATATGTTTTTCCTGTGATAATTTTTCATTCTCTAAATATACAATGCTTTTTAATTTAAAAAATTGCTGAATCGCAAGACAGCATAAATACTTATATACTATAAATATATATATGCATTTATTTCTTGAAATTTGATAAAAATGTTATTGTTGTGTTCGATTCTCTCAATAGAGTATTAAATACCAAAGCTTGTTATTTATTAAAATACACACTATATTAAAACGTTATTATTATCATTAATAACAACAGATGTCTTTCCACTTCCTAGGTATATTATTGATTATCTTTATAAGAAACAATCTATAATTTATATTCAAAGGTATACCTTTCAACTTTGTGCCATTAATATTATATACGCCATTAATCGCAGGAAATTTTCATTTCATGCAAAAATAAATATATGACAAGATACACACAAAGACCTCATACTTTCATATTGTATGAAATTATTAAAATCGATGAAATTTACAATCGTCAGAAATTGAGACATTTAATATTCCATTTACTCCTCGCGAAAAAGTATCCTGCGTTTATATTGTATAGAAATAATATCAAGGGCGTAAATTACGAGAGTAATATCAGAAATGAAAATATTCGCGGGAGGTGAGGTCAATCAATACGTTCCATTTATCGAAACGATAAACTTTCTTGTAAAGCTTATCGAATGATGAACAGATTACATTTTTTATGCTATCGTTATTCGATTGTTAATAATGTTTATTCATTCATTGGCACGCGCCTGTAACGTCCACGCGATGTTTTATAGGTAATTACCGATTAAATCTACAGAAAATATTTAATGTAAAATATTATATTGATTCAGCAATCGTCGCGGATAATTCAAACTTCAGTAAATCTCTTTGTTGATTTTTGTTGGGTACAGTGCATCTTCTAGTTTCTGAACTAAATTATTATCCTTTTCTTAATAACATATTATACTATTTTAATTTTTCAATTGTCAAACCAGTGTTCCATTCTCAAACCATTTTAATTAAATATAGACTAAAACACAGGTGATACACATCTGATCAGTAATTAAGATAATGTTAATGATGGCAAACAAATCTTGATATCGTTCACGTCTATAAACAAATATCACAAAGAAAAACGCGATAATTCATTTTTTATCTTTATATTGTTCCTTTATTTGATATTTATTGTTTATATTTGGAGCTGAATATAATTTGAAAAATATGTTTGTTTCAGTAATTATATCTTTTTCTTCTACAAGACTTCGTTAACTTCATCCTCATCGATTTTAGCAGACTTCAACAGAATCTTTCCATTTTAGATATTTTATATTGAAATATTTCTTTTCAGTCATAAATTAATATTGAAACCAAAAGATCAATAAAACTGTGCTTACAATATTCATTTTTTATGATCTTCAAATAGAAATAAAAGTAAGAAGAGAAATCCGACAAATCAAAACGCGCAATTAGTACACAAATATGTGACAAATGTACAAAGTTTCGTTTTGTCTTTTTTCTTAAACATTTTCGACTTACTTCAACTTATTTCTTCGCGAAGAATTACAATCTTTTCACTTGTATCACGATTTCAGAGACGCCTCATATTTACTAACACTCGCACATTGCCTCCTTTCTTTATTTTAATATCTCTTTTATTCGATGTGGATGGAGTACACAGACATTTCCAGAATACATTTAGTTACATTTATCCATTCCTGTGTTGCAATGTACTCTTCATCTCAAGAACTCACTTATACATCTTCAGCGCTCGGAACGTTGTAATAAACGTTCATGCCAAATATTCATTCCAGCATAATAAGCACTAAATCAGAAAAAGCTATTTACTTTTTACTTTGTTATTTACTTTTTCCCTCAAAAGGACAAAGGTTATTGCATGTTGCTGTTTATATCCGACATAGCGTTGGCAAAATCGATTTGAAAATGGTTATTACTTGATCTGGCCTATTTTTCCTACATAATGCTTTACGTTTTTAACTATGGCGATCGATAAAATATAGTCTTTTTGAAGAAAAATTCTGGAATACGGAAGAGATTTGAGCGTAGGTCGACCACTATTGCTTTGAGCGTGAAGTCGTTTTCTAGCTGCAGAATCTAACTTTTACTAAAAAAAAAAATAGCAAAAAGTTATAAATGTGTAAGCAAAGATATAGCTACAGAATATTTAAAATAGAGTACTCTCTGTAATGTCTAATAGATAAAACGGTTTTTCGACTAGATTCTAGATTCTATATGTTTGATCCTATTAATAAAAATATGAATTTGTACAAAGAATATAATAGAATAATAATTCACGAATAAATAGTTACGACTGTAATACATAAGCTGTTTTTACTGATTCAAATATATTTGTTGGTCAATACGAAAAGAAATATCAATACTTTCAGTATCCCGGTTCTTGTTCGAGTGCATAATACAATTTGGGACAACTATGGGGGAGAAAGCGTTTTCTACCTCCCCTCTTCTAATTTTCGATTTTGATGCAAATCCCAAGCTACTTGTCGGTGAATCGAAAGCAAAATCGTACAACGCTATTACTAAACTTTTGGGTCTTTCTTCTGCCTCGACAATCGTCCTCGTAAAAGAAATCGATTTCGATCTTCTCCGGGTCAGGCGCTGGTGAAATCGTTTTTATTAGAATTTTTCAATCCCTTCGCCCTGTGCTGTCTTCGTCATTTTACAAAGCCTCGCGGAAATGCGATAGAAATGAGAATATCGAAGCGTAAAAAGCTTAGGAAAAAAGGGACCAGAATGACGAAGATGAAGATAAAGGAAAATACGAGGAAGAAGCAGGGATTCATCTCAAATGAGTTCACCCTTCGTGAAATCTTGGCTTTGCTACTCTAATTTCCTTTCTTCCTTTTCCTCTGCTTTTTATTAACGATAATCGGTAGCCTGCCTCTAATCTCTTATTCGATTTCCTTTTATACGCTCTTCGCTGTTTTTGTCCGTCATAATTGTGTTTTTCTTCTATAGAGGTATCTATATAGGCTATATTTCTGCTTGAAATAGCTCTGCAGGGAATATTTCATTTTTCCCCATATCTAATATAGATTACCAAGAAAGAAAATTGATATTCTATAATTATAATTGGACCGCAAATATCCATGCGTTTATGGGAAATTAAATGGGACTAGAATGTATGGAATGCGTATAATACATAGAAGTAAAAGGTACACACTAATTATAAAATTCTGTACTATCGTTGTAAAATTAAAATTTTCCATATTCATTGTCATTACTATTACAATACATGTAATACTTTAAATAGAAAGATCACTTTTACGATTTCCACGGAACCATACGTTTTCTTGTAACTAGACATATAGTCCGTTTGACCCTTCTCAGTGACCTACGCATGACCTATGTCGTAGGTCTTACGACTTGTGGATTTTCCAGGGTTATTCGCGGTCACTTAAAGTCATTCAAAGTTCACCTTCACGGAACGACTGGAAGACTTACCTTACGGTAGAAATTTGTCGACGGGTCATGAGTACGATGGAAACTTAGACAGGTGATGCGAATTACCGAATTCTAATTTCATAATTAGTTCTGAAGTAATTATAGCTTACAGGCAAAATTAATCGATGTATTAATTTCCAAAGTTAACTTACATAAAGTTAACAGACTTTTCACTTTCGAAAACGAAGACATAAAAATATCGAGTACCATTTGTAATCAATTAGAATCGAACAGAATATTTATGATTATTACACAAATTTTGGGATTATTTACAAACATATCATGAAATAAAGCCGAGTATTTTCACTTATTTCATATTCTAGTTGTTTCATAAACTATATATATTATTGCGTTATGGGTTCTTGTAAATTTACAGTTTACATCATTCTGTTTTAATGATCGATTGTTTTACATAAGTAATGTTAATCATACTTAACGTAGAATCACACGATGTGGGTAATAACACAGAACACAATGGCCTTTATTACGATATCTGCAATCTACTACCTGAGCTATTGTGGAATAACTAAATTTTGCTCTTAAATTAGAGAGAATTTTGTGAAGGTAAACTTATTGCTTTTATATTCTACAGATTATTGAAAATCTTCATCAAATTTTTTAATAGCTTAGTAAAATTGTTTACATAATTTAATTATTGCACATATTACTTAAGATGCCAATATATGTATCTTTGAATTTTTGTTTGCATTTTATTTCGTAACAAGCATTTCTAATTTAATCATTGTATTTTTCTTTATTTATGATACTATGCTATCGAATGTTATACAAATAGTTGAATGTATGTATCATTTGTATGAAAAGCATGTATATCCAAGTTGAAAGTTGAATAACCAAGAAATACGTGTTTGCATTTTCTTCAACAGCGGCTTTATCTTGAAAGACCTTAATTGAAACTTATTCCTCTTCTGGAATTTCAATAGCGATGTGATAGCCAATACTAAAGCGCAAAGACATGACACCAGATGCATCTTCCATTTTGTATTCTATTTTCATAGAACTCCATCTTACTGAATAATAAACAACGCCTCCTGCTTCCCCTTTACCAGTGCGTAAATTCTTTCTTTCTTATTTTGCTGAGAAAAAGTGTAAGCAGAACTCTTTAACATGGGTGACCTTTGCTAAAAACGAAGCCCTTAATCAGCCTGGCGGAGGGCGTCGAATAACTTCGAACCTCGGGGCGTCTCACAAATAATTGGAGAGTGAAATTACGGAAGGCAGCTGCATTGAAACGTGCGCTGATAACAAAGTTTTTTTTTAAAGATCTTACCTTTTGAACGAGAATTTCTTTGAAATTCACCTGTAAAACAATAATTGAACAATTATTTCGTTCTTCGTATTTTTAAAAATAGAAATGTTTTTAAATTAGAACTATACGTTTGTACTAGTATATAATTATGACTACACTGAAGATTTTTGATTTTATGTAATTGTTTGGTGAACATGATTAAAGGAATAAAAGCTAAGTAAAAAGTTTTGTTTAATGAATATCAGAACGAATACTACGATACTTTGGATATATCATTTATTTCATGTCTGTATATTCTTACGTATTTCAAGTATATTCTATATTTCTGCGCTTTTAAATTTTCCATAAATACATGATAATATTGGCTACAGAGAAAAGATGTTGTGCCTTTAGTTTTATATTCTATTTCGTTACTTCAAATACAATCCACTTCGGTTTCCTTACCTGAAGAGCAAGCCAATAACGTGAATATCTGAATTATATAGTAATATCGAAGAACTTGCTTCTTTTTTTTTAATTTACGTTAGCTGAAAGTAAATTTCATGTCTATTTATTTTTGTTCATTTTATTTGTAGAAAATAAGGCTTTTAAAACATTAGTGAATATTTTCATTCCATTTTACTATCAATCAATAATACATTTTTTTTTCACGAGCTAATTTGAATTCTGTTTTGTTGATTTGTTAGGAAGTTTGATTGACTCGTTTACCGCAAATGTTTCGTGAAATCTACGCATTCAAATATTTCGCCATTTCAGTAAATACGCGTATAACAACAAAAATTTCACAGTGTTTTTTGACCATAGGTCAATATTTATTTATACTATCGATCACACAGCTTGACAAAATTTTTAACAACCCACTGGACTTATGCGACGTGCATCGATTTGTGTTTTATGTGGCACGATTGAAACCCGAGTTCTACCATCGTTAGATGGTAACCTCTGTGTACAGTGTGAGCAAACTAATAGTGAAGTTTGAAACGTCGCCTCTACTTTTTGGTACGAAAAAAATATTCGAAGGGAGATAGGGAATATTTAAAACATATTAATTGGTACAAAGATACAAGTGATTTTAACGTGACTCGTTTTTCTGATATAAATGCGTGCCTCTTATGTGATAAGAAATTTTCGTATCTAATACAATTTTGTCGTTACTGTACATAGTAACACAGAGTAGATGGTATGAGACCTCAGATACCTACTTATAATGATTAAATGCAGAAAAGTAAAAAATACTTAATGAATATGGCTTAAAATCATTGATATCCTCACAAAGAAAATCTAAACCAATTATTTTAGCTATATTAGATATGTTGCGGATAGATTCATTTATGATTTCAAATCCTCCTAGTCAGGCGCACGCATAAAAGTACATTTCATACTAAAAAATGTATTTTATGACCGACACTGATATTTTGTACTCTTCGATGAAAGCGATAAATGTCTAAACTTTTAGACCATTTTTTACCGGTTTTATGTTATAGATATATTTACTGTTTTACACGACTACCAGAGAAAAAGATAGACACTGGGAAAAGAATGTCTATTACACTTTTATTCTTCTAATCTTCTTCTAGATTTTTATAATTGTATAAATGCACTTCATTATGTACATATGTCTGATACTTCCTTTCTTTTCTCAGCATAACTTTTGCTTATACAAACTCAATATTTTTAACTAAATATTTACGGTGCCAAAATAGTCGTAGTATAGTTATAAATAAATATCGTAGTGTATTTCATAAATAAATATTTAGATATTTCATATCTAATCCACAAAACATCGAAAATATAGACGTAAGAATGCAATCAAAATACTCACTGGATAAAATAATTATCCACAACAACAAGTTGGAGAGCATCAAATGTTTTGAAGTACGATTCTTGAACAATCTATAAAAATCATGCTACGATAGATTTCCTCGAGAGAAATGTATATCCTCAATTTTTAGAGACCCAAAATTCTCTTAAAATCATCTGCTACATCAAACGAACCACTCCTTTCCTTGTCGCTAACGTTTGACGGCTCACCCTGTACATAAACACGTAGCATAAACGTTTCCCTACGTAGCTCGCGATCGCGGAAGCTTTCTATTAATTAAGAACGGCACTGGAAAACTGATAACCATCCCCGGCAATCCTTTCAGTAGCCGGGCTTCATTAATATTTCTCGCGCTTCGCTTCTTCCTAGGAGCAGCGAGCGTATACCTCGACCTCTCTCGATTCTTTCGTCCTTCTCCCTTCGGTTCTCCGAAGCTCTATCGAATTTCCGCGATATTGCTTTTCATTAAACTCCGTTCAGACGCACGCACCAGTAATTACCGCAACTTTTCGCTCCGGCTATAACCGATCACACCCTCATTAAAAGCTCATTACCGCGGTCGAGTGCGTGAACTATTTCGAACGTTCAATAACGATAAAGGAATGTTCCGCGACACTTTTCGAGCCTGGCCTTTATTAAAGCTCGATCACCAACCCCCAACGGTGTCCAATCCCCGGATACGGGAATTCTCAAAATTCTCAGGACTTTCCCGTGTTATCGTTGGTGCGCACCGAGCACGTTTGAGGTTTCTCGTTTCGCTCTGTCCAGCTTCTCTCTGACTTCGCTCTTTTCCTCTGTCCTTTTCTCGATCTCTGTTTCTCAGGTCCTCTTGGTGATTCCTATTCTCTTAGCACAGCGACGGATAACGTGCAAGAATTTCATCTTCAAGAGCGATCGAATTTGTCCGGGAATCACTCTGGGACCGTTGCAACTTTAGTTTAGTTTGAAGAAGGTATTTGGAGCATTTACGATCGTGCTGCTATTTGTAATTCTCTTTTCGATGTGGTTTTCTTTGTTTCAACATGTATACGTGCTGTACATTAAATTTACTTTTCTTTTTCATTTAATTTCTGCGTGTTTCCGTTTGTATTTCGATAGATTAAATATCAGGAAATGGTTATAAAGTATTTACTATTGAATTGTTGTAATTTCCTTTATCATTAGTGCTTGTATTGAATAAAGTGTAGCCAATATTTTAATCGAATTTCAATTTTCACAATTGCAACCATAACATGGGCTAAGACCAGTTACAACGATTTAGATTTCGATTTTTGATTTTTCAAAGAATACTTAACTTCGTTCCAATTCTTTTAATTACATCATCAAATAAACGATAGATATTTGATTTGGTTAAAAAAATCCACGAAACTCATTCTTTTCATTTTGTCTGCTGCTCTAATTAGTTTCTCTGTTTCTCTGTATAAATTGGGTCCCTGTTGTATCAGCTTCAAGATGTATCTGCAGGAACCATCGCATTTCATTCACTTTAAGTTAAAGCATCTTTGACGAAAATGAAAAATTATTCTACCCAATCAATTTGCTTGCCCCAATTCGTTTAAAGCTAATTGAAACTGTATTGCCTTCACGTCGCTGTGAAAGAACGCTTTAGAAAAGTTAAAAGGCGTTCGGGATCAAACGAGAAAATTTTTCTTCCTCCAGCGGCGGACATTTGATGAAATTTCATCATCCAAGAGACGACAGTTTCGCGGGTCAAGGGGCAAAAACTGTAGCTCGATAAATTTTACGCTCGTCCTACGCCACGTCAGAACTCGTTTATTAATCATCCATTATGCAACAAGCGCTGGCAGGGATTGTAGCCGAAAAACGATCGGTTGTCACAGTAGCCTTATAACGCAATGCAGTTTTAATGCTCTTCCCCGTCTTTCAACGGTTCCATTCTAGACTAATTCAATTAACAGTTAATCTATTCGTTGTATGAGATCACTAACATTTGTTACAATTTTTCAATACCTATTAAAATTTGTTACCGATGTATTGGAAAATATTTCACGCAGAACAGAATGTTCAATGAAAGTAGTTTCTAGTAAAATTGAACTCACTGATCATTTAATTGGATTATAATGTGCACATATTTCCATTCCACAGTTCATAACTCTGAATTGCTAATTCGAATTAATAAGTATTTTAAATTAACTTTTCGTTCCATAATAAGATTTCCCATTTTTCTCATAATTTTCTATCTTTAATCCACATAATTCTTAATTTTAAACTTTTAATTAACGAACATAATCCTCAATCTTTAATTTTTAATACACAAATTATTTCTCCAACAGATTTGAATCGAATAATATAATGTATTGAAATCTTAAGCAGGGAATAAAATTATTAAAAAATATAAATTTCCAGTGAATCTCTGTCTCGAACATAATACTCCCTTTTGAAACAGTATATAATTAATACTGATTTATAGCATATATGTATTGTAGAAAAATATTAATTAAAACAGACCGTGGGACAGTAAATGATGAAATTAATATTCTTGAAAATTACATTCACATGAATTACAATAACGTATACTACGCTATTTAAAAATTGGATAGAATCAGGTAAAATTGGATAGAATAGATTAAAATATTACAAGATTTCCTACCTAACAGGAAAGCTACGATATATTTTGAATATTGTAGAAAGCATTTGAGTTAAAGAATTACGTTCTCGGTTTACTTCGTTCTGAATTACCGGATCATTCAATAGGTTTATTCTCCTTAAAATTATTCTCTCACTTGTCACTCTTAACTTTTTTACGTACATCTTCTTCCTTTCACATTCGTGTCTATCTTAAGCACTTTTCTGGTAAAATATCGCAAATTATTAAAGGAAGACACTCCATTCTTCCATTTATATTGAGGTTGGAACATTGCAAGAGTACATTAATTACGCTAAATATCGCAACGTTATGAATTATTAATTGCAACTGATGTGATATAGATATCGATAAAAAATTCAATGATCACATAT
This sequence comes from Bombus soroeensis, assembly GCA_014737365.1. Taxonomy (NCBI): domain Eukaryota; kingdom Metazoa; phylum Arthropoda; class Insecta; order Hymenoptera; family Apidae; genus Bombus; species Bombus soroeensis. The sequence goes on from JACXIL010000206.1 coordinate 223,871, forward strand.
AGCCTATTATACAGTAATAAATTTTGATCAGCTATTCTTATCAGAATATGATTTTCTTTTGAATGGGTATTAAATACTTAACTTTCCATGTTCCAATTCTTTTGAAAGCTACTTCTTCTGAAGTATTAAGGACATTAATGTACTAAAAAAGCGAAGGGAAACGATAATCAATCATAAAGGATAAAGCATAATATAAAAGGAACAAGGAGGAGATGTTGTATGAAATATTAAATCATGGTCATTTCGTTGTCATTTTTGTAATATCCAAAGATTAAAATTCAAGAATAATTAAAACTCGCTATTTTAAAATTGTTTTCCACATTAAAGTTAAATGTTACTTGCCTGAGAAGTTTATATACAGTAAAATTTTTATTTAAAAATTTAAGTTTGTATACCATGAAATGACCAAGCTTACGAAGTTGTTTCTTTAATGTTGTAAATTTTTTTAAGCTTAATTTGAAGGAAGAATTTCCTGCGCATGAAAAGTACGTACATTATTTCAAGAATCATAACCGAAATTTACGATCTCCTAGTTATATTGTAATATACAAGCATGGGATTAAAAAATATAATTAAAACAAAATCGTATTTATTACAGAAAATATTATTTTTAATAATACGCTCATATTAATAATCTTAAAACTAGTATAAATTATTGAAAATTTAAAATATATATATCTTCATATTCATCAAATACATCTCAGCATACTTCCTATGTCTTTCCTATATGGTTTTCTTTTATTCCTGCGTTGTGATACTACAGATAATATACATTTTTTATTCAGCATATCTAACGAAAAATCGTTCAAATTTTTGAAAACGTAGCGTTGTAAATGTATAAAAGTTCTATGAAAAATTACGACTCGTTCATTTCAACTACTCTGGTAGTTCTAGTGTTAAAGATCGCTTAGATCAAAGAACAATTAGTCGCGTCAACGAATGCAAATTTATACGTTTGCCTTGCAAGACGTTTGCACACGATTTTCGTAAGCTTTGGCACCCATAAGATTTCGGCGTGAGGGTCGTGGCAGCTGGTTGTGAAATATTCAGGAGCAGAGCATGAAACTGGAAGCCGAACGACATCGGCGGCCGCGCCAAGAACAGCCGACCTCGGAGCGCGCTCTGTATCGCAATTATTTATTTACGTCACGATCGTAGAAACATGGCCGCGTTGCACTCGCAAGTTTCTGTTTCTGCTGTTCAGCGCAAACAATGAGGCGAACACCGGGAAATAAGAACGAGGAAAAGTAGGCGAAATGAATAGGGAATGAGAGAAGGGACAAGTACAGTTTGGACGGGCGGGCAAACAGATGCAGCAACCTAGCAACCATCTCCTTTATTTTATCCAATTCTGTCAGATCTAATATCAATTATTAACAATTCTTAGCCTGATGCGATACGAAGCGAAAATGACGCTTACCCTCTACATAAAAAGCACTTTTAAACAAGATAATTTTATAATATAGTAGGCCATGCAACAGATTTGTTCACCTCTCGGTGTTACACTTTGAAGAATATTATGAAAACATAATTTACACTATTGTTCACAAGTTAACAGTTAGAAGTATTTCTATGGAATCAGCGAGCTATAAATATAAGTTGTTTACAGATCGATTATCATTAACGTTGAAAATTACTTCTGCCAAATTAGGAAAACCTTTTATAATCGAACTTATAAATTAGAAATTAAAGAATCTAGAGGTTAGCACTCAATTGCATAATTAATTTTGAAAATGATCGGCATTATTAATTCCACTATATCTTCGCTCCATTAACAGGAAATATAATCGTGAACATAAATAAATATTTGCGAATCGGTAGACTTCACAATAACAAACATAACTGTACAAATACACAGAATTTATATTGTATTATAGAAATTAATGCATCGTGTAAACCAGGTGGTTTCTATCTATAGAAAGATTTCTATCGTAATAATTTATATTCCATTTAACAATATGTAACCCTCCGCACAATATTGAGCAAAATGAACGTTCTACTTCTATATGATTAAACATGTACGAGATGCTGAAATGTACAAAATTGGCTCCTTTCTCTCAGTTCGATCTTCATCCCTATGAAGCGTATAGAGAAACTTGCACGTGAACATCGTTATTCACGACAAGCCTTTTTACTAATTCCAAGCTGAACGAAATACGCAGGCCATCGGTCGAGCAATTTGCGAAGCAGTATCGTACATCGTAACCGAGCCTGGTAGGCACTGGCATTACCAGCGACCGTTCGAAATTGCTGTGACAACGTTTCGTGGTTGCCTGGCAATTCCAACCCGCTGGAAAGTTCAGTCAGCAATACGAACTCGTTTTGACAATCCGTCCCCACGAAGATAAAACCTGGCCTCGTGTTTCGATCAAGATCATTTTGATGCTTTAAATGCTTTTCATCGTCTGTACCTTTTGATGTTGCTAATTGCTGATTATCAAACTTTTCAAATGTATCGATACTACCGTCGTATTTTATATCAGAAGATTAAATTTTTTAAGTCTTTCCATCAGTTCACAGTCGTTTTTAAATGCCAGTTTTTATGCTTTGAAAATTGAATAGAAGTTGAAATAATTCTGTGTTATAATGAATCTCAATTGTGTGGTATTTTAGAGATGGTTTTTGTTCCAGTATCTTATAACAATATCGAGATTGTTAATCCATTGTTATATTCATTATTATAAAGTTGTTCAACTAGCAAGTATATTTAATTATAAACGTGTCTTTTCAATTAAGTAATGAATTTATTATCCTGTTTCTGGGATAAAGTTTTTCAGGAAAGATAATCTTCTCAAAATTAATTACGCAATTATATTACTTATATGTGTATATTTAACCAAAACACTTCTTTTATTCTTCGATATATGTTGACGTATTTATAGCTCCTCGTGTTTTTTACCTCTTAAGTAAAGTTATATTATAACGGGTCTAAATTTAGCAAGATATTTCATTTTTCTGTTCTGTTGTACATTTCGTACGTATAAACAAATATATATCTTCTTAAATGACAAATTTTCATTTTGTTAAATTCAATTGAAATGTGATAGGTATTTGACAATTTTCACAAAATCGTTTTAGATAAATCGAGTGTTTTTAGTAATGTTTTGAAGTTAATTAACATGAATTATTTTATATCGAAAATTTTAACAAAAAGTCGATAAGTTTTATTATTAACAAGATATCACGTGTTATCAAATTATTATTCAGATCTATCAGTACATATGTATTTCTCGTAAGCTTATTTGGTTTTTTCTTAATTCAGTAGAAACTAAAATACCATACATCCGTAAAATTTGTCCTTATCTATCATAATTTTATTTACCTTCTTTTACGTATTATTTTACGTTATTTGAATTTTATTGGATTTAAAAATTTGTTACGGTATTGACCAAACATACTATGTCGCTTGCATGACACGAACACATATCCACCATTTCACACTATGCGGTTTTCTATGCAATGCATTTTGGTTTAGAGTCACGGTTCTCGCATTTCGATTTGACTTTCACGTGCCATCTGCAAATACATGCTTTCTACTTATTATTAGGAAATTTTCCCTCGATTTAGCTATTTATTATCCGGAACCTACGGTAATTTCAAATAACTCTATGCCAATAAAAATTAATTGGAAATAGAAATGAAGTCATAGAAAAAGATAATGAATCTATATATCAACATCCACTTATTAATTTATTACTTTATTATTTCCATTTTGTAAATCACATTTTTAATGTAGCTATAAAAAAATATTTAAAAATGAATTATTTATTAATACATACAAGTAAATTTGTAAATTTATAATTCTCAGTTCGTGTATATAATACACATTTCATACTTGAAACGCTGATACATGTAATTATTTGTAATGAATAAAAGCTTAGAATTCTTGAAAAAATAATAGAAATGCAAATCAAATCGCATCCAAAATTAAATTAAATTCTGTTTCACTGCAATCTGAACCGTTATACATAGAAAACTAATAAAGAAATATTTAATGTAAAATTAATTAATTTGAATCTCTTAATATCCTGAAACATCGCATCATTTTTTTCGTTAGTTTTCATTAATATCCATCGCATAACATCCAAAAGTTATGACTGCTAACCATCGTAATTGTAACGACGAAGAATCATTAACAACGGGTCGATTTAAAAATACGTTGTTATTTCCTCATACAATTATTTTCGAAATACTTTAATGACTAATCAGCATAAATCATAACCAATTTGAACGACGAATGATCCACCATATCTCACACGAATGACCACCATTCACGTTTGAGTTTCCAGTTGATCCCTGCACACCAACCTTCGCTACAAATCGTCATTGCGCCATCAGGATCTGGTGTATGTACATTGTACACGTAGCAGAGGTTTTGGAACTGGTCGTGAGTAACTGAAGCATGGGATGGGACGGAATGGGCCATCGTGGTCTGTGAAATAAATGACCCGGTTTGCCAGTCGCCATACTGCTCCGTGTATTCGGCTCAATAGAGCATTTAAATGAATTAGAGCAACGTAATATTGGGATTCGCCGTGGTCTCGATTGTTTAGCAAGCGACCCCGTATATTCGATTTTTTCGGTATTCGCCGCCGCCCCCTTTTCTCGCGATTCTTATTTCGATGAATCCCGCTTTTTGGTCGAGTCGTTGGATTCTGATTGCGCTTCTGTTACGCGACTTCGATTTTGATGAAATCAATTTCCTGCCCTTTCAAACCTGTCTCTTATTTCTAACCCGCCTTTCGTCCCTCCGAGTTTTCTTTCTATAAATGAGATTTCACTTCTGCCTGCTAAAAAATTTAACCTCTGTTCATCGTAAATACGGAACTCGTGTTAAAAAAGATATTTTCTGCAATAATTCTATATTCCTCCGTTTCTTTGTTATTGAATCTTGTTAGAAGAATGTGCTTATATCGATTTGGCGACTCTTGAATATAAATGTTAACAATTTTCTATCGTTGTCTTCCTCGACGTGATCTTAAATAACAATTATTTCTTCAAAACGGAATATGCAGTTACAACTTTTATAAAACGACTTAACTTAGTAACTGGCTGGTTACGCACTGATATCTTCAGTAGCAATACCGTATTTCAGTAAGCTTTTACAACTTTATCACGTATCTCAACAAAGTTTGAGGCTTCAAATTCAAAGTTCACAAAATTTATAGTAATCTATCAAAACATGAATTAAAAGCTACATTTTTAGAGAATTCTACATATCTTTTTTTCAATTAATATTCATATATAAAGTTAATAAACTATATAAAATTAAATTTATTATATATATATATGTAATTTTTATATCTACCTATCCACAATAAGTTATTCGTAGTATCATCTATTAGATAAATAAACAAAATTCTGTACTTCTAGTTGTCAATTTTTAAAGAAGATATGTTAGGTTCACAAAAATGCATATAATATAAAAGTCTAAAGTATACTGTACATATAAAACAAAGTTATCTATACAAAAACACGTAATTTGTTTCCTATATCTAATACATTACTGCGGGCGATATTTATTATTTAAATGATATATTATATGGCTGATGATCAATTAACTCGATACAATGCATTGCCATTTTTCTTGGTTGACGGAGATTTTTCATTGTGCAGACGAGGAAGGATCCCTCGTTAGTGTGCGCGTTCCTGAGTGTGGAGCAGTTTCTTCCTGGTCCGTGACTATATATGTATATGTACTGTATAAAACGTAGATTGGCCTTGAGAGGCAGTAAAGCCGAGTCAGCGAGGGCCATTGTTAGGAAGAAAGGACTAACATGATTTATTGTGCGCGGATGTTTTGCAAAAGTTTTTCGACCATCCAGGCCGGAGATTTTATAGTTCATGGAAAAAAAGGGAAGAGAAAAGGGGAAAAAGGAGCACAGATAGGCAAAGAAAGTTGGACCATGTCGTTCAGCATCCTCATTGGATCCCTAAACTGAATTACAGGACCCCTGAAATTTGCTTGCTTTAACGCAATTTAAGCTGTCATAGTAAACTCGTTGTTTGCTCCGATTTTTGGAAATAAATGGGAACAGGAAATTTAGAAACGTAACAAAAATTTATTGTAGGCTATTCTAAAATCATTAATTCAAATATTGTAAGGTTTTATTGATGGCAAAGTAAACATTTATTATCGACGATTTTCATTACTAACAGATTTGAATCTTCATTTTCTATATTCAGATTTATATCTCATTTTACGTAATTAATATGTATCTTATAACGAGACTAATCAATTAATAATTAAGTGTAACTTATGACTATATATCCGATATAATATGTGTATTAATGACGTAATTTCGTATATGGTAAATGTTTTCATTGATCGAGCAGTAGATACTACTTACTAAAGCCTGTTACTGTCTAAAAGTACCATTTTCATAATTAATTGTGCGATTACGATGATTAAATATAATCAAGTTCATAGGTAACTAAGTTCTTAAAAAAAAACAAATCAACAAAGGTATTCATTTCATACCTTGTCGCGTTACAATTTCAACTTTAACAGTACCCTCTGTTTGTATAATACACGAACCTCAAGTATATTACCAACATTATTATGCTCCAAGTATTCGAACAGCATAGCCCCGTATAAATAAGGAAGTTTCCTCCCGATCGGACGAAATCAAACATCAAGTTTCCGCTCGGTACCCTTAAACAACGTCAGCGGGATTTTACGGAGTGGCGATTTCAAAATCAAGTTAGAAGATAGAATTGTCGAGGTCGTAGCGGCCGTGTCAAAAAGCAGTTTAAAGGCATTGAATACTGATGAGGGTCGAACTTCCTTCGGGAATTAGACGGATGCGCAGCAAACTCAAGCAAAAGAAAGGGATGAAGAAGGTCGCTTGGATTGAACCACCGGTGGCCCGACAATCGTACCATCATAGAGGCATTGGTGTCCCGCATACTGAACAGTATTCGTGTATCACTTGCCGCATATTAATCGCTTGTACGTGTAGCTTCGTAAGCTGCTTAAATACGCGTCATGCTGCACCTTTGATTGCGTACAAGTATTTCCTATTTCGTTAGGCATTTGGTAAAATGATATTCAAAATGGGACATTCTATTTGATGAAGAGGAAATACGTTCATGTACTTTAAATTGATAATACAACAAAAATATTAGATTGCGATTGTGGGGCTCATGGAAGAGTAACTTTTGTCAATTTCGATTTTTGAGGTAATAGTTTATTTTAATAGTCAGTTGCAAGATTCACAATACGATGGAATTGATATTATTAGAAACGATATATCTAGCGCATTATCGAATAAAAATTAAACGATTTCGGAAAAATGGTTTTAAACTAACATTGCCCGGGTTGCTTTCGACGACATAGTTTTTGTCAAAACTGTTTTTGTGTACCTGTTAACAAGCATAGTTTTATGAGACACGTTATTTTGCAAAAGTGTTTGCAAATATCAACACGCGGGGCACATCAGTTATTGGCTAAATTGAGTGTATAAATTTCGTCAATATTTCGTGAATGTTAAATTGCGAAGCAATACGTCTGATGCCAATATACACATTTTAAACGTACAAGTGTTGAAACGCACGGTAGGGAACAGTTTTATGTGTTTGGTGATCGAATAAATGTGAATTTTCATTAAATTGCGCGCGATCATTCGCGCGCTGATAGTATATTTTGGAAACTACGATTTGTTAAACGCTATTTATGTTGTTCACGAACAGACGAATTGAAAAAGAAATTGCGCAAATAGAATAATACGCCAAGGTATTTTTAATTATTCATCGGATTCATATTAAACGTAATTGAAAGTACATTTTATTATAACTCGTTGACATTTCCCTTATTAAAAAAAAAAGTATGCATACGGTATAAATCTGATTCGTGAAAAATTTGGATTTGCAGCCAATTACAAATGTATTTGACCGCCTTAATATTTCCTACTTTATACTTGCAAAAAATAATTTCCTTCGTGTTTGGATTATTAGACTTACCGTGTATTAAATTAAAAAATATTTATCACAAACCAATATTGATTTATTTTCTCTGATATGATTTATTGATGTAATGCTGTATTGATATGATATTGATGATATATTGTATTGATATGATGAATAGTTTTTCATAAAATTTATTGATTGTAAATCAACGTGGCTAATTTTTTGTGAGCAACTATAAGCGTTATCTGTCAAAACAAAATACATCTGTCCAAGTATAATTTAACATTAGCACATGTTAATTATAATTAACGTGGATTTGTATTATAGATATACAAGACGATCTTACGATTTGAACTAGGCTATAGCTCTATTCTAAATAAAGTTAGAAAAAAAATTGTACAGGTAATCGGAGAAAAATAAGGAGGAAAATTTTACGCTGTTTAATAAACTCTTTTATTTTATGACTCAAATTTTTCGGAAACACAAAATATGATTGTAATTTTTTTTTTTTTGTAAATCTATGTATATGACAATTTTGTATAAATTGATTCGAATTCTTCTTTCCAACCTATAATGCTTATTTATAGATATATTTTGTCTATGTCTGTTTGTTGATAGTAATATATAGATAGATTTATAAATAATAATATATATTCTATGATATTTTCAATATTGATTTACATAAACGTTTTCCTTGAATTTACACGCGTAGTACATACAATATACGTACAATTTTTTGCTCGACCTTCTTGAAACACACTATACAATTTAACTGTAAAAAATCTTGATCGATTGCTTTAAAATTTACATTGTTGGGATTCTTTCGAATCCTTTGTTAATACCGCGTTCATTCTCCGATTAGTCTAGTAATTCCTGTATCATGATGACATCTAATGAAATAACGGGAGAAATTTCCAATTACCAACTAGTTGGTTGAATCACCGGCGTACCATGTTCATTGTAATGTTACACACACGTTATCGCTGCGTTTGCCACGTTAATTTCACCTATAATTCTGCGTAATCGAGCTGGAAATTTTGCAGAAATATCAGGAGCTCCCGGGATGCCCGGCATCGATATGTAGAGGTAATCATATGCACAAACTTGTACGTCATTCATGTGTATGCACATCTGATCGTGCATGCGAATGCGCGGCTGTACCACGTTTACAGAAACAACCTCGATCTTGACGTCCGGGTGATAAGATACCTTGTATCATATTATTCACGCCGAAAGCTATATATAATTTTCATCGACAATTATATCGTACACGAAGCATTGCCAATTTCATATTTGCTCTATGAAATTAACAATCGGGCAAATGGCTGGTGCAATGCACCGTTCTCAGCGCAATTGGGCGTACATTTACTGTGTTGTATAGTTCTCGTTGCATTATACCCATTTTCACCCCTTTTATTTATTACTATTTTTTTATAAATAACACAGATCTGTTTCCAACACAAATTGTTAACAAATAAAGAATCTTTTCGTTTATACAAAAATGTATTATGTCATACCTACATGCACCAAAAAAGGAGTAGCAATATATTAATATAATATTTGTATGTATGTATATATAGTGATACATATAAATGCATTCAAATTAAAATAAATATACTACTTTTGTTTTACATTTTTCAGTAGACGTGTATTATGTCCGTTAGAATTGAACGGTTCGTTGGATATTAAATTAAAACTAGTGATCAACCGTCCCCATAAACCTGTGTCAAGCCAGCTTCAGCATCATATTTCGCTGTGTATTGATTTATCTTTAATTAAATGCATCGAAATATTTCGCAAAAAATACTTATATACGGTAAAAACAATTAACATGAAAAATTCATTGTATCGTTCCACTGATATAATATAGATACCATTTATAATAAAACAATATTTATTAATATTTATTATATTATTTGATATAAAATATGAATATCTACTTTGAATCATTTTTGTATTGTAATCATAACTTAAAATTCATATGGTTGAATTAAAACAGTTCGAATAATTTTCTTCTCCGGGAAATATCGATTATTAATTACCTTTATAATAAAATTGATTCAAGATAAAGATAGTTACATCTATATTCATTTCCTGTCATCGTATCACTTGATTATACGTATTAACACAGTAGAAATTACGTATCGATCATTAGTTCATGTACATACCGTGAATCCTATCCAATTACACCCATCCGATTAAAAATTTCAACAAAATTTTTTCCGCAAAGTCTGCCGATATCGAAAAGGAGGAAAAAGTAATTTTTTTCACTGGGAACAATAGGGTTTAATGGACGGCCGAAATTAAATTCAGCGCGCGAGAAAGGAAAGACACATTACCTGGCTCCGTTCGCGCGCGTAATCAATGTAAATAGCCACGTATCATTTCACCATTGTTCGAGAATCAGCGGCCACCAGGGCAAAAACTGATTACGCGCAGCTATCTGAATAAACCAGATAGAAGGTCGGCCTGGATAGTCGTGTAATTCCATTCGATGGAATCAAAAAAATCGATCCGTAATATAGCTACACTACCCATAGTCGGATCGACATTTTTCTCGCCAACTGGAACAACAAAACAGAAAAAAAAAAAGGAAAGAGAAAAAAGCTGGAAGGGTAAATCGAGGCCTGGTTGACGAAGCTTCTGCTGGAGGCACCAGAATCGGTGATGTCGTGTTCCGGTGATATCGTAAACAAAGTGTATTAAAAAAGATTGGCCGTGTGCACGCTTTACCGCGTCGCGATTATCAAACGTCGAAACAGCTGGCATGAAATAACGCCGCGACATCGGGCCGAGTTGTGCTGGCATTCGTGCTCACGAAGGGGCGCGAGCAGCTTCGAATTACCACGCATGGAATCGCTCCCGAATAAAATCCATCCGACGCAACGAGGGAGCTTAACTTTATTGGGAGATACGTCGACGTGGCTGACGCGATTAGCCGGATTATTTTGAAATTCGCATTCGCTACAGAATTGAAAAATGCATTGCCCGACAGAGAAATTACGACCTAGCTAAACGAATGCTGCTCTTTCTTAATATTTACCATTAATTCTAATTTCTCAATTATTCAACAAATAACGAGACTATCATCGGTCCTATCCACACTCGTATACAATAAACCCACCCGAGGATTTACGCTTGTTGTCTGTAAACGGAGATAAAACATTGTACCTCTGGCGAAAATCCGCCACGAGAAATGCTATGGCAACTTGTTAGTGGAACGCCTTGAATTTACAACAAATATACCGCTGGAGAAAACGCGAAGATAATTCGACAAAATATGCAACGTATTTCGTGTGTTTAGTACGAATTGTATTCTTTTGTTGGAAAACAGTAGTAAAGTTATCTCTAACTCACGCGAGTTACCAGTTACAAGATCGTGTCACTCATTGTGGCTTCTATTTTTACAGAATCAGCTAAATTTATCGCATATATCTATGCATTCAACCATCTGCAATATCTAACGATATCAGAGCTGTGAAACGCCTTCGAACAGTGCAATGCAAATTGTTGAAAATACGTTTCGGCTACATATATCACTGAAACTGAAACCGAACAACGCAGGAGCTAGGTATATGTATAACGTAACGCGTACACGAGATTACAATACATTTCTAGACCATTGAAATCCACGATGTTACTCCTATTATAAATAATTATCAAATTTATTAAGATATTCCAAATGAAAGTATTTTTCATTTATATGCATTTCAATAATTTTATTTGTTCGTTTCGTATTATTAATTTACTGAAATAAAAAATAGATTTTATCATGAATAAAATAATACTAAGTTAATACTAAGTCATAATACTAAGTTAATTTTAAGCTAGTTATGTGTATAATATATTTTTTATATTTTATTGATTTCGAACTTTTTTAATTAAAGAATTAAGATAGAAATTTTGCTCCGAATCATTTTAATTTTAATTATGCAAATTCTAGTATATTTCTAAAATGTTTATATTTCCGGAATATTCTGCGCACATGTGGCAAAGAAAAATTATTTGCATCTTTAATTACCGTTCCTTTCCTGGAAATGTACGACTATTTGACTAAGAATGGAAATGTTCACTGGTTCTGAAATTTTTTAATATGAAATAACACAAGCCTTCTCGGAAGTGAAATTTACTTGGATTTAACATAAAACATTCAGTATTCACTAAATTAATCTTATATTTAAAATATCTAATTATACATTTAACACCTAACATCGTATTCATCGTATTCAATTTATCAATATTTTATACGTAATAGTACATACACATACGTAACAGTAGGAATATTTCATTTTAATCTTCTCTGGTTATAATGAATTTAATTAAAAATTTGCATTCATAATTCAAGGAGGAGTAGCTTATACTAATATAAAATGTGTATTAAGAAATTTCAAAAAATTTTGAATCGACAAATGTTTCAAAGTACGTAAGTTTTTAAATATTTCCTCACTTATTCTTTTTATTTCTACATTTCTTATCACTATGTTTTATGATTAATCTATGTATATGCTTATTTTTCAAATACGTACAATAACAAGCATACGTATCTATTTTACTTTTCCACCCATAAAAAAGTTAGTGCAAAAGAATTCACGAATTACAGAGAGCCGTGTTTCACGCAGTTAGTATCGTTTAAACTTCTGCATTTTAAATAACCCCGTTATTTGTACATTCTTTTTTACGTAGTTTTCATGTTTTTCATTCACATCATTCCAACGGAAAAGTGAAACAACCGTTTCTACGCTTTCGTCCTTCGTTTAACACTAGTTGCTTGATTATGTCCGTGTGCAATTGCACAGTAGTTAAGATTCATTTGGGGCCTTGTTAAGGCGCTAGGCGAAACCTTTTCATGTAATAGAAATTGCAGTGGCCGACTGTTTGCCACGATCTTTAACGACTTGTTCGCAATGCTTTCAAGAACGCTTCTTCCTACAATTTGATAGCGGTACACGCTGTGTACTCATTACTCGAATGCCAAATCTTCGAACAGCAAATAGTCCTTGATTCTAGCCTAGCATCTGCTTAGGCACCGGTAATTGTGTACATTGTTCTGATAGTCGATACACTTTCGTATATAAAGCTGTTCAATTAAGAAAATTCAGCAATTAAAAAATGTTTTAATTATGTGTTTACTTCCATTTTGGGGTAGCTTACACGTGACTCTGATTTAGAAGCAATGTATGGAATTTGTTTTCTAACCGTATGTTTTCATTTTAACTTGCTATATAATGATATGTATTATATTATAATGGTTTGTAATTTCAAAGTTATATAGATACCCGGACAATTGTATTTCACAAATTTTATCTTTCTTTTCATCAGTATGTTGCAGATATCTATGCATTTATGCAAAATTTAGAGGTGCAAAAATACATAGAATTTATATAATGTACAAAAATGTATAAAATACCGGAAGTAGAGTACTTGTCATAATTTTTAATAGCCAGAGCGAATCCTTCCTTAAGTTTCATTTCTATGATTGCGAGTTTGGATGAAAATATATTTAAATGAAATTTTTCGTAAAAGAAACTGTTCTATTAGGAATTGTAATTTAAATAGGCTATCTAAATTTTGTTTTGCCTTTATACACAGTTGCCATAAATATGATAAAGTATGATCCAGAGCGTCACCCAAATAAACTTCAGGGAACAAAATCTGCAAACAGACGTCAAAGGTCGTTTGTAAGTAAATAGCAAAGCTTAACCTCTGCCAATCAAGCTCTATCAGTCAACTCCGAAGACAACCTCAAGTTTAGTTAGACCTAATTATACAAGTTCCTAGTTACACGAGTAACTTGTATATCTTACATGTAGTTGCAACTGAACCTTTCCATCTTAATTCCTAATCCTTAATCCATAACCATTCATATTCTCAAAACATATGTTTCGTATAAATTCTTAAGAGTTCATTTTCACAAGATACTGTTTTTTAAATATAAATATAAATAAACTACAACACTTTACATTACATCCTGAAGGTTGATCTCTGAGTCGAAAATTGCACATACGTAATCAGGCTCGTCTGATACATATCAATTAAGTAACTTGTAAATATACAAATTTTTGTGAATATTATACATCATTATAAATATACTGATGGAAAATAATGTTACTTATCTCAGAGTTTTAATTTATCCCATTCTTTGATTAAGTACCATTATAGATATATGTATAAAACACAATGAATATAAATATCTTCGCTATAAAAGTTCAGTTCACTTCCCAAAAGGGGTCAAGTGCCTATTTCATGGATTAGAATTGGACATGTCAAAATTATGCACTCTCACAATCTGTCAAAGGATCCAACTACCAAATGCGACGAGTGCTCTTCTACAATTACAATAGATCATCTAATCTTACGCTGCCCTAATTATAACCTTGTTCGTAATAAATTTAAATTGGAACTCTCTTAAAGACAATCTGGAAACTGAGAAAATTCACGATCTACTTAAATTTATATTGAGTTCTTAAAATAATCCAAATTAATCGGCGGATTCATATTCATTACTTATATAGCTAATCTTAAGTTGTCGTTAGTAACGTTATAGTTAATGCACCATAAAACTCGAATTAAAAAGAAAAGAAAAGAAGAATCTCGAAGCTAATAAGCTAAAGGCGATATTAAGAATCACACGTCATAAGTTTATAGAAGTTTGTACACATATAAGTCATTATGTTCTAGAATAATAGTATGTTGTCTAAAATTACTTCTAAAATAGTATCAAAATAAAAATAATTAAACCTGGTAGTAATTAAGATAAAATTATTTTTAAAATACATACTTCTTTCAACTATAATCTATATCTAACAATAAATTTAACAATGTTGCGTAATAACAAAATATTAAAATGCGATCTGGCATAGATTCAATACTGAAGAGATTAAGGCTATTCTTAGATAGAAAAACGCTAACTTTAAGTAAGGATATATAAGCACTGTTACATACGAATCCTCTACGGAGCTGAAACGAGCTTTTTCGGTTAATGCACCCCTTGGGAGGGATTAACTAAAATGAGCGCAATCGTTGCGAAATCGTGATATATCCCAGCCTAGTAGAGTAATTTTAATAATTTTTGGACCATACAAAATGTAAAATCAAGGAACTTGATAATAGGATTTGCCATTAATAAAGAGAGAGTATGATTATACAGAATTTTAATTATTTATTTAGAAACTTGCTAATAGTACATTTATATCAACATTATTTCCTCTCGAAGCTTGGAATATTCTTGCTTTAATTTATCACCATAATCTCTCAGTTTAAAAAGGAACTTTTTTCATTCGATCAGTTGCTTACAAACTGTACGATCCATGTATAAAGAACATTTGGGGGAACAAAACTGTTGCACACTTTTTGCCTATTACGAATGCTAACTTCGCTGTTACACGTTAGTTTTGAAAAATGAACTCCATCGTGTCGTAATATTCCACGGTATATTTTACCAAAGATAAAAAGTATAATAAAATCTTTTTATCTATAATGGAATTATATTCTCTCAGAAATAAACAGGTATCTAGATACTTTCGAGCAGTGGTGTATGTATACTCTTCTCAAGATTAATTTTGTGTAATCCATTTCAAACACCCTTGCTGAAGTTACTTAGTAGTTGAACTAACGAGTATTCCACGTCGATGTATTATACCTCCACCGTTGGAAATATATCATCTGATAGCAGGTTACGAGATCCACCGCCCTAACCTAAGTAGCTCCCAGTGATCCTGTGCCACTAGTTCGTCCATGTTTTCCTCACGGAATTCCAGTGTTAGTCATACACTGTCCCATCCACGAAAGCTTACCTTGTGGTTCCTAGGGATCGTAGAGCACAGGTCTGTCCACGTTTGCCTATCCTATGGATCTTAGTGTTGGTCACACACCAAGCCGTTCAAATCTATACTGATATGCTAGCTTATCCATTAACCTGGGTCACGCAATCGTACCTGATCTATGCACTTGCGCTCACAAATATATGGACACTTTGATCGATTTATTAACGATACATGTTATTGTTATGAATTGATATTAACCAGACTAAAATAGATAAATTAATGGTAAAATAATGATCAGAACCGCTATTTATTTTTTTCTTGTGGATTTAACGAATAGGGTAAAGATCGTTTACTTAGCTACCAATGTTATATTAAAATTTAATATTCTCGCGATTCGTAGACGTATTAATCGGTTTTAAATATTATTGCTAGATATTAAGATAGAATAAAAAATTGGAAGAATCTCCTTTGCCTTGTTCGTAGCTTAATAATCGAACAAGCTGAGGATGACGAATTTCCTAAATAATAAAATTACTCCATAGTATTTGATGTTTACAGACCTTCTTTCTTTATTGCGTGTTAATCTTTAAAAATTAATATTATCGTCATAATACTCTACTACAGCTCTAGTAAAGACTCAAATTCTCTTCATCGTTTCTCGAAAAAATAACGATTCATATTCTGGACTGCTGTATTTGTAAATGAAATGCGGTTAGTTACGACATAGCAATGACTTGCCCTTTTTATTGCGTGAAACCTTAAAGCCGAGAACGCAACTTTGTATGACTCTAAGTATTATGAGCTCAATACCAGTTACTTGTTAATTTACGATCGCTATATAGCCATTCTGGCTGCTACTCTTATACTTCCGGGACTGTGTGAGGGCAAAGGAAAGACCCTTCAAAGTAGAAAAATAAAACAAGGGGAGTGTAAAAGTATCTAAAGAAATCTCAAGAAAAAAAAAAGAAATCTTTGAAGGAAGAAGAAACTGAAAATATTTTTTAATGTATAATATCAGGGACGTGCCAATAATGTAATTGCCATAACTGTTAATAATCGCTACTGTTCCTACATTAATAGTTGTTTGAAATTATTTTTTCAGGAAGAATACATTTTGTAACAAGACGATAGTCGTATTTCATTCAGTCATAAGATTTTGAGTTTCTGAGGTAGATATCCATTCATTAACCATCATACATCAGTTCATAAACTTCTGGCAATAGTCTTTCCACTTTTTGAATGAACGAGACATCGAATAACTTACCGTATTTAGTTTACAAGCCAGATCCATTCCATGAATCGTGCAATACTAGAACAGTGTCCAATTAATTATCTTCGATAGTTCATAAAGATAACCTTTATATTCATGTTTAGAAATTGTTATTGTTATGTAGATGTTTGTAACGTATAAAGATTGCACGCTTATACGTTCCGCTTTAAACTTCTTATTAAAGATAAAAAAACGACAGAAAGGATAGGAATATTTAAAAATGCGTATGGTCGCCTAAAGGGGGTTAGATTAGGGGTAGATGTTTGCGCGTAGAAAGAGTAACCTGCCGGTTATTTTGTTGGTATTGGGTTATGTAATTCATAGAGGAACAAGGAAACTGCTCCTTGCAACGTATAATCAACTCGATGCAACGAAGTTTGATCCTTCCGAGCTTCGACTAATTCCAGCCGTTAATTACAAGTTTTACATTTGAATTTAACGGGTATCCCTTTGCCCTTTCTAGCGTTACCTATGATTTTCCCTCCAAGAACAGCCATGGATAATACTCCTACGAGAGTTGTGATCCGTAGCTGCTAATTACGCTAGGAACCCGTAGAAAATGAAGGTAGAAACGATAATCGCAGATAGAATAAAACGACCAAGCTTATTAAACACTCTCTTTGATTCTCGAATAATTTCGCTGATTTATTGCTGGCCAAAAATTATATGAAAATCGTGACCATTATGCTTAATGATTCTAAGTTTTCGAAATTATCATGAAATTTGAAAATATTATTGTTTAATCTTGATTGAACTGCTTCCTTTCCTGTCCTCTAAAAGAGTGACATGTTTTGAAGAATTCTAAAAAATTTTTAATGAACTGAAATATTCATTATACCACTTGATGATGTTTAAATATAAATTACATATAATAAGAATATTAATAATTGTTATTAATAAAAGTATATATAATGTATCTTAAGTAAAATATGCATATGTACTTATGTATACTTACATATACTATATACATAATAAAATAATATATATACATAACGTAATAAATAATAAACCACAAGTTGTTTCAGGTTCCATAAAAGTATCATTTTTATTATTTATGTGATTAAGAATCTTAAATAGATAAATACCACAAATAAGTTCCACTACACGAACTCTATTAATTATACTTTCACTTATGTTCCCAAAAATGTAATGAGTTATTGAAACCAAAGTAGATCGAACATATTGTCATCGCTTCTTAATTGTAACACTCGGGCGAGCAATTATCTTGAGAAACGCGATTTGGACGACGTTAAAATTTTAACACCGTTCCCGCGAACTCGATCAAGTATTGTCAGTTTAACAGATGCCACGTTATGAAGAAAAATCCATCAATGCGAAATTCTCAGTTACATCGAAGCGACCACGATAATATGGCATAGTTATCGCGCGATATGATTTATGGTGCCATTATACGAAAACGGATCGGCTTGCTGGTACCCGCGCGACGTTATCATCGTAAAGTAGCAATAAAAATTTATTGGCACGCTTTTCCGAAGGTTGCTAACGGTGGTCGATGCAAAATAGCAACTTTAGATCCTTCGTTATTCGCCATCCTTTTACGGGATTGGCCCCTCTATTTATCAGTATACTTTATCACACGAATATGTAGAGGCCGCGGTAAACGAAAGAGGGGAAACTTTTTATCCAAGGCCAAGCTGAAGTTAAGAATTGAAATTTTTTTTATGTCCCAATTAACATCGCAGGGAGGAACTTTGTAGCTATACTAAATTCTATTCGTCTTAAATGGTACTCGTTCATTTAAAAGTAAAATATTATTTCATAATTTCATCTATATTCTTAGCCTTATTTGATTTGGTTGGAATATAACTTCGAAAATAATCTTTAAAAGTGAATGACGTATGATCAAAGTATTTATGCTTCTCAGCACTGAAATGTTCTTCAACTTCACTGTTCCTCATCAAACTTATTCAAACTGATTTCATGACTAAACGACTTCATTTCAAAATTCATCTTCAGAGTTTATGAATTTCCAAATTTCATCCATTCCCAATCACTTGCACGGAGATATTAATCTATATATTAAATAACTTTAAATAATTTCTTCAGAATATGAAATATTGGAACTAGGAAAATAAAATCAGAATTGATCAAGATAGTGAAAATGAAACATCATTTTACGAAAAGCAGTGATTTGTCATACACCATTGTGATTATCAACTCATCGATTAATGAACATTACTCCAAGATTGACGTTTCCAGTTTTTCAATATTCACATAGCGACTGTCAACAAGCGATAACGCTACGAGTCTTCGCTCTTCCAAACACGTCGTACATAAAACACTTTGCAACTCTGACTCGTACTTCCTGAACTTCCAACAAACTTTACGTACATTTGAAACGTTTACAAATCTAAGAGTCAACGTCATACGAGCGCTTTAGACACAGAATCTGATTAAAGTTGAATGATACATTTCAAACTAGCAATTACTTCTTGAAGCAAACAAGAATAAAGCTAGTGGTTCTTAAATTTTCTTGCAGAAGTTTATAACAACTTAATTGCTTCAAATAGTTTCTGGTAAGTATTGAAACAAGTAACTATTTGTACACATATAGACATCTTTTATAAATATACTCTTATTATGTGTCTTACAAAATATTCTGAAAGTTTGTTTTTATTTTATTATTCATACTTGTAACATTTGAAACGAACCTAAAAATCTATATCAAAGTTACAAAATATTAATCACCAGCACAAACGTTTCACAAAAACCACCAGAGTATTGAAAAAGTTAATTAAAGCGTTTGTAACAACAATAAAGAAGCTCCAATATGTAAATTGTATCAATTGACTATGAATTTATTAACATGTTTTGAAAGAGGAATTTGATTTTAACCTTAATTTTAAGCTAGTTTCTGTTGAATGAATGAAAAGTGGAGCTGTCCCTTTAATTATAATTATAATAATTAGCCACAGTGTGTAATATTAATTCTTGGTCATTAATTCTATGTTTGAGACTATTGTCCGTACTGCGCACTAACTTTTTATGAAATAATTGCTATTTTAATAATAAAATAGTAAAATAAAAATTTGTTTAAATTCGTTACAAATCTAATTTCACTAGATGGTTTATATATCAATATGAAAACTATCAAATAATTGGAGTTGGTTATTTATTTAGCCAGAATCAACCGCTAAAGTACAATATGAAAAGCAAGTCATTGTGCATAAAACGCTTGTAGTTTGTAATATTCATGTTGCATTTAGATTTGCAAATACTAACGGCCAAAGTTATTTTTCCTCTAAATCCGCTACAAACGGCAATCATTTTCAACTATTAGGATTAGCGAGAATGAATCTGATGACCTGAATAATCCAACGGGTAGAGCAGTAGTCCAATGTATAGAAGATCCGGATTTGAATCCCGGTTTACCAATCCGATCAACCAATTTTTATCTTTTTTTTTTTTCTTTTTTTCCGTACAGTTTTTAAAAGCAAAGTACGTAGCGTTTCGGATCATGAGTTTACAAGTACTTAGAGTAGTAACATTATTGACAATAAATATTTATGGATATACAACGTCGAGTGAGAATATTTTATCGTAGTTGAATGATTTTATATTTAACCGCAAATAGAATGACAGAAGAGAAAATCTATTAGAATAGAAAAAGGAAAAGTAAAAGAAGAAATAGAGACAAAGGGGACGATATTGTTTTGTTGAACTTTTAAATATCAGCTGACAACGCAAAATACGTCAAAGACTAAAATGTCGTAAAAGATAACGAAATTCGAAAGCTAGTTGCTGATTGTTGAATATCGGTAGTTCGTTACGGCTGCTTGATGTGCCCTCTGCTGCGGTTTCTCCGCGATCAATCGCGACAATTAATGGCGATTCGTTTGAATCACGGCAAACGGAGGCGAAATTCAAACTGACGCAGCTGGAAATCATGGTCGGTTGGATTTTCGTCGGACTTAACGTTTCATTAGTCATGCGCGGTGTTCGATGGCAGATAGCTCCGCTAATTAAATGCATATATCCCTAAACATCGTCCGTGAAACGTTCATTGCCGTATCGTGCAAACAATTGGCCAATTCGTTCGTACGTTCGCCAAGTGTTTCATCCCTCGAAATACATTTCTCTCTTTTTACCTCTTTCCCTCTCTTTTTTCCCTTTTTTTTTTTTCATTCCGGAATTGCGATATTGGAGGATATTGACAATCGAGCAACGAAAAAATTTGGAAAAATTCGTTACGGGATTCGATGGTGCTGCATATTCATGTTTCGTTGGTAAATTATTTAAAATCATTTAGTTGTTGAAATAGCCATTTAAAATGGTCGATGGACCGTACGTAAAATAAATGCTTCCCATTTTCCTCTCGGATAATGAAAAAATTTTCCGCCGATGCTTCTAATTTTAGTCTTTTAACGTTCTTTCGGTACGAAACACAATTTCATGGATGTTACGTTTTCAAACTTTGACAAATAAATTTTCATTTTACAGGATCTCTTTCCTTTTCCATCTGATTCTCAAGATTAGTCAGAGCAGTTTTAAACTATTGACAAATAGATAAATTATTGACGGGCGAGGAACACGGATTACGGGAGAAAGGAACGAATCTGAATCGCAGATCTGACGGAGAGAAGTTGAAGCTTAAAGGAAAGATTTAATGCTGATCTTTTGACCTAAAGTCTGTTCGAGTTTCGCTTCCGTTGTTGAATTTGTTGGAAATTTGTCTAGTTACGCGTCTTCTTCTGCGATCATTTTGCTCGCTTTAAGCTATAATGAAAAGTTGGAAGTTTCTGCGGTGAAGATTATCGGACAGATTTTCTGTTTAGCACTTCTCGAGGTTAACGAGGCTTTAGAGACTACGAACAAAACTTTTTACGCTCTTTCTTTCTTTTTAAAGCTCCGTCGTGATTTATGTTTTTATCAAAAAGAGTAACTTCTATTTAGAATACATATTCACAACCTACTTTTAATCGCTATACGAAAGACGTAGTATTTCCAGTGAATAATATATCACTTTACACGTTACACGAGGGAAAGTTTAAGTGAATGTAACTTAAGTATAGCTTTTGAGAAGAAATATTTACATATCTAGGCTTATTTTATTGGAATTATTTAAGCTCGAAGTACAAATACTTTGTAAATATGTTTTACAAAAATGTGATTTAAGTCACGTTGTGAAAATTATTGCAACGCACTATTTATGATATTCTAAATAGTTATCAGAGATATTTAGTGTATGTTACGTCGTTTACAATGTTTCACGTTGACATTTTCTCTCTTTTATTATTACGGAATGTTCTGAACAATTTTTTTTTTTTTTTTAGTTATTTGTAACAACGTAGTAAAAAAGTTTATCTAAACAAAATTCAGCTGTATTTGATGAACAACATGTAGTGATAATAAAACTTTCGAGGATGCTTGTTTTATAGTGAATTTAAGATCACCTTATTTTAAGGGGAGCTTTCTTTTTTAGTAAACAGCGCTATAAAAAAGCGACAAAGTATGAAAGTATACCAGTGAAAGTTTTTAATAGTTTTAATAGGTTAAATAGAACCCTAATCTGGGGAACGTTTAAAAAAAAATTGATTAGTATGCCTCTCCATCTCTATTATAGAGAATTAAGAAACTCGCTCGTCCAAAGAACGTAATAACTTACAAAGAAAGTTTTAGTTTAAAGTTCTAAATTGATAAATGATTTTCTTCTGCTAAGCTTTACCTGCAAACATATCCGCTTCATATCGCGCTTAATAATATATATAATTTATAATAATTATTATAATAATGATATATATCATTACACAGCTTTACACATTACATAGCTTTCCTTATATGCGTTTAATACGCGTTTCTTAATATTTTATGTAACGTCTAAAATTACTCTAGAAAAAGTATCATTCTTTGTGATTGCGTCTGTAAGACAGCACAGTTTTCAGAAAAAGGATTTATAGAAACGTCTTCGAAACGAGTTTAAACGCGGAAGATTCGCTTTTGTCAGTCGTAGGTAGCGATGGTCGATGCCTGAATCTTCGAATTCTAACTTTTTATTCGACTTCCACTTCAAGACGTCTTCCTGATCTATGATGGCGACCTAAGTAGTCTTATCCATCAGCCATTTACGGACACGGTAAACCTCACTTGACTCGAGCTGAAGGCGGTGGAATCGCTGTTATTTGTTCTCGTCAGAGGATCCGACATGGGTCATTCGCGTCCTCAATCCTACTTTCGATGAAATCCAGGTTAATATTTATAATTGTTTAATCGTATTGGAAATTTATTAATCCTACGCGGTTGATGCGGCATAAAGCTCTAATTAAAATAAAAAAAATGCTCATAAAACAATCATATTTCGCGAAATATTAAAGACAAATGGAATTTATGTTTTCATGTTGTTAATCTATTTGTATAGTATTACCTTTTCAATCTCTATAATAACTGTAATAGTTATGGCGATTCTTCTTTTTCATATTTATACCTAAATCTCTTACAGATTCCTGGATCATCTAGTAATTCTATAATATAAATACTGCCGAATAATGTCATTACGTAATTCCTTCGTGTTCTTCGGTTTTCAATATCGAAAAATTAATCTGCAATTTAATTTTTTAGATTTAAAAATTTGAAAGACAAATATTAATTTACGTATCGCTGAAAATCATTTTCTTATCACGAAAGTTGACAAAATTTAAAAAACTATTTTGTTATGTCGTGATTTCAACGATCCTTAATAATTTTCGATAATTCGTTAACATTTAATCTTTAAAATACTCGATTGTAAGTAAATTTCTTTTCAACTCACGTTTATACGATAATAATTAAAATTTGCAGAATATATAAGAATATCTTATTAATTTTTTACGGCGTATCGATTTCAAATTGATTTCGATATACATACTTAAAATTAATATCATCATTCTTGATAATATCTGATTTCGTTAAAATGATTTTCATCCTTTTGCTGTGATCAGTTATCCATGCATATATCGATGACTCGATGAAGCCATTCGATAATCCTACATTATATAACCGGTACCCATATCGTGCTCCGCCAGCGCAAAATCCCGGTATGTAATATCAAGTTACGTTTTAAATTATGCTTTTTGGATTTTATCACTGAATTTAGGATTACATTCTCCGGTTCCCACAGGTATTGCGGCCCATATTAGATATTACGCCAGTAAATTTTGCTAATATTAAGATATTCCAACGGAGTTTCGAAAACGATCGACCAAGCATAACATTAACGTCACATAAAAAGCATCTAAAAACGAATGTAGCAATTATTCTACAATTTCTTCATTTTGCCGAATTGATTCCGAGTTATTCTTATATTTTACTGCTCGTTGTTAGCAGTATATAAAATTTATCCTTCCAATTCTATGCTGAAATCCTTCTTAGAACATTGAATGATTCTTTATTTGTTGAAATAAAAGCGATATCGGGACGTGAAGTTTCGAAGATTAGGGTAATATGATAAATTAAATAAGATAGTTTTAGATTAAATTAGATAGTTTTTAACCTGTACGCTATTCATCTTTGAGAGGAGTCTGAATTTTTATTTCATTACGATAATCTAATGGAAAATTTTAGAAGTTTCATCATTTAAGTATCGTTAATTTGAAAAAGAAATATATATATATATAATTTTTTAACAAAATAGTTATTTGAAATTAATTTTTACACAATATAAATGTTATAAGTAAAATTACCAAGTAATTCGTGATATTCATATCTCTGTCATATCTCTATCATAACAAAAATACAATCTCTAATTAGGAGCTAATATTAATTGTCAAACACGTTACAAATTTGTCGAATATCCTGATATTTAGTTATATACATATAGCTTTTACGGTATTATTCTTCATTAGAATGCATCTCTATTTGTCGGTGGATGAAGTAAACGTGCGAGGTATTATGGTCACCCATTAATTCATTCAAGCAATTGGCAAATTATTATCAGTCGACAGCGGCTGATTCTACAGGTGTCGAATCGCTCTTGCAATTAATTAATTGGCACACTGGCAACGGTGTCCCATCGCAGAAGATCGATCGCGAAATGAGATTCGCCTTTCTGGCTCGTGCTCGCTTCTTTACCCCGTCACTCGGAAAGATGACTTCATTGCATTTATTATATGGATCACGCGGGACTTGTGAATGACTGTTCGATCGTTGAAGCGATTTAACTTTATAAGAACTCGTTACAACTATCGCCCCGAGGGAAACTGACGCTGCAATAGGTCGAAGGTATTAAAGCGTAATGTGAACTCATTTAAGTACCGTCCTATTATGCTTGAACGTTTTATTTTATGATCGTTATCATATCTCGAAATGTATGTGGCTTGAGAACGTGTAACGTAAAGTATATGCGACGACGATCAGGGAATTAGGTCAACGATTTGAGGATGTTTATTTTGTTTTGGTGGAAAGATCGGCGACGACGGAACACGATCAAAATGTTAACAAGAAATTACACTGCGAATAGTCTCGAACTTTCTACGCGCGTATTCACGAATTACGTCGTAACTGCAAATATGAAGCGTTTCTATCGAGAAAAAGATTAAAATTTAAATGAAAAATTAATTAGTACATGTTTTTCACCTCTTCGCGTGCATATTTGTAAATCGCATTGCTACTACAATTGTGAAACATTTTCGCTGGAAATATTTTTAAAGCGTGGAAGCATACACCTTATATAGTTTTTTAATCAAAAGCAATAAACAAAATAATGCGAGTCATTGCATCTGAAAATGATCTTAAGCAAGAATAAAATACCTTCAATAACGTACTTCCATTTTTCCACGGCTATGGCAGAGATATCAAATCGTAGAAATAAAACGAAGAATACAGTAAACGTTAAAACGATCAAGCATCATTTAAGGAGTTGGAGGTTAGCTAAATCCTGGAAAGATTTTGGCTCCAACTAACAAGGAAGATGAAATAAAAGGCGAGTGAGTTTTCCTAGAGGCACGTCCCAAAGGGAAATGAAAGTGGTTGGAGAATGGGGAATGGTGGACAGATCTTGGCAGAAAAATCGGCAGACGCGTTCCCTTCCGATCTACGTCGTCGAGACACCGACCGAGCATCTTATCGTATTTCACGGGGAAACGAAGTACGAACTACCCTTCCGCCTTTCTGTTTCCCTCCCATTTCCGGCTCCGCCATAAAGGATCCAGTTACCGCGAGGAAACGATTTCATTTTTCCTGCCGGATCAGTTCCAATCGCATGTCCTTTTAGCAGCCAATCCAACGCGATTATACCAGTATATATGTATGTAGCGGTCTCGTCTCTCTCGTCTTTCTCTCTCTCTTTTTCTCTCTTTCTCCGTTCCAAAACGACTCCGTTAAATTTAACAACTGGCGGTTTCGGTACTGAACTTACGAACTTTGAGAGTGAGGCACAACGGTAGCTAACTATTCCATTGTTACGCTAATTTCATTCGAATTAATTACACGTGCAATTACGATATTAACAGAAAATCATTTAATCAATGATTGCGTAACTCACAATTTGGGATACGCGGATCTTTCTCCTGTTTGAAGCTTCCGACGCTCTATGTCGTAGGATCGTTGTGAGTCGAAATGCATTTATTACAGATTGACTTCTGATATTCTATATACTCTATATATTCTATATTCTGTTTTACTCGAATTGAAGCGAATGACCTTCTATTAAATAAACGATGCAGATCCTCAGTGTGTTTTTAATCTGCTTTTAAGAACATGGCTTAAAAGCTACTACAACGACACACCGAGTAAGGTAAAAAAGTACAAATCGGTTTAATTTACATAGTAATCATTGCTTGTTCGTGTATTTCAGTTGGTTTTTACCTACAAGTGAAAAGATTTATTTCATGAAACTTGTAATACCGTTAAGACGTTCACTACAGGGGTAATTAGTTCTTCAATTTAAGCTCAGGTAATTTATACTAGCCCATCTCATCTGTCTACTACGCATTTCTCTTCGCGTAAATCACAAGTACACCTTAACATATTTTCGCTGCTTTCGTTAAAAACGCCAGATTTCGACACAGCAACTTACTACGTCCTAATTTTGTCAAGGAATATATACGTATTTTAATTTTGTTAAATAAATGTCCGATTCCTGAATAATTTTCACGTACATATACATACTTACTATCATTGTTTTATGTTTAATATAATTTATTTCTCACGCTCTATCTCTTCTTATACTCAGTTTAACGTTAGATCATTGAAAATATATACAAATCTGTACGCCTTACTTGACTCATACAGTAGAAAAATTATTCGTATGCATACGAAGTTTTAGAGCTCACTTTGTAAGCTTAATAATTCATTGTCAATAATTTCTTGCTACTGCTCGAGTAAACTATCGTTGCATGATCATTTCTTCATTGATTGCATTTTAAACATATGAAAACCAGCTATACGTGGGCCATCTATATGTATAAACAAAGGAAGTTAGAAGTTAAACAGCGTTAAATATTAAAATTTAATTAATGAACTTGTTTCTGTTCGTGCATTGATATCGAGTACAAATTTTATCCTTATCTCTTCGCTAGATCATTTTCAACACGATGGAAAGTTTGTCAATTTATATAAGTAGTATCTATATATGTAGGTATACAGTTTTGTGCAGCTATAACACCGAAGTTTTCGCGACAATCGTCATGTAGGTCCTGTTCCATGTAGGTAAATCCAGATAAGACTATTGCAGATTTTCCCTAATACACAACTTGTTACATGCAAGTAGAAACTGTTTATCTCTGTTCATAGAAAATTATATCGTACAAGTTTCTGTGGTAAAATAAATTCATTGCAATACGAATTTCATTTCCCGGCAATTGTTAGATCCATAGAGAATAGTGAATGAAATATTACAGTACATTTAAGTGTTGGATTCCAATTTTTCCGTAAGCGTAAACTTCATTTATCATTTGTGAATAATAAAAGAATCTTCCTGAACATATAATAGAAAGATCAGTCTTTTCATAGCAACATGAAAAATGAAAATGTCTATTTTAGTAGCTCCACAATTTGAAATCTGTAAGTTTCATTAATAGCAATTTCCGGTAAGCTGCGGGTTTTTATACAAATGAGTATTTTGATTGCCATAGTTAAAAAAAGTAGAATCGAAATAGAGATCCATTTTAGATATCGGAAATTATAACGCTTACTCTACTTCAGATATTCATTCTATTTTGGATTTCAAAATAAAAGTAGTCTTCTCATTAACTGTTAAATAGGTTTTAATATTTTATATGATATTTTGTAACAGACCAAATCAACTAATAAATTCTTCCTCATCCATGGTTTTACACCCTGAAAAAAGAAAATTATTCACGCGCAATACGTATCTATCTTAATCTTGCAGGTATCAATGACAAAGTTTCATGATATCCATCGATCAAATTTCGTTCGCGTATCCTGTTTAAAAATCTGCCCTGTCAATTAGTAACGGCTGGAAATTGGGGATAAACAGCTAATCGTGATACGTACGCTTCTATATGGACGCACATAAATGGGGTTTCACGAAATCGTGATTGACATACGTATCGACATCCCGCAACATGCGTCGAATTCAAATTGTTGACTGATCAATGCGACTCATTGGCAATGGGGGAAGTAACAGCGACAGACGCGTGACAATACGGGAAATTTCGGAAACGTTTGCGGTACGCAATTCCCTGTAACCCTCTATAACGCGATGAAAATTAACGTTCAAGGTGCTGCAGGAGTACTTTCTAAATATCCCAAACAAATCGCAAATTTTACTGTAATGACATTCGCATTAATCATATTGCGTTAAAACCAATTGTGCGTGATTTTATCCATAGTAATTGAATGTTTCTTGAAATGAAAGCTTGGCAAAAGCAAATAATTTTCAAGATGTTTATTCGTATTAAAATTTTATCACGATTATTATTTAGTAAGCAGTTTTTCGTGAATGCAAGTAATATTTTGAGGAAGCAAAAAGTCGAAGACTCGAAAATAATCATGTCGAAGCTGAGTGTGTTTACTGTGGAAGAAAAAACGTTTCCTCGAGCATGTTCTTGTCGCGATTGCATCGCGACGCGCTGGCAAGAGCTCTCGGAGGAAATTCGAATAAACAGTCATAAATCACACGGAGAACCGGTAAATAGGAACATTCGCACGGAATTCTCGGTAAAAATGGGCGACATTTCGATAAAGGGGGAAGAGAAAACAGGAAGATCACGAAGGAGGTGCCTAGTGAGTAAAATTCGTCGTTATTCGCGTTATTCTTAAGCATCGGGCTCAGCGAAACGTATTCTGGTAATGGCGGCAGGGCATTAACGAATGAAATGTACGAAAAGTGGTGAGAATTTTTGGTTTAAACGTGGATCCAGGTCAAACGCGTAAAAAGATAGTAAGCCTGGACAATGCTGCATTTTGAAATAGACCGGCGGAATTGTCAATGGAATATTCGTAATTTAAATCAACTGGCTGAAACTCCGTGAAACTGGGTCGAAGACAAAAACACCTTCGAACAAAGGAGAATCGGTGTTAATAGATACTTGCCGGAAGGGAATCCGTAAGCGTTTGTGTTAGAAAAAATAATTTTGCTGAAAATGCGAACGAACTTTCTGCTGTAGACGAAGTAATACGAATGTAAAAATTTCGTGAAAAGGATATTAATCGTTGAATCAAGTTTCTAGAGGATCGAGAATAGGGAAGAACTCGGCGACAGAATTTGACTTTAAATGGAAACGCGGCTGAAATAGCTGTCAGGAAAGTGCACCGCGTATACGAGTTCAAGTATAAGCTCCCCCTATTGGCGAGTATATTGCTTGCCATGTTTTGAAGGTGTTGCGAATTAGAGCATAGCTGTAAGGCACGGCGAAGTAGCGGGGAAATGAAAAATGAATATAGCGTAACAGCTGTAACAAAGTATTCGACTTACGGAAATTTATATCGACAATACAAGCCATTTTTATTTGTACAACACGTACGTTTCCATTTTGACTAGGAAAGATTTTCGTGCGTTTAAGACGATTTTCTACAATTGAAATATTTCCTCTCCGTTTCTCGTGTAAAATACAAAGGATAACGATGTAATAAATATTTGCTTCGATAATTAAACGATCCAGTTTCATCGAAGAATTATTCTACCCGACATTAAAATTTCCTAAACTAAAACACAGCCGTACAAAAGTCAAACCACAAAATTCGAATAAACGAATGAGAAAAATAGAGAAAGAAATCCAAAGGGAAAGAACCGCAGAAATGAAAACCTACAGAAAAAAAAGAACATTGTAGAATCTGTTTTCACGGTCGAAGATCAACGAGCCGCAAACATTGGTGGACAGTGGAGGTTGGAAATACCGAAAAATCTTTTGTTAACAGAGGCACGGAACCAACGAAGCGCACAACAGAGCGATAATAAGAAAGACAGGGAAGCAGTAGCAGAGTGTCGGCGGATGCATTGTTAGTTAAGCCAGGAGATAGCTGTGATTTAGGACTCGGACGCAGCACGTTTCGAGAGCAAAGGGTTCGTGCTGTAGCAGAAATGGAGGGACGAAACGGGTAAATGCGCGTCCTCGGCAGGAACAATGCTGAGTGGTATGTATATCTACGGATAGACAACCGGCCGACTGTTCGCCCAACCAACGATATCTAAGCTGCCAACCGGCAATGGCAATGGGCCATGGGGATAGCTAGTAATTGCCGGCTGGTCCTCAAGTGGCAACAACGGCGCGGCGGTCAATTTCATCCCTCTTCTGCCTCCCCCCTTATCCGGAAACGCGAAGCCGCAGAGACCCCTTTTACGCTACGCTATGGTATACAGTAGCAGGATTTTCCGGGGATTATGCCGAAAATCGGGCCTATGTCATTTAATTTATTAGTCTTCGATTGAGCGACCGTAGAAACGCGAGACGCCGGATTTTTATGGTCTCATTCGCGGTATTTCGCATTTGATACGAGAAATCAAAGCGCGTTATTGCGCGTAAATATTTGTGCATTATTGGACTCTTTTGCATGCACAATTGAATATTCGATTAGCAAATTTGAATGTTGTGTTATTTATATTTACATTTGGTTTTGTTATTGGGAAAATTTTATCACGAAGTCACAAATTCTGATCACCGATATTAAAAATTATGTCTGTCTTGAAAAAAAATTATGCTCGTAAACTACAGAGAATTACCGTCTGTGTATGAACAAAGTAACCAGAACCATTAATCAGTGGTTAAAGAAGTCAAAAAGTTTGAAAATAGGCGTGAGTATGTTACTGAGGTGTACTATAAAGGAAAATTGACAATTATAATATGATGATTCCTGAGGATATGAAAAAGTTATTGTCTTCATTCAGTCAAATCGACGCTTTTGCTTATGAATCATTGAAACTTTATGAACGATCATAAAACCCAAAGAACGGAAAAACTCCCAGGGAACTGCTCCTCCACAACAATGCTCAACTACCTTCAGCGACTGTGATACTGAAGTTACTGTGTAAACTTCAACAATAGGAACATCCATCTTAGAGTACGAACATTTTGCCAACCGATGCGCTATGTGTTGCGTCAAACAAAAAGACGATATAAGGAAAAATACTATAAAAACCGCTTCGACAACTTGTCGATAAATTTTCACAATTTCACAATTACAGTTCTTAAACCTACTTCAATTATTTTTCAAGTTCATCGCGTGGGGAAACAAATAGTTGTAATTCTGAAGAGAAACTTGACGCATTCGTCTTTAGCAAAACATGAATTCCTTGTTGTTCATACATTTACAACAACCAATTAGCATAGTGTTTACGTGTATCTAATAGCTGCAAAACATGCAAACACGTCTATGAATATTTAGTTTTATACAAACTCACTATATGTTCATGAATATACGATCTGTTTGACGTAAACAAATTGAACACTGATTGTATATTTATCATGAGACCAAGTTATGATACATGCAATATAAACACGGTATATGTATAATACAATATGATTGTTGCAGCAGAGGCTGGAAACATCACATCACGATTTTTCCGGTAATAATTCAATTACACTGGTAATAGAAATACCGAAATTTATAATAGAACGTTGAAGATATTAATTGCTAGACTTCTCTATTATTAGAGCGAGCTAATTATCACCTCAGAGTCGTTAGTACTATTTTAGGAAAATTGCTGTACTGTTACAATTAAATTAAATATTCTCTTAAACCAGGTAGTCAAGTATTAGAGTACTATACTGAATTTATCGTAACTAGATTACGTATTTTATGGATTTATATAAAAATTTAAAGATACGAATACATTTTATACATTTATTATACTTATATTTAACAATTAAAATAGTTTTCTACCTAAGTCTCATTTCCTAAATTATATTTACAAAAATACTAATGTAAATTTCCATAAATATCCGCAGTCTGTTTATAACGAAAATGACACTGAACGCTATTAAATTTAAGTAGATAATCCTAAAATAACATTGAGCGTTTGATACTCCTTCGAATATATGTATGGGAATTTAATTCTATTTCACTCGCACTAATTGTTTCGCACTCTGAACGCGAGGGGCTGGAGAGAGATATCGGTGATCAATTGGTCGAACACCTACGTCTTCCACAAATCGTCCAAACACAATCGCGAGGAGACAATTTGCGGGACATTACTGCAATTTATTTGCTAATGGAAAAAATTAATTATTCGTAGAGAGGGAACGCTTCTGAGGGTTAAAAAAACGACTACCGTTAAAATATTACTACTTTGTGTTGAAACTAAATGAAATTTATATTATCGTGGATGAATAGATCAAAGAGGAAAGTCATGATAAATTATCTATTCTTGTTTTTCACGTAAGAACAATTTTGAAATACATACCTTGTCAACCACCATTACTGAAACAATCTTTTTATTGAATTTAGTTATAAGGTTCTTTTAAACAATATTTACATCAAAATTATCCATTTCTCAAGAATATTAGTTATTAATACATTTTATGTATTAGGCATACATATACCTTTTTCACAAAATTTTACGGATTTGTCATCTGTTGTTAAAAGATACGTTTATGGACCGAATAGAAAATTGGATAGTACTGGTCATATTTTTCTCATGTAATCTTCAGGTACTATAATGGAAGATTATGTATAACTGAATCTGTTTGACATAACACGGATTTTGTTTCACATAGTTTTTATTACTCGATTTTCTATAGATTTTAATAAAAATTTTTAATAAAATTCTCTGCTTATACTATCTAATGTAATCTAACAGTAATCACATTTCAGCTTTCTAAGCCTAATTGAATGACACTCTTTTCATAGTGTAAATTGGAATTTCACCACTTGTATTTAATTCCCCTTTTTTTGGTATTTTTCTCTTAAATTTGTAATTTGATTTTTATATGTGGATTTTAATTTTCACTGATCTTGAACTGTACTGATATCCACATTCTCTTCTTTTTCATTCTCTTTTTATAGAATTTTAATTTTTTGTTGAAAATACGAATTTTATTTTTCAATGTTTACTGCAAAATTTTCACAAACTAGTGTTTTTTTCTCCTTACTTTTAATCTCCTCTGCAGTTGTAACTCTCACCCCTTTTTTACTGCTTTTCGTTTCAAGTATTCTTGCGCTCTCTTTCCCATTTCGTCTTTTTCCCTCATTTTACACTCTCAGACAATCATTTCCTCGTTTCTCGTACGATATTCGTCATTTACCTTTCATTTTATTTTCGTCTCTAATCTTACACAAAACATCGAGCGAATATTTTAAGTAACGATTAATACTACATATGAATTGACACTAACACTAAACTACTACAGTTACATTAAAACTACATTTTTGGATATTTTCATGTAGAAGTAATTTGTGAACTGTAAAAGTTTTACTGTTTTTTAATTTAACTTGTTTTTGGAATTTAATTTATATAATGAGTAGAAATTTTCAATAGATCTATCATATATATATATATATATATATATATATATATATATTAATATAATTCTATCATTAAAATTACTCTAATTTCATTAAATAATCGTATTTTAGAAATAGAATGGGATTGTTGGTGATAACGAATTAAATAATACAGTTTTATTTTTATGATGAAAGACTGAAAGATTGACTCTAAAAGATTGTTTAAGAACAACTTTAAAAACAAATTGACAAATAAAATCAAATGAAATGTATCCTGAAAGCACTAGTTGATCAGAAAAAGACAAGTATTTCAGAAAGTATAGGCGATCAAGTTCATCATTACATTAGGTTTGGCAAAGTTGTATAACGATCCATCTTGCTTAATCCTTCCTTCGAGCGCACTTCACTTGAACGTATTACCATATTCATTTAAACATTTCAATTAAGCTATAGCAAAATCAGCGATAATTACTTAGTCCTGAAAAGATTCAAACAGATTCAAGCAGATTTCAAAACGTTATCGTCGATACTATTGACCATGCGCACACCCCTTAAATTCAGATTATATTGCGACTATTCTTTTAATATATTCTTCCTTGCCGAGAAACCCATTATTCAAAAAACAGATGTCACTTGTGGACAATCCCTGGGTGCGAATAAAACCCTAGAAGAATAAGACACATTTTAACGTCTTAGCCGTGAAACACGAAAGCGAAAATCTGGATCTGATATATATATTTTCATATCTGTCACTGTTATTGTTCTACGAGGATCCTGTTGAATATTTTAGCCGACAAAACGACGGGCGCGACACAGAACATATTTACGGATTACTACATCTGTTTCTCGTAAAAATTCTTGTCGTGAATCAGAATGGACGTCTTCTACGTGCGACATACATAACGTCGTCAGGATTTGCGACGGATTACCACCGACACCATAAGTCCTATTCTCTATGGTGTCCGATCGATTGGGCCAACTACGAAAGAGGAAGACCGCCTATTTCCTACGCTTCCAAAAACCAGTCCGACCAGTCAGAATTCGACGACGTGCCCGCTTAGTCTCTTAAATCTTGATTGATGTTCGAGTCTTTAATGTGGTACTATCTTGAAAAGAATGTCGACCTCGGTTACCGAGAAGATCAGAGTAATGTCGTCTTATCGTCTTAAACGTCCGAACGTCTGTCTCACTTTTCTCTACAAATGGATCTAATTATTGGCCGTCGCACTCATTACATTGCACACGATCTTTTCTTCGTGTTACTTGTACAGCATACAGTGCGACTGCTTAGAGTTCATTCTCTCTCTCTCTCTCTCTCTCTTTCTCTCATAAAGAAATTTATTTATAAATTGGATATTGGAACACTGCTGTTCGCTATTGTTATGCCGAGGAACGAAACGTTCATTTAGTTCATTGCAAACTTTCATGACAAAGCAGACACAGCATACTCTTTATACAAAAAGCTATTCTAGAAAGTGAAGGGTATTTCATATCATAAAAGCATTAGTAGAGAAAGAAGAGATCGCTACTCTTTAACTTATCGCAGACTAGCGTTCATTATTTTCTCAGACGTAATAAGTCTCGAATGAAAAACTATTTAGATTCTTACAGTAAATATTTAAAAATTACATATTTCATGTAATGTCTTATCTGCAACGTTCTAATTCATGCACGGTCGAATTTCAAAGAGACAGTAATACTACGGTTTAAATACAAAAATTACTTTTTAAATACAAAAAGATGAATAGCACAATTATGAAAACACGTGTGTTCAGTATAAACGTTATTTATTACAAACTCCGATTAAACTGTTACGTACAAGCACAATACACGATAAATAAAAAAAAAAAACATAATAACAGCAATTTTCACTCACGGTCGGTAAAATAACTCTTTGACCATGTCGCTCCTTACTGAACATAAAATGAAACAGTGAAAAGAAACGTAGAAAATGTTCAGAGTTAGGTGCAGGTGGATGTGAAGTAGAAACATCCATATTTCTGTCTGTAACAGCCATAGCAACCTGTACCTTTTCAAATAATGGAAATAAAACACTGCGATTTTTGTAGTCCACACAGAAAT
The DNA here is from genome assembly GCA_014737365.1 of Bombus soroeensis. Classification (NCBI taxonomy): domain Eukaryota; kingdom Metazoa; phylum Arthropoda; class Insecta; order Hymenoptera; family Apidae; genus Bombus; species Bombus soroeensis. The sequence continues at coordinate 259,730 of JACXIL010000206.1, forward strand.
ACGGACACTCCGTACAACGTAAGCAGATTTTGCGATATTTGCGCATGTATACGTGTGTAAACGTAAATTATCAACTTTTTTTTTCACGCTGGCGCTGTGAATGAGTTTACATCGTGAAGCAGGCTGCAAGCTTCAATTACATACAGTATACAGCTCGGTTTGGCGAAAGGCAGAAAACTTTTCCTTTGAAACACGTGACCCATGCAAGCTGCATCTCGTTGTTTCGCAACGTCGTTTAACTATTAATTGTCTCCTGGTACAATATGCAAAGGGAACGGGATAGTAAGTTTAACACATGCCAGCTGTTCGCTGTTATCATTTGCCACGCGTGTTCACGTTCGTGCGAACACAGCATTCGTTCGAAAGCATCGACCTTAACCTTTGATTCGAGTCGACGATGCAAGACAACGCGAATGACCCCACCGCGATAGAGCATTTCTCGTTTTTCTTCGAGGCGGTCTCGCGATAAATAACTGTTGGCAAACGTTTCGAGGACCAACAGGAAAAAACGAGTACGGAGATGGAAAGCGACAGAGGGGAAAGAGAATGTCGGGAATTTTATACATCGAAGTGGAAACTTACCTCTGTTCGGACGTCGGACTTCTCTGCACAGGATAGAAAAACTTATACTTACTTCATCCCATTTTTTACTTTCCTTCTAGTTGGTCCCTTTTAAAATAAGAGTAAAGTATTTGAATTATAAGAGTAATATGATAGTGACATTTAGAAAGGTATGGTTCATAAACTTGAGGTATATATATATATTACCATTGTCATAAGTATTTGAACACTTCAAACTAATGCAAATATATAAAATATACTTCACATTAATACAATTAATTAATGCAAAGAAAAGAACGATAATTGGGATAGATAAAAATTGAAGTGATATGTATTGCAATTTCTATAAATGTATATATACCCTCAGATTAGTTTCTCTGCATGACTATATTGGTCATAATAGTCCCACCTCATACTTGATAAAATTTTCTAATGTTTTATACAATAATATATGGTTTATTCGTAAATAGTTTCTATAAACTATAGCTGAGAAATATAATTAGCAATATATATTATATATATATATATATATATATATATATATATATATATATATATATGGACGAAATGTCTGGAGTCTAAAAGTCTAGAGTCATGAAAAACTCGAAGTAGAAACTTCTCTCTACACAGGGTAGAGAAATGTACCGTTGCGTTTTTTTCATTTTTTACCTTCTTCTTAGCTTGTTTCGGAGAAAGGTGCAAAGAAAGCATACGATATAAATAGATAGAAGAACCATAGAATGAAAAAGGAGGAAATGGTATTGACTCGGTCAATGACGCTGATACGCGCACGCTGTTTTCTTCATCAAAGTTGTCCCGAGTTGCCGCTTATCAGTCACGAAGTAGCGAGGTTTTCCACAATTTTTCGCTTCGCTATGACTGTGAAAATCGTTGGCTCGATGGTTTGGACTCTCGAAAGTCTACTTTCGGTGGTTCCGTACGTCAGGAAGTAACTTCAGGCTGAGGAGATGCTCGTTCTCGAAAGAAGAAGTAAAAAACGAAATTTGCCAAACTCTTGCCTCTTTATTATACTGTTTGGAATCGAGTTGAAGTTCATTTCGCACGATAATGGAGACGTTTTATGTCACTAAAGCGATATTATCGGAGTAACCCCGCCCCTTTCGCTTTGGAAGCGATCCAAAAGCAGGCAGGATGAGTGTCGCCCGACGGAATTACCTTCGTAACATAAAATACCCTCGTAGAAAAATAATCGGGACTTGGTCGACTCAGTTTTCGCACGAGCAAGTGATACGAATGTGGTTTTCGTGGCATTAATTTCTCCTGGGATCGAAATGTCGCAGGAAAAATGTTCTACCGACATGGATAGAAAAAGACCGCGTTAATTTCAATGTTATTACAGTTTTTGATGGAAAATTTTTCACTGCTTTATCGAACGAAGTTGCATTTATGTGCAAATGTATGGATATTTTCAGAACGATATAGAACGACGTCAGAGGGAAATGTTTTTATAACAAAGTGATTTTTGCTTTTTTTCATGCATCTGTTATTTTTATGCTGCTATGTGAAAAAAGGTATTTCTACTGTTATTTTACTACTTTTGCCAGTTTAATACGCGAAGGAAAATATATTAGTCAGCTCGTATTGATACCTACAATTTTTTCAAAAATCGCAGCCTAAAGATTTAAAACGATATTGAAAACATTCATGTACTCTTTGTCTACGTAAAAGATGTCGTAACTGATATTATATAATTAACAAATTAATAAAACACCTCCAATCATCAATCTGTGATAAAAGTATTTGGGAACATATGTGAGTAGACAATTACACGATTTCTAAGAATGTTAAAGAAATTATTATTATTATTTATTTATTTATTTATTTATTTATTTATATGTGAACGAGACCCTTGATTAATACAATAATATGAACAAATAATTGCGATTGGTAATAACAACAGGTCATAGCATGTTTGCAAATGCAATTGATGCAACTACTAAACACGTAATTAATTCTATATAGGAATTTATGGAAAATTGGAAAACTCCTGAAAGAGCTAGATGGAGCAATAATCTCAACAAGCTGAAGAATCTCTGAACAGTCAGTGTTAATGATTTACAATTTTGTAAACGAATATGGCATTAACTACGAATCTACGTTGCTGTAATGAGTGAATAATCAGAGGAATGCTAGCAACGAGTCGTAATTATGGCAAGAGATGGGAATGGGCTTTCCAGTTTTATGCCAAGGAGAGCGTAGAAAATTATGTTGAAATCTCATCATTGAAATTAGCATTCTAACACGACCAAATTGACGTTATTGCTTATTGCGAAAGGTTAAAACGTTTACGAATAGCTATAAAAAACAAACGAGCCCGGAAACTCAGTAATAAAGTGGTTCTCTTTTACAACAACGCTCGACCAGATTCGACGATTCTGACACAGAAGTTATTGCTTGAACTTCAGTGGGAAGAATAGGAAAATTTGCCTTATGGCACAGATATCTGGCCATTTTCGCCATCAATTTGATTTTTAAGTGTTAGATTGAATGAAAGGAGATGATATAATTAGAATTTATAAATTGCTTTCTCATTACAACAAGTATTATGTATATATAACAAGAATATATATGTCTTTGCTTATGAACTGATCGCCAACCAATATGTAAAACACAAATTATATAATCGATTATATCTTTCAAAAGCAAAAAAAAAAAAGAAAAATTAATACATATATTTGTACAAAAATGATACACAGTTAAAATATAATGAACTCAAATATATATTACTAGTAATAAGGAAATAATGAAATTATATACAAAGTTTGTGGACAATCAGTTTTTCTTAATCTATACAGTGTGAATATAGTAATATATAGTATACTCATACTAACTACGGTGATTGTATATATCTATTCTTTATATTTTGTTCCGGTAACTAATGTGTTATTATATAATTAATCTAAATATAAAATGATATACGGCGAGTAACATACTTCATTTAGCTCATATAGTATAAAGACAAAATAGTTCAGCTACCCTTCATTCTATCCGTAGCAAAAGGAAACTTTGATAACCATTAATGAATATTAGTATTCTCATGTACATCTAATATAGTATGAAGTATGTGCAACGATATATTAAGTATAGTTGTGGAGTCAATAAAGGGATTGACAGAAATTGAATACATATGGATCTGAATCAACGAAATATACATTACACAGTAGATATACTTAAATAAAAATTGATATTTGTATTACAACTTCGTTTTTCTCATTTCGCAGTTTATCGGAATAATAATTAATATCTTAGTTTTTTTTTTTAACTGGATGCTGTTATAATCTGCAGTCTTTTCACTACATGAAGCTTTAAATTTGTACGCCTCCATAAGACTATAATTTAATCTATATCCTCGCTATATCTTGGTTCGCACCGTAAGGTTACGTTTTATAACCTTGTTTTAGTATGCTAATTAAAGCAAACAAACATTTATCAGAATTTCACGTGTCTTTTGCCGCACTATATAAAGACGTTCGCAAATTAAAGACGTTTTACGCAGTCGTTGCCGGGAAAAGTCCAATTACGCGATTCCAACTGCACGTAGAATCGCGTACTAGCGCGGAAAACCCTCGTAAATCTTTGGCTAATAGAGAAAAATGATGGAAATGCTGGGAGTTAATCTGCGGTGTTGGCGGTGGCCACTAGCTGGTCGTTAGTATCGCACTAAACACGCCGAAAAGTCATAAAGAGGCTTGCAGAAAATACGTAGGACAAACGGTAACCGCGATCATTATCTAAGAGAAGGAAGTACAAAGAATTCTTTGTCGACCATTTTCATGACTTAATTTTCTGACCGATTTTTCATAAATACACGAGGTGATTAGTAAGATTATGCATAACGTTACGACGGTTGCATTGAAACAGCACGCAAAGCGAAGTTTTAATCTCAGATGAAAGGGAAACTTGGTGCGTTCTCTTCAAGGGGAGCGAACTATTCAAGAGATAAACGTTTACATACGGCAGAAATGAATTCGTTCGTAGATTGCTAGTGACATATGAATCTTGATAAAAGGTTTCGTGCGTGAGGAGTGTTAATATTTCTGAATGTTACAAAACGTGTTTATTAAGCTGTAAAAAATGATACAGTTACTTTGAAATATAGCGACGTTGAGGTCCAATGTTATGTAGAATTGCATCAGTCTCGAATTAAAGAGAATTTCTATTATTTCGTCTGTTGAACAAGGTACTTAATACAGTTAATGATTATCGATTACGATTGAAATATTTAATAAGTAATTGCAATTAACGGCTATATTTTTATTGAATCCAATTATAACAATTTCATTAACTTGAAACAGACCAAGTATTTATGTTTAATCTACTACTGACAAGTTTTCCAATAAATCATTTCAATTTAAGTACAACAAGAAACAGGTCTCTTCTAAGAAGGCGATAACTGTTATTCCGTTAATTGTCACTTTTTATTTATCCATTTTACTAATGTTTTATGCTCTTCTTATATACAGATCAACTAAAGTAATCGGATATTTGTAAGTGATAATATTTTCTATAATGCTTGCAATAATCTTTCATAATTACGGACGAATTTTACGTATACGTTTGCGATGTGCAATTCTCTTTAGGAAATAAAGAACATAAAAATTCGACAGCACAGTGACTATTCTTGTCAAAACAGATAGCATTCCGGGACATTTAAAAATCCAATGAGAAGAATCACGTGTGACAACTGCTCCGTTAAAATTTGCCACACGGACACAGAAAGCTTTATCTGTCCACAGGGAGTTACTTCACTTTTATCTGAAATTAGAACGTCGCTTCGCAATTTTTGGAAGAGCCGACATTACGCGCGATATCTGCGATCTGCGCGTCGGTTTCACCCATTAACGGGCTGCTCACGGAACTTAAAGCGCGTGGGAAACTACGGAAAATGACACCGCGAATAGAAATTCAAATTAAACGTACTAACTACGTCGAGAATTCGATTGTACAGCGTAATTTGGTGACAATTAATTCGAACAATTTAATACGTAACAAGCGGTTTGATTCTTTTCATCATGCCACGAATAATCACATTCGAACTAATAAACTAATTAATATTTTGCAAATAATTATTCGTAAATATTATTCATAATTATCTTTTTAATTCTTTTTTGGTGTATTAATTATGATCATACACTCTCTCAGGTCACTGTAAATATTTTATAATATATAATTATATATGATATAATAATGTAATATAATATAATGTAATATACAGAATGTCCCATCTAACTTGAGCTAATCTTGATATCTGAGATATTTCATTTTAGGGGCAAATAAATTAATGAGTATAAAATATTGTTAAAATTTGGAAGAAAAATTTACGTGTTTATTTCCGTTTTGTTCACTTTTTGCGTACTTTGATAACTTTCAGATATTTTCATAATAGGTGAAAGCTGCCACTGAGATCATAGATATCGAGTTCGGTTGTGTCAGCTTTTGACATATACGGAACGGTGCGGTGGTTTAATTTCAGATAAAAGCAAAAAGCGACCCAATGATAAACTGTAACATATTGTTAGCACAGGTTTAAAGCAATAATGCGCTATTTGCATCATTAGCTTTAGTCAGACAAGATTTTTCAGAATTACTATATAACTTTAAAATTAATTGTAGGGAGAATTCTACCATCTTTAATCATTTCTTTGTTTCTAAATACGTAGGCATATATGCATGCTGTAAAATTTGTTATATTTGTTTAAAAATACATGAACGTTGTTCATTGAGTCGATGATCGATTCAAATCTACGTTTGTAATTTTTTATACTATAACTTTTTCTTTATAACTCAGCGACAGGAAACGTTCTAACGTAGATTACAATCACATAATTCCTACTACAAAATTCTAATTATAACTCGTACATATACGTTGCAAAATCTTAAAACGCTCGGAGCTTGCTCTAGAACTTGATATTACTTAATAGATATTTATCATATGAATGAGGGAAATATTGTAGAATATCATGGAAAAAGATATAAACAAAATTGGATAAAACGCAACAGATTTTCTCTAGAGTGGAGTATAAGTGCATTGTGTTCGTCGTTAAGCAACGTGAAAGATGTAAACGTTCATGCATTAAAACATGAACTGCCTTTAATGTGTACCGATATTACGAAGATATGAATTAATAAAATATGCATGCCATGGATTTCGAAGCTTTTACAGAGATAAGAATCAGAATAAAGCATCTTCGTAAGTGACCTATATCCGAGGAGATTCAATTCATTATACAGTGCATCAGTTATTTTTCTTTCACATAGTTTATTCGAGTGATCAAATATTATTTTCCGATAATTAAATAATTTTGTTTCTATATGAGAGAAGTTGAATGATTTGGATTGAACCTGAAGTGTTTTATATATATTAGTATTAAACACGAACGAAATCCTTTGAATCAAAATGTAATAATCTCTTCCACTGTGTAATCTTATTTCCCAATTCTCACAAAGAAGTATATCCTCAAATTGTCCATTAATCAATATTCCGATAATGGATTCTTCCATTAATCGAGATTGCATTGTAATACGTGTGATATACATATATCTTCTCGATAGATATAATGTGTAATTACAAAAACAAAATTTCAAATTTCGCGTTTTTTAATATTACTTCTCGCACTGAATAATAACCGTGCCAGCACTAATGTCATTATGCTAAATCACGGGAATATAGAAGATAATTGATTACCTCATAGTTTAGTTCAGAGTAAACAATGCTGTTTCATATAAAAGGGGTGATGTTATCCACGTCATTATAAAAAAGCTGACCAAGGTTTCTGTCATTCCCAGCATCCTCTCGTTTGAAAATATTTCAGAGGGTGTGTATTTGTGTGTGGCGTAATTTGTCAGCAGAATTTTTTTAAAGAAATTAATGAATGAATCGTGTTAACTCTTACGCGTTCAGTGCGTGTACGTGCAGTGTTTTCATGAATCATATATCGTTGGATATTTAAAACGAGCAAGGGGTACGTGCTTGTATGAAATTCAGCAAAGGGCATTTGCTGCTGGTATAAACAAAATTTGCACAAGTATAAAAGCATTAAATGCTATGAATTAAATGATAGTAATTAGTTGAGTTTCGACTATGTTTTCTCTCTCATTAGCAAATGCGATGTACATATATTTATATTTTATTCACCAGCACCTATTAAATAGCTACGTCTATAATATATATTTATCAAACATATATCCACCCATGTAGTTTAAATCATAAATAAAAGAAATATAAGCGATATAAAATTGTGTTTATAATGTTAATATTCAAATCATACAAATAATAAGGTGTTTAATAAAATGTGTGTGTAATATAAGAATATAAAATTATTAAATATAAACATTACCTCGATTCTTTCCACGATTCTTTACTACTTAGAAAAATGTAAAAATAATAATAAAATAATAAATATGATAGAAAAGGACATTCGAAACTACATGCGTATATAATAGCGTGAACATTCAATACTATATATAAATTATGTTCTGAATTAGGTTCTGAAATAGGTATATAGCATGGTAAATACGATATTATGAAAAACACGGCAATTCAAACCACTTCGTACTTCAAATAATCTTTTTACACGATGTTAGATATGTATATGCATGTATGTTTACATGTACAGTATACAATGTATATATCTAAAATTAGTTGCTAATTAACATTTGAACAAAGTTTAACAGGAAATGTATCTGAAGTTTCAACAGAATCAGAACGAGCTGCTAGCCACTGGCCAATGCATTTAATTGATTAAACTGGTTTCGAACGATACGCATCGAGAACTAACTTTGGTGACATTAGATTAATGAATTTAGAAATATTGGTTTATTTTATCGAGAGACTTGAAATGCTCGAATAATTCGCTGCTATGTATTCTGTTATTAATTTCAGGTATTATCAACTCCACCACTCTGTGGTTTCACTGCGCGTCATATCAATTATCTTTATTTAATAATTACGAATAATCGCATTTAGCTCGCGATGTATTTCATTTCGGTGATACTCCTATTTGTGAAGCGATCGGTTCTGCTATATTATATTTGCATTTATCATAAGATATAATACGAGAAGAAATCGATATTTTAATCAAATACGTTTTCTTCGTAAATATTTCTTCTTTAACGTTGCTGTTTATGTCATGGTAATGACAAATTTGGGACTTACATGTAGAATTTAAAAAAAAATATAGATTTATAAATATAAAAATCGTAGGAGAAAACGTACAGAATTAAAATTTTTAGATCACTTCCTATACGTGGACATAAAAGAATCTTAATATTTTAAATATTTAAAGTGCATTAATATTATTATAAATATTTATATTCATTGGTATTTTTGATATTTTTATGCCGGATGTTTACTAGATTTACTTATTGTGTCAGATATTTACTAACAGTCAATTTATCTTGCGAAAGTTATAAAGAATCACTAAGCGACAATCAATCATATGATAAATTAAATAATCCTGCCTTGTATTTAATTTTAGAATATTAACAGTGATAAATTATCAAACTATGTTTGTATAGCTTTTGAAATATCGAAAATCGTTAGAATACTGGTAAGAGGAAAATTCATTTCAACGATGCAAGCTTCATCTAATCATAAATTATTTAAAAACTACGTATAATTTAGAGAAAAAAATTGTGATATCAGTTAATATCAATCGTTTGATTTAACAATACATAATCCCTATATAACACGACTTGTATTAATAATGGAGTATCATATAAACATTTCAAAGCCCATGCCGTACTAGGTATGGGGTTTATGGGTGGTCAATCTAGTGGAAGCTAGCCAGACGGATCAATATCACATTACTATAAATAATTAATAAGCAAATCCGTTTCTATACGTGCTGTGATTTCTAACTGCTCCTTTCTTTTACACTAAGTACAAATATATTAATCCTTCTATTTCGGAATTATTTAACAGTTAGAAGCATTGATCTATAATGTTTCTTTGCTTATTACATATTACAATTTTACTTGTTACATAGAATTATTTACAAGAATTTTGACATTTAAAACACATGTGGATTTTACAATGTTTATATGCAAAAATTTTATTTCGTTATGTCTATTATGATTTATTTTACACGCCTTAAAGTATCCATTTTTGAAATAGAAGCTATCTTTAATCATATAACTAATTTTTGATAACAACATGCAAAATTACACTATCATGAAAACAAAAAAGTTAATTAAATAAATATATGACATAGTAGTAAGTAATAAAATGAAAAACCTGCGATGCTTCTATAGAGGATTGTGTTATATATCTTTGATATTTGATTCTTGATATATAAGGTATGCAATGTATGTAGGTAAAGTATATGTCACTTGACCAAACGGTAGAAAGTAAAGATAGCTTTGAAACGATAGAAAGTAAAAGAGTTCCATTAAGGAAAATGAAATAGTTTCGAATAGTACATCATATACTATACCGTTGCACCATGTACGTTCTGAAATTGGAAATGTTTTAAAGATATTAAGATTACCTCTTATTTTTTTAATACAATCCATATTATATAATATGGAGAAATCTTGTTTTGTTGAATATTTTCGAAAATTCAAATATAATACATATGAAATGCTACATTCTATTGTAAATACTTTAGGATATGTCAAATCAATTTTAATGGGCATAATGAAATAATATTTATTTATACATTAAAATAACATCTGTTCGAGCACAGTAAATATATTCGATACTTTTAAAGTTCGACTTCAAAAATTAGGAAATAAAAAAATAGAATACCACTCATAGTGTAATATTTAGTAAATATCAGTGAATCGTAATTACAAATTAACATTTCATTTTTAAATACTCTTCAGAAATATGAGATACGCCGCAGAGTGTTTATTGAAATATACTACTATTAAATAGGTAGCGATTCTTTATAAAAAAAAATCAGTAATAAATATTCGATAAAATAAAGCTTCATTTCTGAGAAAGCTAGTTTTTAGGAATATATCAATATGCAGATAAGCATGCAGCAATTTCGATATCAATAAACGAAAATCAATAGATTGATAGATACTGATAACTCATATCAACAGAAAACTAGCAGAATGATAAATGGTGACCCACAGCATTAATCATATCTACAAAACATTCATCATGTTTATGAACAAACAAGAAAAAAACGCAGATAAAGGTCCAAGCAATTACTCGAGAATAAAATTCACGTGCACATTTCGTACATTTTCAAAATCAGTTCCCTCGGAAACGCATACCTTACCGAAAGAATTCCATTTTTTATCCTCAATGTACTTCTGCATCGAAGATTGTATATTCGATAACACTATATTTTGCGGAACAGCCTGTATATTTCCAAGTTTATAACAAAATGAAAAGAGAATCGTTTATTGAGATTTTACGAGGTAGAAAGCTTTAAAAAACTATTGGTTCGATTTATGGTTACCTAGTTTAAATTTCTGGTATTATCTGGAGCGAACTATAATTCACCCTATGTAGGTTGAACTACGAAATCCTCCATAATACTATTTTTTATGACCACATGCATTTCCCAATTTAGCTTTGCATCTTCTTCTTACAAACCATATAAAATACGACCGAAAATAAAATGTCACCAATTTGTATTTTACCGAGCTTTGTACTGTAAGATAATTTTGTTTCATCAGTAAATATGGTAATGCTAGAGAAAAATTGACTTCTTATCTTTCAGGATATAAGTTTGATTGTATTTCTTATGCATATTTATATTAAATATAATAATTAAATAATTATAGAAAAATTATTTGCGTTTATAAAAATATTTTGAATCGGCACTTTTAATTTAATTACATTTATATGAATAGTTCTGCGAAAAATAGGAAGAATTGCATTAAATTAAATATACATATTATTATAAATGTTATTTATTCCGATATTTTCTTTCCATCATATCCTTATTCTTTTTATTCCAAAACGAAAAATGAAAAATATTGTGTACCTATGTCAACAAAAGGAGTTTTTTATTTTATTTATATTTTTCACTAACGATCGTCGATCCTGTATGAGAAACATGATAGGATGAATAGCTTAACGCGTAATTAGACACAGAAAACATAGGCGCGGCAATGTAACGTAAGTAAGTGTTAACTAGTGCGAGGGATTTTGAAAGGATGAACTGCGGAATCCCTCATCAACGCGTATCAGATCCGATACCAATAATACCTTGCCGATGCACAAGCTAATTACTGTGTTAGACACCGAGAACCACGAACTATGTGGCAATAACGTCGGATCGATTGCGGTACTTGAAATTCACTACCGTTAAGAACGATCGTTTGCTTCTAAGATAATGAAATCCGATCAACGTCGTTGCGAATCCCGTTTCCTGCTTACGAACTGCAAATTTGTTACATCATAGTTTTCTAAAAGGCAGGCAACTGCAACGCAGTTTATAAAGCTTCCTATCGGCTCTCAGAACCATAGTTATACGAGCTATACAGAAACCAAACTAGTATACTCTATCGGAGTTGTCGTCTCGTAGTTTCGAGAAAACGAACGTTAATTACGTGTTTTAAGTATTACAATACAGGATATTAAAAAAATTCTATTGATTACTTTGGCTTCTGAGTGATCCGAAAGATAATAAATGTCTTCCCCCTTTTCTAAATCGATTGCTCACAGTTGTTGCATCAGTCACAATAAGGATACTAGCTCTAGGAAGTAGTAGGATTTTTTGGAAAATTTTTGACCACAAATTTTGGAAAATGTCGATTTGTTTTAGAAATTTCAGCAGTTGTTAATAGTTGCTTAGAATTATTTAAATTATTTTTTCCAGGGGGGAAATTAATAACAAAATTCTTGAAAGATTCAAAAAGGAAAAATTATTTTTTCCTCATTTTTTCGTCTTCATAGACTATTATACTTGTTGAAATTTAAATGGATAGAAATACGATGTCTAGTTCAGAAGAGATTATGAATTTTCGAGAACGTTTCCTAGTGATACCATCAATACTCTATATGTATAATCTGACAAAGGTGAGCGTACACCTATGTATGTGCTAATCGGTGGACTAATTAATGAGTTTGTTGAGTTCGAACGATCATCATCATCCATGTGCGTGTAGTCAATGGTTCGGTAAATAAGATTACGATAATAATCTTCTTGTTGCTGTTAAGAAGATGTAAGAAAAGCCTAAGCCACACATAGTCATATCCTACAACGAAATATCGACCTAATATCCGAAGTATCGTCTTTGCTACTTTGATCGCGTGATTATGGCAATTTGAATTCTATTTAATACCGAATACTACTCTTACAGAAACACAAAATATTTTTAAGAATTCCACCTTCGAGCTTCCTGGGAGATTTATAACAGTCTCGAAAAGTGAATTTTTCGCTTCGTAACGAAATGTGCTTTAACAAAGTCAATGTAACTGGCGTGTACAGCAAAAGGAAACAGCCAGCAATCCATCGTAAGAGGAATGGTGCGATAGCGTTTCGTAGCATTGCTGGCCGGCAAACGAGGCGAAATAATGGAAAGAGCAAGGGCGGGAGTATGGCAGGCCGATATACACAAGGGACACGTAGTCCGGAACCGTGTTTGCGATCTCGTTGGCCATTCCTCCGGACCAGGAATTGCACGGAGTACGTCGTGGCGCATCCGGGACTGCGGGAACCAAGCGTTGGGAGTAGGAGGACAATAAAACTGCACCTAAACAACGTGGCAGAGACGAGAGAATCCAATGGGAGGGAAAAAGATGACGATGCAGGCCATACCAGGTCGAAGCTGCATCGTTACGGAAAAAGGTTAGGTCAAGTGGTCACGGTGACAATGGTATTTTCACCACCGATAGTTGCCGTTACAAGCAAACCGCTCTATGGATACATATCCTTGCCGATGATAACTGTATGGTCGATTGCCTCAAGAGTACTATTGTCATAGTCGCCACGCTAATAACTACGATCACAAATGTTTTTGATAATAATATGAACGGTACCCGTGTTACCCACCGTGCGATTGTAGCAATAGCGATAACGTTAAGATTAAATCCCGGTGGCATCGATGCAAGTAGTACTACGTAAATGTATAATCTGGCTTGTGTAAAGCCAGCGCAATTCGTTCCGCGGAAAGCTGCATCATCGTACGCAGAGTTAATAAAGTTACCGCTAACAATATCTGTAGCGATAGTTCGATAATGATGTCGTTAGTAAGAGCACTGACCGTAGCGGTGACGTTGGCGACATTAGTCTTATTGTTAGCTCTGATAACGATATCCTAGTCGATACCGTCGGGGTAATCCTGGCTGCATACCGGTACCTGTGGTGGACCAGCGGTAACGATAGCGAGATGCTAGTGGAAGTACCGCATCTGGTGTTGGTGAAATGGGATGGGGATTCTACCCTGGGACGTGCTTGCGTTGACAACTAGCCTGGAGAAAGGGGGACGTTTCGAACGATCCGGTTTGAATAAGTAGTTACCGGCCTAATAGTAGTGCCGAACCGTGACGGCTGTTGAATACAGAATTTTCAGCTTGCCACGGAACGAGCAGATTGGCCAGGACTAGGGAGAGTCCTTGCGGACGAGCAAGCACTGCCCTCTCGTGCTGGATTCGCGGCGTCAAGCGACTATAAACACCTTCGATCCTTTGCCCTTGTTTCTTCTTTACTTCGTATGCAGCTGTTGCATGTAAAACGTTTTCGTTCTTTGATCGATCGTCCTACGTTTCAACTGACAACGTCTTTCTACGTAAGTCACTTAACAAATGAGTTGCCTTTAACTTTTGTTCTAAAAGAGACGCGTATGTAACATCAGACGCTAATAAATAATAAAAATTTGCCATACAGCGAATAGATCGGATAGGACTTTTAGGGCCTGTGTCTTAAAGAGCTTTATGAATCGGACAATTTTCTTTAATACCTTGTGTACTTGCACATACGATTAGTGTTGAAGATCGTCTCGTTAGATATTGGTGCTTTTCGATATAATGGATGATTGATTATTTGACAAATTTATTGATCTTTATGAACTATATATTATAATATATTCTTATAACTTCTACGTATATTTTCGAATTTATTCCAAACTTTATGAATGACGTGATCATGATAATCGTAGCATGTCACGCGTCATATATTTTTATATGTATGATGTACACATATAACATGTTCAAAAAGATTACTATAAATGTTTAAATATTTTTGTGAGTCACTGTAGATATTAATCATGTGTCATTAAATAATCTACCGTATACACGATCAAGGCTATAAATTTACGAATCACTCAAAGCTTGATGATTAGATACAAAGTTCTCAAGGCTACGGAATATTAACGTTAACGTGAACGCTGAATTGGGCTAAAAGTTTTGAATTGAGAAGTTATAGTTCTTTAATTTAATAGGAAAAGGGCCTAGCGCTTACACGTGGCTCGTTGTGAAGTAAAGTAATGAAGCATCATTAGTTTTAACTGGACTCTAAACTAGGTCGAACTGAACGTACCAGCTCAGAATTTAATCAAATTAACGGTTAAACGAATGTGTTTCCCTGATCGATGAATGATAGAGTATAACTTGATTTTCGATAGTTATTGGAAGCAACGTGTCATTTCTAAAGCAACTGAAACTCAATTATTGGTTGCTAGTGTAAAATGATTTTCAAATGATAGCCTTAAAATGATTTGATAACGTAGAACGAAGCGAAGTAGAACACGTTGTAAGTTAATTATTTATTAAGTCGGTGTGTTTTAAGCAGTGCCAGTGAATCAGTTGCATTGCAAATATAGTTTATATCATTATATCTATATTACTATACTCAGATATAATAGGCTACGATATTAGTACAATAAACAGAGATAAAATTAAAGATTTTCCTGATATGAAAAGAAACACGTAGGTATTTGATATTATCTCTAATTTAAATATCTCACGCAAGAAATCTTCATCATATATATGCAATATATATTAAATACTAATATTAATTGAACATGTGTTATAGCAGGAAGAATTTTTCAATTTGTGAGTAAGTTTGTTCGAACACAATAAAGAATTTCAGTTCGCTTTTCATTTCCTGTGGTTTGAGTGTATGTTTGTTCAGCAAATAAGATAGTAAGAAGTAGAGAATTTGACACGATTAACGGAATCATGTTCATGTAGCATGTATGATCAATCATAGGCTATACCACTGAATTACACGAATATCGTAGGATGTTCGGTTACGTGCTTTATTTTTATTTATTTATTTTATATGTCATAATTCTTTGTTAATTTATTATTGTAAAAATCAAAGAATTCCTTCTCCCTAACGTAATTAACCATTACCAACTTGGAATTTAAGAAAAAAACATGAAGTACATAACTTCTACGTTGTAGAGGGTTGACTTTTTCATTTTTAAGATGATGGATACTTTATGAAATCCATTTGCCTATAAATGCATTAGTGTATTTTATTAGCGTATCGTTGTACCAGAAACAAATCATTTAATTTATTTATGACAACGGAATATAACTTTTTACTTTCATAAACGATATTCCTCCTAAACAAAATTTCATTCATTGAGAATGGAAATATCATACGGTTGGTTCTCTTCAATTAATAGATTTTTAAGGTTGTCGTTTTTCCATACAATCAATTTCCTCGATAACAAGCGGAAAATCCTGCTCTTGACACGATTTTTATGGTTGATGATGTAGCCATTGGGGCCAGAGATTTTATTCGTTTAACTTATCAATCTTCTCAGCTAGATAACAAAAGCCGGCGCAGAAAACGTGACTTGCGGGTAACCAGTATCAGAACAGTTATCCTTTCTAAAAACCATCTGCCGACCCGCATGTGAAAATCGTATAGTCTGCACTTTCGCCGGCCTTTTTCATCGACGTCCATTCTTGAAAACGACGACCGAAGAATAATCGATTTGGTTCTGTATTAACCAACAATGGGTTTCATTGAAAACTCGATAACGACGATTTCTTCTGCTCTGGCGATCAAGCGGCTACGAGAGGGTTTAACACGCCGCTGGATAAGATCAGCCGGCTTTAATCCAGTTTCTGCAGGCTGCTGAAGATCGCAAGGGGAATGAAAACGACTCGCCCAGCCCTTTGTGATTGGAAAAATGTCAATAAAATTGCTTCGCGTGAAAACCGACTAATTTAAAAGGAAAATTTGTTGTTCCTTCCGGTGTTAAGAATCCCGAATCTTCTTCTAGCTTTACACTCTTAATTGAAATAAAAGAGTGAAAAGAGCATAGAGGAGGAAGATAACGAACAAACGACCGAACAAAACTGTTACATTATTTTATAAAGTGTGATTGTCATGGTTATGTCTTGTCAAAGAAAACGATGAAATATACGAGTAACAATTCATTATTATAATATGTACATTTAGGCTATATTATATTAATATAAAAGGTGTTTTTTATTTATTCAGTACTTTTCCAACAACAGCATTTTTCTTAAAATTATTTAGTATTCGAAAATTAACTTATTTTTAGATTGTTTCCTCGTGTAAGATTACTTTATTATAAATGTATATGCACCGTATATAACTGTGTTCAAAACGTACTGTTATATGAGCAGTATCATTAACAACACCAGTGTTAATAGAAATTCAATATGTAAAAATGATATAAAACTTTGAAATCAGATAAATATGACAGTAAGTTTTTACTATTATTTGCAGATCATATAATATGACTGTAACAAGAAAAACTAATGTTACAAAGATGAAATAAGTATATGAATCTCATCATACTTTTATTCAGACAAGTTTAATTTTTACATATCATACAAATATAATTAAATATTATGATTGATCAAATATTGATTTGATAACATTACGCAAATGAATTGCAGCATCTTTATGTTAAAATAATGTTTACTGTTTTTTTTAATTAAAAATTAAAAACTAATTACTACTATTCTACGATTTTTCATACACTATAGAAATGATATACTATCAGAATATATGATTCTATTAAGTATACATAGATCTTTAATTGAAGGAAATATCAAATAAATTTTCTAACAAATGTCTTTCAACATATCTAATCTTCAAAGTGTCTATTCGTGATCATAGTGTTTAATTAATTAATTTCTAAATAAAAATAAATTTCTCGATTTCTCTTTATGGCAAATGGAATGATAGATGACACTGTTTACTTCGAGTTTCCGAAAACGGAACAGAGAGATCTTCCGGTTGAATACGCGATTGCGTAACACTACTCACATTGCTACAGAGATAAGATGTTAATCTTGCTCATTGAGCAGAAACTTTCTTTTCTTCGTACATGTAGGAAGTTTTAACAAATGGTACAATATAATCTCGTGGTAATAACAAAATCACGAGATTGTTACTCACCGTGTTGACTACGAAAGTTGTCCGTAACTTGTTTAGTTGTCGGACTGTCGGACGTATCAAATTGCAAGCTCGAACGCGGGTTACACGGGTTAGTATTTGCTGCTTTTAAATTCTGAACTTTGCAACGATGCGATGGTTAAACTTGCCATACCGCGCAAACTTCCAATTCCTTACCTTGCTTTTCTTTTACCTTACTTTCGGAATAAAAATTCTTTCGAAGGATATGTTGAAATGACGTTAGAGTCCTAGGAAAGAGTTGCCTAATGGTATTACGGTCACACGAATTGTATCTATCGATTTCTTCCTTGTTACTGAATTCGGATAGAATTAAATATAATCGTAGCGATTAAATGTAGAAAAAGATTCTTTTATAAAAAAAATGTGCCTTCTAACGCATCTGGCAAAAAATTGAAATAATAATAATAATGAATAATTTCTAATGATTTTATCTTTTGCGTATGTTAATTTGGCAACTGTTACCGATTGTAGATTTGCCACCTTTCAATTTTCAAATGTTGCTGCCATATGGTTGGTTTTGAAGTAAAAATATCTCGTGCAAAATACTTCTGATAGTATTTTTTAAAAGTAATGAGATAAAATTCTAAATAAAAAAATGCTATTTCAATAATTTCGGTACAGTTTTTGTTAAACTAAAATACGAAATATGCGCTTTATTGGTATTATTTTCACGATCGTTTTCTGAGTTATATCCCAAACAAAATGAGCTATCAACACTCGATATCTTCATCTGAAATACTGCTGTTGACAGTAAAATGAAAGGCACAGAATTCTCCTTTGAATTTCTAATATGAAATAAGTGGTCTATGAAAAGATTGAACAAACTATTCACACACAAATTCCTGTTCTATGTACGTAAATATCATACGCATGTCACAAATACTTTCGAGAATCAAGTACGATCAATACAACCTGTGATCGATTTATATAGCTGATAATACTTCAACAATGCATTTTTATATTCCACATATTTATGTTTTTATAAAATTAGATTTATCAAGGAATATTTTATATTTATTTCGTGTCTATATTTGACGAATTTACAACTTTAAGAAATACCTGTTTCTGAACCAACAATTGTTACATGTTATAAAACGATATATGTATAACGAATGAATATGTTTTTAGAAGTAGTACGAATAATAGGTAATTTCGAACTATAAATTTTAACCTTTGACATCACTTACGTACGTATAAATTAATAATTTCGGCAATTTAAACGTAAATAACTAACAAAATAGGAATAAAGATATTCGTTATTAAAGCATCGTTCATAACAACTTATAAGTAAGCACTAAGTTTCGAATATATGAAAAGCTGGAATAAAAAAAAATATATCTTTTAATAAATTAGATATGATTTACTAAAAGAGTATTTTGTTTAAGATTGAAAACGAAACACGAGAGTTTCTCAATGAGGCGGATTGAATACTGAGAAATGCACTTTCGAGTTAATAATTCACCAATCCTTCTCGGGTCTTTTTTCATTCTTAGTTCGTAAATTACAACGAAACGTGAATTGTATAGATTAGTCAGGTATCAGTTCAATCCGATCAAACGGTAATAATACATCGGTTATCGATTATCTCTAAAGAATTCTCGGGCTAAGAAAAAGGTAAATATCGCATGAAAGGTCGTAAATTATTGAAATATTGAAATATGTTCGAATCTTCACTCACTCAACAACCAATGGCCAAAGCATCGAAAATCTAATAAAATCAGAGCAATCATTTCTTTTGCTGTAATCTCGACATTTAGAATTTTTCTCGATGAAAAAGCTATTGCAACATATGGGTCTAGGATAAAACAAACACGATAAGCCAATTTTTATAAGCTTCCCAATTTTTAGATAAAGGGAAAGATATAAAGAAAAGCCTATTAAGTCCAAAAACATTTTTTTTTTAAGTACCTAATAAATCTATGATATTTCATCTTAAAAAGTGAAATAAAAACGCGTATTTGATCTCACAATAAATAAAACGAAATAGAAACACAGTTTCAGCAATATGAAATTAGTCTGCGACATATTCAATTTTAAAATTGCTTTTCTGTAAAAAGTAAGAAGTATGGCTCAATATATGTTTCCCTTTAGATTTCAAATCAATTTCACGTAAATTTGATTCAATCTTGCCTCTGTATCATAGTATCTACACACACATGTACATCTTTTTCCGTTCATTTACTCTTACACTTACACGTCATTCTATACCAGAAACCTTGCTTTCAATTAGCACGATATGATTAAATTTATTCCATTTTACTGAATAACAATTAATTCTTCGTTAATTTATTGAAGATCTAAACAATCCAGATATCCCTTCCCACATTGCTCGGTAAAATACAATAGCTTCAGTGCGTCATTGAATCGTCGTTCATAAAAGGTTTTTGAAAGCTTTCAGCGAATGTATAAAGCGTGTAAATAAAAAATTTTATAAACGGTCAAAATTAAAGCATTTTTTTAAAGTATATTGGTCCGCAGAATGTAACACGAAAAAACTTCGGCTCGCCGTTTACATTCAAAGGCTGGCAGAGGGCGAACATCAAAGCTTTTTTAACTTTAACCCTCGCGCTACGATACACGGACAAAGAGCAGCCTGTGCTCACATTCTAAAAAGCGCTCTAAGGACGTCCCATAGAAGTACAGAACGTCATCTTGCTGGTCGCTTTGTGGCGCGTATCAAATTGCGAGGGGACGAAACCTCTTTTCTTCATGCGACGACACCGGAAGTTTCCCCTTACGAGGATTCTCTGTGCGTTAATTACGTTAATAAGCTGGTTAACTGTAGCTTGCTAAAAACCACGCTACCGTTAGAATAATGAGGATAAGTTCTCTTCAACGAAACATTGGAACGCATTTCGTGGTTCCTCGAAGGAAATGGGCAACATTACTTTCTAAATAATCCCTTGAAATGTAACAATTGTTAAAAAAATTCCTCCGTTTATTCGATTCTATTTTATGTATGCCTTTTTACGCCACAAATATGTAGGCAGCTTCTGCTATACGTAGTAATATATCGGATAGCAAATACTTGTGACTACGGCCGATGGAAATAAAACAGAATTATTAGTTTAAGACTAGTTAAGATTAGTTTAAGATTAATGGAATGTGAAATATCTATTCCTACTCTGACTGTAGGAAAATACTGATCAATATATAAATATTTATTACATTATGTTTATAAATTATAACATCTGATCACATTATCTATATATAAACTAGTTTTAAAACTCTAAGGTTAATATTTTATAGAAGAAACTTAGCCTATATTTTAACTAATAGTTAGCAGTTAATGGAAATAAAATAATCCAACTTCCACGCGTCATTACTACCTAGTAAAAGCAAAAATTGAAGTCAAAATTTTGTATATCTATCGTCTATCGTCACGTAGAAAGCTAATAGACATCTGTAACATATACCGAATAGAGAGCGATACCAGTGTTAACAACGATTAAATAACAAACAGCTAGTAGACCAATTCGCTCACAGCAACGCGGTTAACTCTCTCTGGTTTCTGTCTGCTTCCGCCACTTACTCTTCCGCATTATTTCCGGGAAGCGTGTTCGTCGCGCGGCCACGCGCGGCGAAAACCGACCATCCGATACCGTGCAAATTATTTCGGAGATTGCCTTTTTTAAATGCAATACATAGTGTGAATAAAAAAGAGAACAGCCTCAATACCTGCGTCCATGGTCGACGGTTATTATCTTCTCACAAATTACACCGGAGCGCTGCGCCAGAGTTTCCGTCTCGGCTACAATAAACCGAGTTACCCTTCATCCCTTCGCCTCTACCCCTCTTCAGCCCCTTTACCAGTACAACCCCCTATCTATCTATTTCTGCCCCATCCCAGAGTCTCTTATTTTCAAGCGGGGGAACTTCTGATAGGCCGAGCTCCAGCCTATTTACTTAGCCACCATGTACGCTAGGCAACACTTATTACCCGAGTAACGCAATCGTATAATGCGCCACCCTCGTGTTCACGCTCGCGATACTGCCTAATTTAATGTTTCGGGAATCAAGATCGCGAACGTAACAAGAGATCGGTATCAAGTACCGCACAGAACACTCGAGTACCTTAATTATAATTTGTCGTCGTGGAACGTAGAATATTATCTATGCGTAGACTATGCTACAATTAGTAGGTGCAATTCGGCGTGTTTAAGGGGAAACGATCGAATCCGTGAGATCGAAGGAAAAGATTAAGATATTAGAAATTTTCTTAGCTGTAAATAGATGATGTTATACGGTTTTATCAGTCTGATGTGTTCAGTGCTTATATCTCGGATTTGAGTCGTCCTGTACTTTTATGATATGCGTATCAATTTATTTTGATGATGTTAATTAGAATGCATAATACATGTACATAAATTAGAAATCATGAAATTTTGGGAATTTCTTCGATGAGAATACCCTGTGAAGAGGATATGTTATACACATCTACACATATGTATGGTGGTTATGATTGTAATACAGTATAAATTTTATACAGGTTTCACAGTACATATGAGTACAGATATAAGTTTTCTACATACAAATCTACATAGAGACAGATTTTGTACATATAAAGTTTGTTTTATTTTATTAGCATGCACTATCGTTCAAAAATATCCTGAAGATTTGCTTATTTTTGATATGATTTATATTTACAGATAAATCGAACTGCAATAATTTTATTCTTCGTAATAATCATAGCTACCTACGCATAATAGAATGTTACATCAGTAATTTTTACAATCTAAAACTTAAAACTAACAGTTGTAATTGTCAAACCATATGGAATTATTTTTAGTAGTTGATAAATTTTTCATCTTCATTTCCGAGTATTTAACTTCTGAATTATAATTTAGATTAAACAGATTCTTCCGAGCTGATAAACGACGTTAATGTCGCTAATGTTTAACGCTATATTAAATATACATAATAACGTATACTGTAAGTAATAATATTTATTATTATGCTGTATTTTGTAATAGCTAACTTAAATTCATAATTTACCGATTCTTTAACAAGATTGTAGATAATATGTTTAATTCCTAACTTGTAATTCATTTGCACTGTCATAAACGGTAGCATATCAGATCCACTCAGTGGTAAACGTGTTAAGCTGCAATTACACGAACGTTGGACACACGGATGTTATGATGCATACGTCTATACAAGGTCGACGACAGGTGATATAGGATAGATGATAAACGATTGTCGAACTTGCGTTGCGGGCGCTCTTCCATTCTATGTGTTCCTATGGGTCTAATAATGCAATCGTCGAATTGGGCAATTGTTCTTAGTTGAATTTGAGTATTGAATGTCACAATTTAAATGGTACGGGATCTCCCAGCCATCATAGTACGATCGACAAAAGGATGTTTCTGTGTGAAAAAAATAATTCTAATATATTGAAGACAATTTTTTAAGAAAATTCAGTCTAGTGTATTGAATTACGAGAAATTCTGCTCAATTTTGTCTCCAATACATACGTTAGTTTTGATCGCTCATTTCGTGTTAGAAGTTAGAAGTGTTTAATAAAAAAAAAATCGAAAAGACTTTCATTGTTTGTTTCGTTGTTTGAATTTTCAATATGTAGGTAGATACAATTATCTTTATAAGTTCATGCAGCAACATATGTTTAAAACTATAGAAATTAGATGAAGATTTAATCAAATATTTTGATAGAAATTTTGATAGACTTTGTTCGATAATAATTTATTGTTTGTATTGGATTTTCATGTGTGCAACTGTCTATTTTTTCATGCACACTCTATATTCTTTATACGATCTGTTTTTCCACAATTTTTTCAGAAACCTATCTACCGTGTAAAAACAAAATTGTATGTACACTGTTTCTTATTTTACAATCAAGTGTACAAGCTATGGAACGCATATTGCACATCTGTGTGTTTGTCAGAGAAATTGTGTAAACCATTATAATTTTTCAGTAATATTCGAACCTAAATTAACTAAAGTGAACTAAATAAAGTAATTAAATAAAGTAAGTTGATTAAAGTAAAACACCTTGCGTAAAGATTAATAAATCGGTTGTTTTACTATCTTACTCTAGAGTTGTTTCAACTGTCGGCAGTAGTACACACCAATATCAATTTGCCTGCAGTAAGATAATAAGGCTAATATCACTCAGCTCAAACGTAAGCGGCAAAACTTCCACTACTAAACTACTATACATTGTTATTGAGGTAATTACGACAAGAATGGTAGCAGAAACATCGCAAATTAATTCAGAGGATTGTGCACCATGGTTCTTAGAAACATAATAAACGACTATACACTGTCATGTTAAAGTTTCGAACTATCTACATATATTGCTAGTCTTACAATATAAGGTAACAAAACAATTTATATATTAATATTAACCTGATCATTTAAAAAATTCCTAATATATGCATTACAAAAATGTACTATCAAAAAAGAACAATGTGAGGATCGAAAGGTATATATTCTATAAAAATAACGTAATACAGCAATTAAAGATTGAGGTGAAACTCGAAAAACATGTATTGAACTTTTATTTATGTTTATAAAATAAAACGTACTTAAAGTGCTCAAATGTTCATTTGAAATGAAACTTAAGAATAGGCTATCTAACATTTCCTGTTACTTTTATACTACGGCAGCAGCTATTGAGATAATAGTTAAAATTGAATAATATATGGTAATAAAGATATTTACTCCATTTAATAATTTAGTCATTTCTTTATACAATATTTTTTAAATATGATATATATATATTTGTATAAAATTTTTTCTAAATATTTGTATCAATAGAGCTCTCAAATTCACAATTAAATTAATATTTAAATGAGTATACATCTGTGTGTATATCCTGCAAATCGCATTGTTATTATCATATTGTTTTTCTCTAAAATGTACTATACATGTATTTCGAATAAAACTTCGCAACATATTCCATTCATTTCCACGTATACATCAATAACAATTACACTCCTGTCCAACGTATTAAAATAAATTAAAAATTGAATAATTGCTGGTGTAATCGTTACCATTAATCACCGGCGGGCTCAGTCCATTTAATTTGAACAATAAATCTTCGGAAAATTATAGATTGTACTACATTATGTAACTACTGTCGCACGTTCGATAAATTAGTTTACTTTCTCGACTGCTGTATGCATTATGGAACATTTATTACGAAGTTGTGTGACTGTTACGTTTTAAGCATTTACATTCCCAGTAACATCACTTTTATTATTCATTGAAACGTTCAATTTTAACTGTCGTACCATTACGATGTTTCATACTATCATTTTAAATATACTGCAGCGCAGAGAAAACTTGTAGTATGTAGTTGCAAAATAGTCGTATTACAGTAGGAAGACGAATGAAGCGAAATTATCAGAATATTTGGAATTGATTATAGAATAGGTTCGCGTTATTTACTACTTACAAATAACCAAATAAATCTGACTAATTGGATCAGTTCTGAAAACAATGCACAGTTACAGATTCAAGTTTAATAATTGAATTGGTTCTTATGTTTGTTCCAAAAGATGTACGGTGTGAGTACTTTGGTAAATTACCGTCGTTTCTATAGATATACTCTCCTCTCAGTTATTATATGGAGAAGTATTCTCCGTGTTCCTAAAATTAATAAGAAAACTTTGTTAATATATATATGTATATATGTATCTTATTGATCTCACTGTTTAGTTCAATTTAGAATATTTATTTTTCCTTCTGTCTTATAATTCATTTTGTTCTCGTCTAATTTAAAAAAATAAAGCTCTTTTTACTGTGTATTAGTTACATAGATTGTGAGACTTGTAACAATTAATTCGGTGAAATTAACGCGAACAAAATTTGTGTTTATACATATAAGCCAATCGATATCCGTATAACGGTATTTCTCTGTAAACGCGCTTCAATTTGTAGTCTGCTAAAGAAACACTTTGCAACAGTCTGGTTGGAAATTTCTAAGAAATTCATTGCAAAGAGTTCCTTTGTAGCAGGAAAATAAAATATTGTACAATTTATATTCATTAAACCGTTCTCGTTCTTGTAATAAAGAAAATACGCTAAAAAATGTTACTGTTTAATTCGAAAAAAGAAAAACATGCGTTATCACATAATAGTTATAATATAGTTACAATCGTTATTATTAAATACATATGATTTCATGAAACAAAAGGAAACCAGCTGTGAGTTTGTTCATAAAGTAGTGATATGTCGAAATTCTGTTGTCATGGACGTGTTAAGAGCAACATTATAATCGCTTGTAAATCGCCTTTGTATAGTTGAAACACCTGTATACGCATATACATACACACACACACCTGTGTACACGCAGGTGCACCATTATATGTCGCCATAGAATTGTAGAGTCGATCGATAAGCCTGTAACGAGACATAACCTGAGTTATCGGGAGACTTTGGCCATGCACCGTTGGTAATCGTTGATCCGAGAGAATCTACTACATACATGTACGTACATACATAAGTGGTTGATCTATCAGATGTGCCGGGCTTTGGTAACGTGATGCTACTACGTTCTACTACGCGCTTCCTTACCCTATAATATAAAGTTTATACGAACATATTACATATTATAATATCTATATATCATAAATCACGTATATTATAGGATGTGATATATTCACTATATATATTATATATTATAGCGTGATTTATAATTTTTAAATTTTTATTTTATTGTAACCGATTAATTCGATCATAAAATACAGCAATTTGTAAGGAAATGATAGTACCTGATAAAGCGAACATTTCGAAAATCAGAAAATGAAGTTAGACGAATAACTAGAGTGCAGAACATGAATATTGCCAAAGATAATTGCTTACCAATTATTTTCGTGTACAGACACCTTTTCAAACAGCCTACTATCTAAGAAATACGTAACAAGTATACTAGCTAATAATAGAAAAAACAACCGCAAAAAATGTAAAAAATAAAAAACAGTGTACCTATTTCTTATAATCTTTCATCCTGGTTTATCGCAAAGAAAGAGAAAGAGAGAGAAAGTAACATATGTATAATATTTAGCTCAAAAACATTTAGAGTACATTAGTTGTAGCTAAGTATAGTTTTTATCCTTTATTTCGTAAAATGAAAATTATTTTCAGGAAACATATTAATGGAGAAAGGAAATAAAAAGAATATCTTTGGGAATCTATGTAAAATATACATTAATTAATATAATGGGTATTCGAAGCGAGAAATGGATCAAACTACGATATGTATGTAGACATACACATATATATCGCTATATATATATATATATATATATATATATATATATATATTGTTCCTAATATCTCAAAGAGCTTTGATAGAACATTCTCGAACGTGTTCAGTTTCGGAACTCTTGTATAGATATGCAATCCCTAGGTAACGTTCGAAACCCTTACAATTCTAGTATATCTATGAATTACATTACAACTCCCTTGTATCTAACAAGGTTATACTTTAGGATTAGATCAGGATTAGATTTAACTTAACAGAATCTGAGACGAATCCGCTGAATGTATACCAATAAATTTTAATTAACGGTTACATCACACAGATACAACAACATCTGTATTTTAAGATGCATGTATATTTTCTGAAATTTAATTTAATCAATAAGTTGATTGCGAGGGTAACAAAGTGAATTCAATAGTTTAAATAAAAATACATTGTGCTAAGGGAGAGATATTTTTTACATAACTCTAAATATCTGTAAGAATTATAAAAATTTGCGCGTTGATAATTCTATATCTTTTTTAAAATGTAAAATTTGTATAACTTGTTTTTAGAACAATACAAGTGGAATGGAAATCGTATATGAATAGATACGATTAAAATACAAAGCAATTCGCAATCAGAAACGAATAACTGGCATAACGTCTCCGCTACAATAAAACTTTAATCCGATTTCGTGGCTGATGAATACGTTCGGCAGCTAACTATGAATCGAGGCGATAAATGTTTCAACGCTTTGACTCTCCGAGTCGACTTCGCTGGATGACATTTACACACAATGGTGGCTCTTATCGAAATTATGCCTAACACGTTAGTTGGCATGTGAATTTGATATTCCTTGTCACACATTATTGAAATACTGTCACTTATTTCGCTATAGTATATTGTAATACATGGTATAATGTACAGAATGTGCCAGGTCTTTTCCACAAAACGATTTCGCGCACATTCAAGAAATAAAAAAAAAAAAAATAGGAAAAAATATCAGATTAATTCACATATAAGCTCATGAACGTTTTATTGAAAAATTATTGATATTGGATTGGTTTTTTGTTCGATGAAACGTAGAAACAGATTGACGATATTTTAAACTGCTGCGCGTTCTTATAAAATATAAGATTAATACCTATGAGAAACTGAATTTATACTACATACATTACAAATTTTTTTATCGATTTCCTTTAATTTCAACAAACGTATTACCAATTCTTTATATTCGTCTCTGATATGGGTGTATTAATTCTTGGCCGATAAACTTTTCCCTATAAATCCGTTAACGTGATATCGAAATACCAAATAATCGATTCTGTTTCTATCAATACATTGTTACGATTTCTGCTATCACCGTCACTTGTACACCTTTCATTTACGTTTAGTGAATTTATCGCATTCTGTACACTCACATGTTCTATATCTCTCATTTTCGCTTCACGCGGTCTTGTATGCTGCTTACACGAACTACTTACAATATTGTGTATTGTCGACAGTAGCATTTGAATTCGGTTATGCAATTTATCAGAAATTAATCTATCTATGGCAACTATCCTGTTGCATAATTTTACTGACGTATCAATTGAATCGTATTTCTTCGATCCGAAGATATTTTTCAACGTGTCGCCTCACATGGTTAATTTGCGAACCGACTATCTCTGCGAAGCAGAATACGAAAGAGACGGGACATTATTAAATTCATCACGCGCAAGTGGCCAAACAAACGAGATTAATGCTTTATTCGATTGTAGGGAATGAATAAAGCATCAGCGCTGAAACGTGATCAATTTTTCAGAAATTCATAATTTTCCCGGTGTAATTTGTTTCCTTCGATGATCGGATTTATGATTTAAATCGATGAACCGATGACGAAATGACATACAAGCCAAGATACAGCTGTGGATTTATCCGTAAAAGAGATTCACGTTGGTCCTCTCGTTTCACGAATAAATCCAGATTAATATTAACATCTTCTGACGTGCGTTTATGAAATGTAAAAATTTTAATGACGATGTCATTATCGCGCTATCGGAGTATATAAATTTTTCATCGAATGATATCTCGTTATTGATTCGTCAAATCGATGTTTAATTCTCACGCAAAATATTATTGTTACTTTAATATAATGCACATTAAGGATAACGTAGGTTGTTTTACATGCTTCATATATGTTAATTTGCGCGAATTTTATGTTATATTAAAATTTAAACGTGTATCTAAATATATGTTTCCAATTTAATTCCTATTTTGAAATATTTTAAGATCCATCAAATATACATATTTTGAAGCATTAACATTTTACGTATTTGATTTAAATTGGATTAAATAATAATTGGTATATTGACAAAATTTCAGGTTAAATACATCTAAGGTGATTAGAACTCATTGTACGAGTATAAATTTAATTTTTACTTAGAACTCGTATTATATAGTTTCACTATTCATAAATTTGCACAAGAAGATCGATGCAACATCTATGCAATAGATCACGAAAGTATTTGGACACTAATCAACCTTTTTTACGATTATATGACGCAAATGGACCTATTATGTTACATACAAGACATTTTCGAATTTCGCTATTCTTTTAATAAGACACGACTAACTCATGATTATTATAAAAACTTGACCGATCTTGAAAACGTATATATTTACAAATTATAAGATATTTATTACAAGCATACCTCATGGGGGTATCAGAAATATTTTAATAATCATTCATCCACAATATTTGTTATTAGTGAGATCATCTTCAGTATCATCATGTGTTTAATATAATTATTCATATTGTATACCAATTTTTTTTAGTAAATACTTATTTATATATTTTTCGATTGGTTTCAAACTTCTTTTTGGTTTCTTTTTTTCAAAAATTTACTAATATAGCCACGATAGTCGTGTTTCGTTTCGAGTTGATAAAGTTTCAAAATGTTTCGTATAACAGTTATAATATATTTATAACATTTTCCTATGGTAAATATTCAAATACTTTTGCAAATCGCTGTATGCACAATATACGTATAATATAAACAAAAAGCATCTTTATTTTCGTTGTGTATTGTTGTGCCTGCCTTCTCGATGAATCACTGCCACCGTAAACGAGACTTTTCTAGTTCTTCAAACCGAGGAAACATTTTTTAATTTAAGACAAAAACGTTGCCGCTTCTTTCACCTTTTTGTTTTATCCAGAACCGGTGTACCGAGTTCAGAAGACCGCGGAAGGGAACAATTAAAACTTTTGGTTAAAATAGCATAGTCGTCGACGTCACTTGGGCAAACTGAATTCTTCGGCTGGTGGGAAAAGTTTTCTTTGGCTAGAGAAACACAGCACGTTTAAAACTTTATACGATGATTTAAAATACTTCTCGCGGTTACTTTTAAAGACCATTTAGGTCTAATATATTCGTATTGTGTACAATGTTTGCGTAACATCTCACTCTTGGCAAATTTTTAGATTTCATTCAGATAATGTGAGAGTTTAAAAAATAAATTCGAAGAACGTATGCAAAACAAAACAAAAATATATATATATCTTGCCTATGGTCTCGAAAAAATTGTTGAAACTATTCAATAGTTCAAAACTTTCTCTCGGCGTGTTTAAAAATAAACAAAGTTCTAAAAATAAAAAAATATTTTGATACCACTTTACTGATAATCTTTTATAAAAACAAACATTCACATGGATATACAAAAGGTTATTTATAACTGATCTGTTAACCAAATGTATAGTTTTTTTTTTACATTTATGAGAAATCTAAAACAACATGCAAAAATATAGATAGATATAGTATAATATTCATAATATTTTAGTACTGTAGTATAGTGAAATGTTTATCGTAACATTCAGTAGACGAAATAAATCTTGCCTACGCCCTGCTCTTTAATCATGTCCGTAAAAATATGCATTTGCATAAATATCTGCAGTTTATTTATAGCATCTTGCAAATCTATGTGCCTGTAATATTTACCCATTGCTCCTCTTTCATGAAAAAACTATATATTCATCTTCATAGCAGCAATACTTCAATCAACTGAAAGAAATGTAGCACAAAAATAGAAAAAGAATTTAAAAATTAGTGGTAGTCAAGCCTTATTCGCAATTCGAGGGGTTAACAGTGACATTGGAAGAGTCGAGCGAAATGTCGGCTGTCCTAACGTGACTTTCAGAAAGCGAGGAAAAAGGATACGGTCGCGAAGCCTTAGAAAATTTGCCCCGTAACGAAGCTTTGTGCCGATCCAATCGTCGGTTTCGCCGAGTGCAATTTTTCCCTGGCCACCAGAGCCTCGACTGGCTCGGTTTGCCTCGCCCTCACCTCGACAGACTCGTCGAAAATGTAATCGTCTTTCCACGGCCGCTTAATTCGCTGGTCGGGTTGTCCGCAACGTAGAAAAAAAAAGAGAAGGTAACCCGAAACCTACGGGATCCGATTCGATCGGATTCCACGTTCCGACTTACGCGTGTGAATACTCTGGCTGTTTCGTTTTCCTGCGCTCTAGACGTCGTTTTCGGAATTTTTCGCGTAAATTAATCCAACCGTGACCGCTCCTATCTTTTTATTCCTTTCGCGTGGCTCGATTTTTTAGCGATAGATTTTAGCGAACGATCCAGGGATCCCCACTTCCGGAGACCGAGTCACGACGTACGATTTGTACGGGCCTCGGATGGCCTTCCAAAAAGCACTAGTCACCGACATCCATTGATTCTTTTACAGTCGAATTGAATAGAGTGCCAGCGTCCCGGTCGCGTCCTAGTCGGTCTGTATTCCAGGGAACCATGCAATTGTTTGCGGGAATTTTCGTGTTCGCTGGACGAAGAACTAGTGAAATTTTGCACGTGTCGTTGGCATGTTTTTACGACAAGCTAGGAATGACAGAATGTACTTCTGCAGTTACTTTGGAACGTTCCAGTGACTTCTCATTCTCTTGTTTCATTTTGAAATTTCCTCGAACTTCTTTTCTAAATGTAACAAAATATTTTGGAAATGCCAATTTCTATGTTATGAAACTATAGTAAAATAACCGGCGTTAACAATCACATTTTTTACACTAAAACGATTTAAATATTACGCAACTACCCTTTTACCTAATTTGTATATGTATATTTATAATTGTATATGTATATGTATTTTTGTTATCATCTTGAAGATTTAAAAAATATTAATTGCCATCAGGTATTCTTACTATTTTCTAGAAAATCTCCTAGATTTATCATATACGTAAATACATGATTTAAAAGGTTTATATTCTTGATCTTTTTAATTATGCCATATTAAAATAGTTCTCTGTAATTATCAAAATGGAAAATCTAGAAAAATTGGTTTATTATGTTTTCCTACCTTCAATGTTGTCTGTAGAATAAATTTATTTTATTTTCTGATTTTCAGTGGTCGAAGAAAATCCTGTTACACAAAGTAAAACACACGAGGAGGGAAACATTGATAGCCTTAATGACGAGTCAGGTAATATATCTTTTTAGATAGATAACAAAGAAGATATTGCTTACCACATTTCTATAACGAAATTACTTGTAGTATTAAGAAGTATAGTAATAAGAACTATTGTATCAAATATATTATTACAGAGGAAGATGAAGAGGACGCATCGCAAACACATTCTTCAGTTGTGGAAACTGATTTCAAATTTTCTGACTTCATCCACAGGTAAGACAATTAATAAATTAGACATTGACTACGAAAAATGGACTAACCCAAATATCCGACAAATTGAGCAATTCATCAGTTCTTTTCTGATATTAATTTTATATTATTGTATATGACATGTTATTTAATTTTACATATTATTCGCTTTCTAAATCTAACAACTGATTTTGTTATATAATCTCGGTTTGACTTGGAAAATATGAATGCCTCCAAATTTTTATGTGTAATACAATTCATTGGGATAAATTAATGCCATAAACTGATATTCAGAAAACTAATAGTCAGAATATGACTTACAATTAATCCATTTTTCCTCTCAATGCCTTAAATTTGAATTTGTAGCATATACTAAAAATTTTAGTTTCGATTTTTACATGTTATATTTTGTTTAAGATTTGCCAATGTAAAAATCGTAAGAGCAATGTTGGTTCTGCTGCAGCAATTTGACAAAAATACAAACGAAGTGAATCATTACATTACTAAGATGCTTCATCGAATAGCTTGGGACTGCAAAATGCCAGGGCTCATATTCCAAGCGTCAATGTTTCGTGTTTTCCAGAGAATTCTTGAGTCTAAGTATTGCGGCCACAAGGTAATTATTTATATTCACATTTATTTTTCTTAGATCTAAATTTCATTCTTCGAAAATATAATGTAACTTGTCACATTCTATAACGTACATTTCGACTGAATATTGTTAGCTTCAAACTTTTTGATTTTCCTGCTAACATTTTCTTTAAGTTTCCTCATATACTATTTCACTGAATAACGAATTACAGAATTAATGGCTTGAGCATCTGATGTTATAGATGAAATACTCGTACAAATTATATATTTAAATGGTACAAGATTATGTACATATGAAAAATTAAATATTATCACTGCAACAAAAATATTCAAGTTTAAGAAAAAACAGGAAACATTTTATTTCCCAACAAAAATTTTGTTTAACTGTCATTACTCTTCCTACTCCCAAAATATTCTACTCCATAAATGTATATATCTTTCATTTTTAATTACTATATCTTTGTAACTGCATCAATATGTCAACTTACATTCCTTCGTTCATTATACCAATAATTACTTGTAACAATCAACAACCAAATAAACTGGTGACCATCAAATACGGTTCTATATGAAAAGTAAAAGAATGTTTTATAAAATTCATAAACAATAGCTAGCCGTATGAAACTTATTTGGTCAGGTTTTCAACAAAAATTCGCTCAATAAAACATTCAAGCATTAAATGCATATACGTATAAAAGCACATAATATTTAGTATAAACTAAAACACTTGGCCCCCCCCTCCCAAACTTTTTATATTAAAATAACAATACAATCCAAATCGTGATTGGAATTCCCAAATTATTCAATAAAGTTCCTATAATTTTCTATTGAATTCGCAGCATGAATGCAATTTTTCTCTTAACTTAAGGAATTTCATCGTCGAATTTACATGTCTGCCATGATATCTAATAGCCACCGGAAGTATGCTTGTCTCGAGTCACGAAAGCTGAGTCCTCTTTGCAGGAACTCCAAAAGTTCGCAGTCTTCATAATCCGACGTTTCATCGAAGTCGCGCAAAAGAACCGGAAAGCGTATATGGAGCTGCTCTTCTGGAAGACCACTCGTGACGCGACCGAGGTCGTCGAGGGTTACAACGCGGAAACGGATAACAAGAAAGTTTCGCGCAGCCTCTGGACCGAAACCCAGGAGGACGAGTTACGCACTCTCTTTATGGAACATCAGACTAACAAGTATCCCCAAGGTACGTTGCTCGTCCTACCTTTCGCTAAATCCTATGATTTACGAGTCTTCTTTAACGCACAACTTTGCCGGATATTTTTGAATTTGCCAAGGCAGACGATTAGCTGTATCCCGTTCTAGTATGCTAGCGATTGAATAAAATATTCTATCAGGGGAAAGATCTCTCTGCTTTCAGGAAGCATTAATACATAATGTATGTACTTCAAAGAATGTTTATTGGACATTCTAAATGGAATACTTAATGAAGGGAATTCTAATGAATATATGTATCCGTACATTCTTTCATATCTTGCACTGGCTAAATTCACTGTCTTTAAAGAAGTCAGCCAGCGAGTAATTAATAGGGAAAAACCCACCAAGTAGGTAAGAGTGTATGATTTAAAAATACGTGTACAGGTTACGTTATTAGACCGCAAATGTTCTTACATTTATAGTGTATTTAAAGTATGCATTACTACCTCGACAAAACTTATTAATTAAATAATATATTACAATACAGATTTGTAGAATGTTTTAACTTGTTGCCATAGATAAAGCGATATAATAACGATATATGTTCTATATATCCCTTCATTTAATATTGAAATTACTTAAAAGACTGCCTGTGTTGTTTCAGTCAGGATGACATTATTTTAACACGAGTGATCCTTGATACCGAAATTGGTAGATGCTAGAGAGAATTGTCGGTAATATTGAATTACTGATAACAACGTCTTCATTTATCAGCTAACCTAATCACGTACCCCTGCGATGATCCAGTTATCCTTCCCTTCCTACAAATCAATTCAGGATAATATTGATTGGATATAAATAGCACCGATATTCATAGTCCTGGAACGTTTATTGAAATCCCCATGCACTATTAAAACGTAGTCCGGAAAATCAAATTTAATTAATTGCGTCCGGAAATTGATTTTTATCAAGTCATCTAACATATATTTTATCGTTGTACATATTCTTCAGGAAGAAAGATATTAGAAAACCATACAAAGTTTTGGATCGCTTATTTGGTCAGAAAGGTGGAGGGTGAACTTGGACTTTGTAATGAAAAGTTAGGAAATAGATGTTGGAACCTCTATATATTTAAGATTAGTACACGCAACGATAATCAAATATCATAATTATTAGTTTATATTTATTGGAATTGCTTTGACGATGCTATTCCTGACATAACATCTTTCTTTCTTTATCCTCATATTTAATCTTATATGATGATTAGGAAATCCTATGAGTTTGAATGATAAGTGAAAATGATAAGTCCAGATTGTGGAAAGTTTTATAATCGAGGTATACATAACTGTTAATTGAGCAAGAAAGAATGAAATATGTAAAGATAATAAATAGTGAATTGCAGCATTTTTTACTTTAGTTTCTTTTATGAATCCTTAAGGTTGAGAGTGAACTCAAACTTTTGAACGCGCAGTAGTGCATATAGTTCTATTCCTAAATTATGTATATCTTCATGTTTTATTCATTTAGATGTCGTCGATTGGATCTTGGAGCACATTAATCAAGAACGAACTCGTCGTGGTATCATGAAGAAGCTGAAAGAAATGTGCCTGATTGTTAATTCTAAGGTAAGCAATTTTTGTAGTCACTCATTACTATTACACTTTGTTTCACGTCTACTTATTTTGTATCATAAATTAATTTTAATTCTCAAGCATTTAATAATACTTTTCGCACGTATGTGTTGCTACCTGTATGTATATATATTATAATAAATTCAAGATTTCAATAATAATCCCTCGATTAATAAAAAATTAGCTCATATATGAATAACATCGATATTTGATACGAACAAAAATTTACTACAAAGTAGTAGATTAAGCTTATCAAGAAAATATAAAAGAAATCTGTTTCTAAAAGATATAATACCATAACACGCAAATTGATTTAAATCCCTCTCGCTTTATAGAATGAAAAAAAAATGATTCTCCGGAGATTTGTTGTTTTAGCTGATATTTACATAGATATTGAAAAATTTTAAATATGTTTTATAGAGTTTTAAACAAATCGGTTTGTGTACCTACTCTATATGGATGTTTTATATATCGTCAACTGCTTCCCTTCCTAATATCTTTTGCACGGCGGAAATTACTCTCAGACATTTTTCCAAACTAAACTGAAAATGGAGGGGGGGGTGGAAAATCGTAAAGTCGGCGAAAACAGCCATCTACATAAAAAATATTAGCTATATTTGGCGAAGATTATTTTCATCATGATGTATGGGATCTGACGCACCCTACGACTATAATTCTCTGAGTCGTCAAAGAATAAATGCTTGCTCGTATCTGTTAGTTTCACTTTTTGCTGAATTTCTTTTTCAAACTCCCATTTGTGACGTAAAAAATCGAATTAAATCCGTAACATAAAGTATAAAGCTAAATCCTACGTCTTTCCCTGCTTCACGGTTTGAAATAATAAAAGAGAGTCAGTCACTTGCGACTAAAAAAATTATTTCTTGCCACTCCATCGCAACGAAGTCAGTGACACGCGTGTGCGCTCGTTATCCCTTCGATAATCGATTGGATTTACGGGACACTTGCAACCCACGCGTTCTTTTAAAAACGTATTTGAACAAGCAGAGTCGGCTAGCCGATCTTGACGCCTCCCTTGAACGTAACACTGACAAGATCAATGATTTACGAGGAGGGCGAGAAAACGTAGGGTAGCTGAGGCTCGAAAATAAGTTTCTGGACTGGCGTCGGTGACAGGCAGAACATATGCAAAAAATGGAGCCAAAGAATTGTTGCAGCAACTGTAAATTCTCGGGAGACAATTTCTACGAGGAGCTTTCTGGAGACTCCGTTTCTTTCCGGCCTCCTGCTCGAAAAGGAGGTTTCTCCGTTCCTGCGTAGATCACGACTTCCGCTGTGCCAGCAAGACTTTTTTCCTCTTTACTTCGTTCGGGGATGGATGTATCTCAAGATTTTCCCCCGTCAAGTGTTCCTTTCCGGTATCTCCGCATACTATGGAAAGCTATCGCTTTGTTTGCGCTTTCCTATCCAACAACCGTATGAAGATTTTCGGGAGGAAGCTAGACACATAAATAGACGACGACTCCCTTAACTCTGAATGGATCGTCCGTATACAGTCCCTGCTGTCTCAGTCTCCGCCCTATTGGAATCGTTTCAAAAGTTGACAATTAATGTATTGAGGGTATACCCCGCGTTGCATTCAGCTTACAGAAAATTTATAGGAACCACATTTTGTACTATCGAACAGTACGTATTATTATGGACATATATACACGCGCATCGACATAATGCTCATTATTTCTTTTCTTAAATCTCATTTGCGATCTTTCGTTCTTAGAAAAATTCATTTTCTTATAACCATTTGAATAAAATTATGAAAATTTGCAAAACACGTGGTAACATTTAATATTTCCAAAAAGGTATATTAATCATTTTTGTAATGAAAAATAAAGTAAAAGAAATTTTTTTAATTTCGACATAAAAGGTTACATGTGTACATGTATCTATTTTATTCTCGAAAACAATAATTAAAAATTTATATATTGTATAAATTAATTCTGGTGAAAAGGATGCTGTACAATTATATTTCTTTACATTCGCTTAAAAATTTAATCACGTATTATTTTTAGCTGCAAATTTTTTGATTTATTCAAAAATACTACTATAACATTTAGTGTTTAATAAAATACATTTATTTGTTCGAAGTCAAGCTCAATTCTGATATGCTTTTTCCTAGCTTGTTATGTTTAAATCGGTAAAAAATATGCAATGCTTTAATATACGAAAAATCAATCGTATGAATCAGAGAGTGTGATTATTAACATATCGTAATCTCATCGATAATAATTTCCTACGCTGTCACTTTATAATTACAGACATAAAACGATTACAACGTTCTAGTAATTCGTCGGACTTACGAGATACCTAGACTACAAAACACGATTCGAATTTATTCGTCTTAACGCCAATGCAGCGAAAACAATTTTAACAGCATTATTCTTTGACGGAGAGTTGTAATTCACTGGCGCCTTGAAAACGCGGCAATAAATTTTTCCCTTGCTTTCTTCAAATCGTGGCAGTAATATTAAAGTTTCCGTTCACGAGTTTCCATCGTGGCTTATTCGTTCGAGCGCGTTATTTCCCTTGCCACACTCCACCCTTTCGTAACCCTCGAGAAACTATCGCTTTGTTTGCCCTTTTGCCCTGGGAGACACGTATAAACATTTGTGTCAAACGCGAAAGCAAGGCGAAGTACGCGCCACGTAAACTTAACGTTCTGCTTTCTAAAATTCATAACGAGAAAACAATTTAAGATTATTGAAACCTTGATAGTAGCACATAATTTTCATCATTTTCTTTCCTTCTTTTTTGTTTTGTCATTGAACCTTTAAGGATTTCACGCGCAGTTAATAAATATTGACAATGATATTGTCGATTCAGCTTGACGATATCATAAATGGAAAATCGAGAAGGAACGTGCTTAGTCATAATAATTTTTCCTTTTGAAACAATTATACGTGTACGTATAAAACATAGGCACGATTTGGAGTTTGGAAATGATATTCACATCTGAATTGCTTCTAAACGGTGGAACTGTTTATTTCAGTTACTTTAGAACGAACTGGAACGCAATTGCACAGCTTCTGTAAAATGGTAGAAATTTTCTTGAACAGATAGGATACAAATACGTAGGTATAACGTATTTTCCTATCCGTTGAGTAAAAGTTAGCGGTCACTATGTAATGCTTCACCACTGCACTGGTAGGAATTTCAAAGTTGAAATGCGATGCTCAACTTCAATCCGTTTTGCTTGTGCTCTGGCTCTCAGAAACGATGAGTATTCATCGTAACACGAAACGCGAATGTTCCTTCAGTTAACGCTATGAATATCGACTAAAAATATCGCACTTTGATGGCACATGGTCAATATCTCTATGCTCGGATCGTAAAATTCCTAGATTTTTGTTGATATTCGACCTTAATTTCTCAATATCAATATCAATCACGAGCTGCTTTATGAATTAAAATAATTCCATTTTTTACAAAGCATGCATTAAGGAAGAATGAGACGAAACGTTTTTTGGATTTTAATTAAAGTATGACACATTTCAAATCATCGTATTGCACGAATAATGAATACAGGTATTGTGTAGCTTTTGAAAGAACAATAAAGACCAAGAATGTAGTCACGACTTGCGACTAAATCATTTGAATGTACGGCTGTGACGAGAGCAGCGCAACCAGAGGGATAATAGTTCATTTCAGTCGTCGCAACAATGGCTATAGAAAAGATTATTAGGGGATAAAAAGGCTTGTAAAAAATTAACAGCGAAACGCGTAGACGCGGCGATTTCAATGAGTTTTGTTATACTGATATTCGTTTCCCTCTTTCCGCGTGTCCTACTACCTTTTGAATAATCCTTTATGCGACAACTTTTCAAACTAGTTACAATACGATTTTAAGCAAAACCTTTTGAAACAAGTGACTACCGTTTCATGTATTATGTATTACATAGCCCGAAAACCAGAATTTTCCGAGCTTCAAAAAGTGCGAATGTAACGGTGAAACTTTGAAGAAAATTTACATGAAAATGTACGTTGAAATGAGATCCGCTATTTGCATGGACGTTAAATTCATACATAACACACTTTTAAACACGTTACTTGCTAATCGAATAAAGCACTGAAAAACTGTTCGCATACACTTTTTAATTATTTATTGCACTCATTAGAAACTTACGAATTTATATATGCATGCTAGGAATAATTTTTTTTCAAAAGATTGACATACCTCTTTTTACAAAAAATATTATATTTTATTTTATATTATATTATATTTCCAAAATGAATAACAAGTATGGTTGTTACTGTTGTTACTATTATAACGTGTAAAAACTAACATTTTAAGATACTTCCTTATTCAATGAATTAAATTAATCATTATAAATAACGTTTAATTTACCAGAGATTATATTAATATCGATTTCATCGCAGTTAGCAGAATATCATATGTATTATTTTAAATACATAGCTGTTGTATCAAATGACACGTTGAAATTATTAATATGAATTTGAACAAATATTTCAATTCTTTTTCTCTTTCTATCACATTAATACATTTTCACTTGTTTGTTAAGCTAACCCGTCTAGTGCGCTAATTATTATATAATCTTGCTATTATTAATTTATAATAGCAATCACGAATCTGATTTTTAAGTATCCGAATTCAATATCGCTGGCAAACATAAATTGAGACATTGTTTGACAATATGTTAGGGAAAAGATTTAAGCACTTTTCTTCCTGTCTCTTCCATATCGAATCTTTCATGGTTTATACCGAACTCGTTTGTTAGTAAGAAAATAGGCGATTTAACTCGATCCTCTTCGTTACATCCTTCTGTTTGTCGAAAAGCCATCGGACAACATCGCGGGGAACACGTTATAGCGATAATCTTGAGACATTACCTGCTTTAAGACGGCAAAGGAACCTGGAAGCACGCGCGCCAAAGAGAAATAGAAGGAAAGTAAGAACGATGGATGGAGGTAAGGCGACGATATATCTGAGTACCGTTAAAACGGTATTACCCCACTTCGAAATTGACGATTAATCATAGGTGTGCACCCGCTGCTCCGCCAGGAGAGGAAGCTGATTGCCCTCATACCACTCATTCAGACGAGGACAAACTCGCCTGCTCAGGATATTATTGATTTCTTGACGGATTTTTACTAACAGATCCCTGTACAGCTGCCCTTTGAGAATTTAATGAGCGA
This sequence comes from Bombus soroeensis, assembly GCA_014737365.1. Classification (NCBI taxonomy): domain Eukaryota; kingdom Metazoa; phylum Arthropoda; class Insecta; order Hymenoptera; family Apidae; genus Bombus; species Bombus soroeensis. Next base: position 301,023 of record JACXIL010000206.1, read on the forward strand.
GTGTTCTATCAGCGTGATGTATGGATATTGAAAGTTAGTTAGGCTGATGGTATTGAATATCGTCTATGTTCGAGTGATATGAGGGTTTCGTTTTGTAATTTCGATAGGAAATGTCGATATAAATGTACTTGTTTGATATTTACATACTGGATATACGTATATTATTTTGTAGTATTCTTTTATTATTTTTTATTAAGAGCATTAAAAATTATAACTTACTTCTAATAATTTCTTGAGATACAATGTCTATTTTATTCATTTGTTAATGAATCGTGAATATTTCATATGTGATTTCAGTACTTTCCGATTATCATATGATAAATAATCGATGATAATAAAATTAATATCATATTTATAAAGTTTCAAAGATTCAAATATTTAAATATTCAAAGATTCAAATATTCAAAGTTTCAAAGATTCAAATATTTAAATATTCAAATATTCAGATATTCAAAATTCAAATATTCAAATACTTAAATACTCAATGATTCAAATATTTAAATATTCAAAGATTCAAATACTTAAATATTCAAAGTTTCAAAGATTCAAATATTTAAATATTCAAAGATTAAATATTCAAATATTTAAATATTCATATATTCAAAGATTCAAATATTTAAATATTCAAAGTTTCAAATATTCAAAGATTCAAATATTCAAATATTTAAATATTCAAAGTTTCAGATATTCAAAGTTTCAAAGATTCAAATATTCAAAGTTTCAAAGATTCAAATATTCAAAGCTTAGAAGATTCAAATATTTAAATATTCAAAGATTCAAATATTCAATGTTTCAAAGATTCTAATATTTAAATATTTAAGGATTCAAATATTCAAAGATTCAAGTATTTAAATATTCAAGGTTTCAAATATTCAAAGTTTCAAATATTCAAATATTTAAATATTCAAATATTCAAAAACTTAAATACTCAATGATTCAAATATTTAAATATTCAAGGTATCAAATATTTAAATATTCAGAGATTCAAATATGCAAAGTTTCAAAGATTCAAATATTCAAATATTTAAACATTCAGATATTCAAAATTCAAATATTCAAAGTTTCAAATACCCAGGGATCAAGGTTTCAAAGATCCAAATATTTAAATATTCAAATATTCAACTATTCAAGTGTTTCAAATATTCAAAGATTCAAATACCCAGAGATCAAAGTGTCAAATATTCAAATATTTAAATATTCAAAGATTCAAATATTCAAAGTTTTAAAGATTCAAATATTCAAAGCTTAGAAGATTCAAATATTTAAATATTCAAATATTCAAATATTTAAATATTCAAAGTTTCAAAGATTCAAATATTTAAATATTCAAAGATTTAAATATTCAAATATTCAAATATTTAAATATTCAAAGTTTCAAATATTCAAATATCCAAATATTCAAAGTTTCAAAGATTCAAATTTTCAATGTTTCAAAGATTCAAATATTTAAATATTTGAAGATTTAAATATTCAAAGTTTCAAAGATTCAAATATTTAAATATTCAATGTTTCAAATATACAAAGTTTCAAATACCCAGGGACCAAGGTTTCAAAGATCCAAATATTTAAATATTCAAATATTCAAAGATTCAAATATTCAAAGTTTCAAAGATTCAAATATTTAAATATTCAAAGATTCAAATACCCAGGGATCAAAGTTTCAAAGATTCAAATATTCAAAGTTTCAAGGATTCAAACATTCAAAGTTTCAAAGATTCAAATATTTAAATATTTGAAGATTTAAATATTCAAAGTTTCAAAGATTCAAATATTCAATGTTTCAAATACCCAGGGATCAAGGTTTTAAAGATCCAAATATTTAAATATTCAAATATTCAAAGATTCAAATATTCAAAGTTTCAAAGATTCAAATATTTAAATATTCNTAAGTTTCAAAGATTCAAATATTTCATGTTTCAAAGATTCAAATATTTAAATATTTGAAGATTTAAATATTCAAAGTTTCAAAGATCTAAATATTTAAATATTCAAATATTCAAAGTTTCAAAGATTCAAATATTTAATTATTCAATGTTTCAAATATTTAAATATTCAAATACCCAGGGATCAAAGTTTCAAAGATTCAAATATTCAAAGTTTCAAAGATTCAAAGATTCAAATATTCAAATATTTAAATATTCAAATATTCAAATATTCAAGTATTCAAATATTCAAAGATTCAAATACCCAGGGATCAAAGTTTCAAAGATTCAAATATTCAAAGTTTCAAGGATTCAAACATTCAAAGTTTCTAAGATTCAAATATTCAAATATTTAAATATAGAAAGTTTCAAAGATTCAAAGTTTCAAAAATTCAAATCTTTAAATATTCAAAGATTCAAATACCCAGGGATCAAAGTTTCAAAGATTCAAATATTCAAAGTTTCAAAGATTCAAATATTTAATTATTCAATGTTTCAAATATTTAAATATTCAAATACCCAGGGATCAAAGTTTCAAAGATTCAAATATTCAAAGTTTCAAAGATTCAAACATTCAAAGTTTCTAAGATTCAAATATTCAAATATTTAAATATTCAAAGTTTCAAAGATTCAAATATTTAAATATTCAAAGATTCAAATATTTAAATATTCAAATATTTAAATATTCAAAGTTTCAAATATTCAAATATCCAAATGTTCAAAGTTTCAAAGATTCAAATATTTAATTATTCAATGTTTCAAATATTTAAATATTCAAATACCCAGGGATCAAAGTTTCAAAGATTCAAATATTCAAAGTTTCAAAGATTCAAATATCCAAATGTTCAAAGTTTCAAAGATTCAAATATTTAATTATTCAATGCTTCAAATATTTAAATATTCAAATACCCAGGGATCAAAGTTTCAAAAATTCAAATATTCAAAGTTTCAAAGATTCAAACATTCAAAGTTTCTAAGATTCAAATATTCAAATATTTAAATATTCAAAGTTTCAAAGATTCAAAGTTTCAAAGATTCAAATCTTTAAATATTCAAAGATTCAAATATTCAAATATGCAAATATTCAAATATTCAAATATGCAAATATGCAAATATTTAAATATTCACAGTTTCAAATATTCAAAGTTTCAAAGATTCAAATATTTAATTATTCAAAGTTTCAAATATTCAAATATCCAAATATTCAAAGTTTCAAAGATTCAAATATTCACATATTTAAATATTCAAAGATTCAAATATTCAATGTTTCAAATACCCAGAGATCTACGTTTCAAAGATCCAAATATTTAAATATTCAAATATTCAAAGTTTCAAATATTCCAAGTGTCAAAGATTCAAATATTTAAATTAATATGATGTTAATATTTTATTTTCATACGGGATGAAACGGTCGATCAACGGTTATTAGTAATTCAAGTAAAAGCAAGATTAATTGATATTATTATACATTATGTTATACTGCACCAAATTTTTCTAAGTAATAACATTTTTACATTTAAGGAAGTAAATGTATGAAATTTATAAAACAATATAAAAACACTTCGCCAGTTTAATTTTGTCATACCTAAACAATTTGTTATTGATTATGCTATTATAGCTTTACTTGAGTTTCGAAGTGAAAGGAGTAATTTCGTTAATTTTACAAATCTGGTAATTAGTTGTTTCTTAGGAAATACACAGCTGTTAGGAGAAAATGGATTGATTGCTGTTTCACCCTTAGCAAGCGGCGATTGGATTACTTTGGATATTATTGATTCCCTAACAAATTCCTTCCAGAGGAATCTCCCCAAAGTTTATTTCACGTCAAATTAATTACTGCAATTGTTGTACTGTATACTAAAAGATACGTACAAATGATCTGTAATCTAACTCATTTTTTAATTAATTTCAGCTTTTACAGCCCTGTCGTATGTTTGATAAAATTATTTAGCACATTTACATAATTACTTAATTTACACAAAACAAGTGTGAACAACAAGAGAGAGGACAATGAAACCTTCTATATTAATCTAATCAATCTGTATGTAATTATGTTTTATATGCAAATATAAAAACAATAAAATAAGTTAAAAATTGTTATATACAAATGTATGCAAAAATTTTCACTTCAATCGGAATAATTGCATAATTGTTTAGTAAATTTGGTATTTTTTATCCTTCCATCAGACTGCAATGTGCGCTTTAACAAAGTAAACTTTCATTGTTTATTTCTTTTACCCTTTTGGCACATTCTAAATAATCTCATACGTAGCTTGTAATCTTATGTTAAGATTCCATTTTTCTTCTTCATTTACATACTACATGCACCATTATTGACTAACAGAAATCAATTGCTGAGATTTCTGCTTGTTTAAGTTTCAATCTTGAAGAATATTTTCATAAGATACTAAGACCACAGTGAAATGCGTATTTTTCTATAATTATAAACAATTGCAAAGGTAAACCTAATTGGCCTTATAACTATAACATTTACACAGATCTTTTTACATAGACCTTTTTATGTAGACTTTTTGTATAACTTACATAATTTCGAAACAGATCCATCGCTTACGATGTAATTAAGTAGGCTCACGTCTTTTGTTTATCCCCATAAGTGAATCTAATCTGGCACTGGTATGAACTGCAAAAAATTAGTAGAATTTTATAGCAGGATAAACATGAGATCGCACAAATGAACAGCAAGAAGCAGTGGAAAGCGAACGAAAAAAGGATGAAACGTATTATTGATTCGTCGACAAAATCCATGAAAGGGAGGCTCGTGAAAGCGTTTCATTTAAATAATTTCATGCGTGGATACCCTTCTCCCTTCAAAACTGAATGAGGGCAAGCTACAGCTGGCTGTTCATTTGACATTCATTTAGTCCGTGAAGTCGCGTGATGCGACGCGACGGCCATTTAGGACACCAACAAGGATCCCTGTCGAGGGTGAAACGTAATCGTTGGAAAACGAGCGTCGTATTTTTTCCCCCTTATCTCCTTTTAAGGGAACAGGGACTTAGGGTCAGGAATTAGACACCAAGCATTCTCCAAGACCTCATTTGCACAATAAATAGCTGCTTACGTTGTTTTAGTATACCTAGAGTACATAAAATTGGTCTTATCAAACAAATGCAGAGATTGAAGGATTTGCAAAATCCCTATCCAGAAGTAATCCTTTCTCTGGATGAAATTTATTGTATCTCATCTTTTATTAAAAATTAATTATCTGTTGCTACCTTCGCTCACATTATTATAGTATCGCATTTTATACAAAATAATCGACGAATGAGTCACTAGGATAGCCTCATTCATCTTTATGATATCCTATCAAATTCAAAAGTTTCTTCGTGTTTAATTGGCATAATTTTCTATTTAAATTACATACTTAGATGTCCCGATTCAACATTTCTAATCACCACATTGCATTAAGATATCCTTTCGAAGAAGTTTGTTGATTAAAATTTTCTAATTATACGTATCGACAATCGATTATAGCAGAATTATACATATATGCAATAATAATAACAGTCGAACGTACAAATACAGACTGAAGCCCTTTCCGTTATTACCTTGTTTTCGAGAAAACCAATTTTGAAGAATCATTAAGTAAGCGTGTAATTGACTGATCTGTGCTGCGACCTTTGCCGATGAAATTACGCGAATCAATAACGTAGCTTCAAAAATATCGAAAATCTTGGTAAAATGAAACGAAGAACTAATTATTACGTGTTGTTCAATGCTAAAAACACAGCTAATGGTAAATATTCATGAATCCATCATGCGAAAAATATAATTTTATATTTAGTAGTAAAAACATTAATTCACTCATTGAGCGAATCAATAAATCAACGATGAAATAAAAAATACTTGTAAATGTATGTAATATTTGTTGCTATTGATGTTCTTAGTGGTCAGAAATTGAAAAGTTACATAAAGATGTTTATTATACATATGATATAGAAACGTCTGAATCTCAAAGGAGCCATGCGTAGGAAGCATGCGTCACAAGCATAAAAAATTCTTGAGATGTCCGATCAGCCAGAATTATCAACAATAATTACGTATAAGCGTCAGAATCATTTACATTCTCTTGAGAGATGCCGCGGAATTGTTATGATCGTTAAACTCTTTTTCATACCACGGCTATGTTTTACACCTACAATATTACATTTCCAAGATACTTACATGCTTCCTTCGTCTCATGTTTCTTCTTCGAAACAACGCCACTCTGTCTTATTTCTGCTATTTTTATTTCTTGTAGCAATTTACTTTATATCTCGCTGCTATTTGCTATTTCTCGCAGCAAGCGCGCCTGTTCTCCTGCTTTAACGTAGCCATCGCTATAGTTCACATGCGCAATCGAATTTCTACTACATTCTACATCAACGCGTAGAAATTATGTACAAATTATTTGTCATATATTTTGACACTTGGTAAAATGGGTAGACTAGCTAGTATTTGTTTTTATGACAATTTATCGTTTATTATCCTCTGTTTCAAACTCCATTTAGGAGTTGAATTTCAAAAAATACTCAGACGAGTGTTTATTTATTTTTAATGAGTTTGTTTGCCGGATCTCACGTTTTTAAGTTTAGCAACACGTAGGATATGGATATTCCCTAAACAAAAATTTTTTTCACCTGTTTTACCACTTAAGGGTTTATATTTACAAAAATCTTTTCAACCCTCGTGTCTATGTCATAAAAAAAGCATATTGTTCAAATTTCACCTTTCACGATTCTATGTACAGGGATTTAGACTGAGCATTAATGAGTGAAACAATCGGCTACTTTTGCATCTTGTTATATGTAGCAGTGTGAATGTTAAACGCTCGAGTGCCGACTAGAGACTAGTATCACCACTGTGTGCGATGACAGTAAACCGCGAAACAAACTCTGTATTGGCTATTTGCCTGGCGTTGTACGTCATATGTTTATCAAATTTAAACATTTTGTATCATAACACTAGGTGGTTGATGGTTGGATAACAATGACAGAGTGCTCGTCGTTAGTAACTGACTACTCGGGTATCTAGCATGAGCGGCAGTAAACAATTATCGGAGGCACGGCACGGCTATGTAACCTGCATCCGGTTATAAAAAAAACAGAACGTTATACATAAAATAGCTGAAAGAATTATTGAAACTTTCACGTCATTTTTCAAGAAAATGCTGACGACTAGAACACGATATGATAAAATGAATTTGATCTTAAATTTCGAGTAAAAAATATATATATATAAACCATGTTTTTTTCATTTATTTTTGTACTAAAATCGTCCCATGCATGATTGAACTATCAGTCTAACAACTATCATTATGAACGACATGACATAGAAGAACTTTGTTTCTCAACACGCGACAGCTGTAAGTGCGAAATCTTGTTACCATTTTCGGTCGTCATTGTTCAGCTCTGATATTTCTGGCATCTGTGAAATCTAATAAATATCATGCCCCTCGTACAGTGTCTATTTCAGATAAATACTCATCCTCTATAATATACATTTAACGAAGTTACAACGATAGAATATCACGTGTGAGCATTGACTTTGGATTTAACCTCATCGACGATTCTCGATTTGTCTAAAGAAAGATATCATTCGTAGAAGGCTTCGCACGTTGTAATTTAATTATTGCCTTTATCGAATGATCATACAAATCTTCAACGATATCCAGCAAACTTCCTCATTCTCTCTGTTATCTATAAAGTTGCTTATTTATTCATAATCACCGCAAAATTCATTAGCTAAAACTCTTTACGGAAGGACTGTATATAAACGAGCAACTTTTTACCTTAAAATTAAAAAAAAAAAACATTGTTTCAGACTATACGAAACGAGGTACAGAAGAGACTTCCAAAGGTATGGTCCGAGGACGAGATCAGTCAGCTTACGGAACTTTGGGAACAACTGAAGCAGGACGATGGTAATTTTTAATGAACAGTCGGCCTGTTGAATTTCATAAGTGATGAATATCTCAGAGATACAATATAATTTGGCGGAGAATGCGCGATGTCTGGCTGACCGCGCCTTGAAACAGTTGAAGAATTTTGCGAATGTTCGTTCGGGAATTCATTAGCACCCGTGACAATTCTCGAAATTTAATTAAGCACCGAACATCGGTGACGGCTGGCTGCTGCTTGCAGCAATAATTCGGACTCCGTCGGGACGCCGAAGAATAATATCCTTTCAGACAGAAAGATTTTCAGAAGTCTTGTAAAACTTGCTTCATTCTCGTGCGTTTACCCCGCTTCCCATGGTTTTAACGCTCAAAATTATTCTCAGCCCACCGTGCTCCATGAAAATTCCCGAAAATCAACTTCGTTCTTTTCTCTTTGAAACTTTGATAATATCATTTTTACCTCGACTACGTCCCGTGTGAAATTCTGGAATTTCATTTATCAAACTATTAGATTTAAACGTATCGCTATAGTCTATCGTTTTTCTCAATAACGGGTATAAATTCGCTAGAGAAATGATATTATAACGAAGCGCAAGAAATAATAATAATTTGTAAACTAGATTTATATATATTTACGTTAAATATAGTCACTCGCGTGTAACAAAGTGCATCATTCAATGTTTTTATCACGTAGATTATGTATTCTCACATGGACAAAAGCATCAATCTATTAAAGCTGAATAAAGCTGCAGTATTCTCAGTTGTCCTCAAATAATAGTTATATATTGTTTCAAAAACTTTCCCCAACAAATAAAACGTTTCATTCTCAAAACTACACACATAATCTGAAACGAAGTAAATTATTTGCTATCTAATATTTAGTATTTTACTAGAAATAGTATCTTACTCGGCTCTGGATATTTTACCTTTTAAATATTATCGAACTACGAACAAATATCCAATAATTCTATCGAAAGATTCCATGTAATTTTCCAGATTTGACTTGTTCCCTTGGCTTTCTATCGTATTGATTCAACATTTCATTCCCTCGAATAACGAATTAATACCAATACGATTTATGTTGTGTACATCCAGATCCCGTGGACTTGATCTTCAATGGGCTCACAATAAAGCGACCGAAGCCAAAGATCAAGGAGAAGCTTTTGGAATTAGGATTGGCCACGGATCGCAAGGAGTTGCGCAAAAAGCGATCCAGAAAAAGCAACCACGGTAAGTGTTCACTTTCTCTTTTTCCGCGTTCACGTTCTATGGCCGGTTACCTCTGCCTCTTTTCCCAGCCTTTTCTCCGGTCTCGAGCGGCTCTGAAGCAGACCTTGTTCCGGCCAATCCTATCCCATTCCATTCGCATCTGTCTTTCTTACCATCCTTAGATGCTGCGACTATTCCCATTCGATCAGTTCTCTCTGCTAACACGATTGCCGGCGACTGCACGCTGTGAAGTCGTTTTTGGATGGACCAAGTGACGCTTGACGGTGAATTAAGGGAAGTGAGCAGCAACTGAGATAAATATGGCGAGGAAACCACAGACGAGATCAATTTGTACAAAATCCTCTTGTAGGGATTTCTTTTCATTGGTTATGATTGGAAACATTTTTTTTTTTTTCTATCGATAACATCAGAAGCAGTAAGTTATAGAGATAGAGTATTTCTTCTTGTTTGACCTATGGAAAGCTGCGATCGTTGAATTTTTCAAGTCGTAATATACAATGAGATACATCACGAAATACCTATAAGTAATGAAATCGTGAGAGATTGAAATGATCGATAGTAAAAATAAATTCGATAACGAGAGAAAGTTTAAGTAGGAAGGTTGAGGCGTTTCTACAATTTCCAGAATTCTAGTTGCACGATAAATACCACTTCCTTTCTCTCTTTCTCAATGGATTCATATATCTTTTGTATATATTATTTGATAAATTTTTTAATTCTTCATAAAAGAATATTAAGGTACTTACGTTTGGCAAAGATTAGTTTAAAAGAGAAATTTTAAACCTAATAAAGAAATACAAGACAACTACAATTCTGCATAAGACCAATCCTGAAATAAATACAATATTACTTAGCAAGAAACAAATAAATTATAATTAGTATTATTGTATCTTCCCATTCTTGTCTTATCTTTCATTTATCTTACCTCCGCCAAATAGAGATAATGATATCTTGTTATTACAACATTTATTCTTATCCCATTAAAATAACCCATTCAATATGTACAATTGTTCAATCTATTTAAGAATTCATTTCCAACAACTGTTTCAAACAAAAATTTCAAACAACTACTAAAATAAGAATATCTTTCACATTTTCATGAACGGATCATGATCAATTACATAGCAAATGAACACACATTTAACTGGTTCCATGAGGCATGCAAGAATATGTACGCAGAAGGTACGGTTGAAATAATATTTGCGTTTCTAGTTCGGAGTTCTGCAGAAGCGGCAAAGCGGTTCATAACAGAATCGTTGCAGAATACAAATTCTGTTATTTAATATCGAAAAACGCGAATTCCAGTCGTGGTTTTCCTGCTCCCATGCCAATATCACTCGTCCCTGTTCCCCATTACGCCGCAAGGAATTTCATATTTATCATTGTTATTGTTTTTCTGTTTCCCTCCACGTCCGCTTATTTGTATTCAATGTACTACGATAGATCGCATTCTAAATATATAAGGTTAGGAGATGAAGTATAAAAGCAAACTTTTGTCTCGGCTTACGTGCTATTGAAACAACGTTTCCTCGCCTCTATCTCATCGCCTCTTCCTCAAATAAGATTCCGCAAGCCGGAACACCCGGTATGTTTCCGGATGCAACGGTGGATCTTAATATCGCATGTGCACCGATCGAAACACTTTAGGAACGCACGTAAAGACAGGAAATATTCTTGATTTGCTGGAAGATCGACACTTCTGAAAAGATGTTGAAGTATCTATAGAAATTACCTACTTGTAAAGTTGTTTATATTTTTTTGAAATTTTCTAATGACGAATAATATTGCTTTTAATTTTTTCTTTAATTGATATTAATAAAATTAAATTAATAAAAATCATAGTGTTTTTCATTTTACGTATCTTCTAGTGAATCTTTTTTGTACGTTTCGGAGAAGTACGAAAAAATACGTCCATGTTCTCGTGCTGTTCACAGTCCATGGCTCATAATAATAGGCAAAAATTTTAAGCATTTTTTGTAATAAATCACATGTACAATGTTTTATTGAATATTTGACAGATCTTCGAAACTTGGGGACTAGCAGTTAAATTGTAAAGGAAAAAGGTTGCGTGCAATACACGGTGATGTAATTAATATCTTCTCTATCTTTATCTAAATCTCAAATCGATACATGTTAAGCCTGTAGCAAATTGATTAAATTTCATTTTCCACCTTGCTCGTGCAAACTCTTTTTCTTTGTGATTGTACTTCACGAGCGACGCACAACGAAATCGATTCATTTATTACTTCCATGTTCATTTTGTATTAATTCGGCGAACGTTTAAATTTCTTCGAATTTCATTAAAGTTAATGAACTTCGCCGAGCTTCGGAAATTTGAACTTCCAAAGTTCGAAAATTACAAAGTTACAGGAACATCATACGTTTTTGCCACTAATATAATACAATATTCAAGTTTTAATTTCTTTTTTTAAGATTCTTCGAAAACTGTAAATACAGTAAAAAAACTGTGGAAATATCAACGAGTACATCTTGTTTTGAACAGTTCCTCGAATATTTTAAGAACTCGTTGCAGCATAATACGCGAATATGTAACGTAGTAGTCTATGGTCTTAACTTGAGCATCGTAATTTCAAACTTCTTGTACTCCTCCGACTTCATGATGCATTGATTCACTATCGAAAGACAAAGAATTTTCAAATTTTCAGAATCTTAATTAAGATTCTATTTCTTCCCTCCTATTCTAATATATTTCCTAATATTCTCTTTCAGTCCCTATTACTATCGTGGCCTCTATGGTTTTCTTTAAATTTCTATATTACTTTGAGACAAGATATCGCAAAATAATAAATTTGTATACGAATCAAATAAACGCGATTGTAAAAGCGAATTAACAGACAGCTTGAAGGAATTAAAACGAAATCTTAATTTTTCAAGAAAACAAATAAACAAAAAGATATTAATCTGGAAATATTGAACAACATATTTCTTGACTAATCACGATTATGGTAACAGATTAACGCACGTACATCTATATTTTTATGCAACTTGACTTTCGTATCATGAATGTATGTATTTCAAATACATTTCTCGCAAATGCCTGGAACCGAGAGAAGCCATATCGAAAAACGTTTATATTCATTTCCCGTTACTTTGTAAAAAGGTAAATCGTCGTGGGAAACGCAGTCTGCCAGTAATTCCGACGAGGATGAAAGTAGCGACGAAGAAGCTGGGAAATCCTCGAGCAATAGGAACGTGGCTCCCAATAAACCAACGAACAAGGGAAAGAAGAAAAATGCGAAAAAACAGCCAACGATGGTTTACACGGATGCACAATTATCCGGACTCTTGAAGGATGTCATCGAAAAAAGTGAGTAATACCGTATCACTCCCTCTTTCGTCGATTTTACACAGTATGGTCTCAGTGATTTATGAGAATAAAATTCAGGGTAGATACTTGGAACATTATGCTCTCCTTTTTTACACCGACGAACAACGAATGTGTTTTGAGGGCGCGAAAGGGCAAAATGATCTGCAGTGATCGTTCAAGAGTGAAAAGAAAACGAATGGGAAAAGTAATGATTTGTCAAAGAGACCCCTGGCTTGCGGTACAAATGTAGCACGCGAAATACCAGTTTATCCCATGGATTTTGGCAAAGACATGGTTACAGAACGACCCTGTAGTTCTTTTATGTCGAACCAATGTGCTTGTCATCTATCAGAATACCATTGCTTTCAGGCAGTGACACAGGTTTCGATGACACTTGGGGCAAAATTAATCTTTTCAACTTTCGAGTATTTTATCACATGATTTACATTTAGAGTTTCTTCAAAGATTCAACAGTATAGAGAAACTGTTTTACTGAAAGGATCGCTTGTAAGAAAAGATTTCCAGACAAGAATTGAAGACAAAGTTACATATTGATTTATAAAATCTTAATCGAAATATTGCAATCGAGATAACGAGAAATTAATAGACTGAAAGAAATGGATGAGTTATTCATCCGAAAAAGTAATAAACTAATTTACTGCACGAGTTCATTATTTATTATTATGTAGGAAAAGTTCTAGGATTATATCTAGCATATTTATTCAAATTATCAATATGAAAATAAATTGTTCTTATAATTTATTTCAAATTCTTTGTATTACTAATATACTCATTCTTATAAAAAAACGTAATAACAGACATTTTGATAAATCAGATATGAGCGACGCTCTAGAATGGATCAAGGAATCCCTACTAGATGTCCTGGACGATCGAGACGAGGAAAGCTGCGAAGGTATCCCCTTAGTCCCGCTGACAGATTATTCGTCTGCTGCGATGGATTCACCCAGCTTCCAGAAGCTTATTCGAGCTATGGGATTCACACCTCCTGCTGATGAACAAGAATCTTATTGGCGCATACCATCTAATATGCCTAGATCGATGATTCAGAAGCGTTGTAATCTTATCGATTCTTCGTTGGCAGGAAACTTCATTGCCGAAGGTATTATGTCTTTTCTCTTTTGTATACATAACTATTCATAGAAAATAAGAAGACTTGTGATTTGTATAATGCTGTAGGATTAAACATATTGTTCTTTAAGGGAAGAAAATGGGCGTGTTATTGTAAGAAGGAAGAAATTGTTTAATGCGACTAATAGAAATTTTTAGTAACAATTATATAAAAATAGAAGTTATAAAAATATGATATTACAATAAGTATGAAATAATAAATTCATTCAGTCGTTAATACAATTTTCAGTATCTGCAAATATTTTGAAATTGAAATTTAAACGATAGATTGTGTGTACATATGTAGGTAATCTCTTCGTTTTCAAAAAGTTTTTCAAGCAATGAAACAATATTTTCAATTACTTTTATCAATTTTCATTCGGTACGATTAAAATTCTTTATATCATTAATTCTAACAATGATTATATACTTTTACGATAAATGTGAATACGCGTATAATAAATTACTATGTACTACATTTGTTTAATATCTCCTTTTGTATTTTATAATCAGAAGCAACATCGGCGAAGGTGGAATCTGATAACGATAGAAACAGTGAAAGCGATGACGAAGATGTTTTAGAAAATATTAAAAAATATTTCACCTCTAAAGGTACATAATTTTCATAAATTTGCTTACAATGTTTAATACTAATAATTTATCTTACGGTACATAAAAATATATTTATTAAAATAATATTTACATATGGGATTTTTATTTATTATTATGTAATTCTAAAATATTTTACGTTTAACTGATTTATAATATACTTAATATGATTCTAACTGTTTTTATTCTATCTCAGATCTTAATCTAATTTTTTTAAACATATGTAAATATTTTAAAGATATCTGTAAAATTAAGTAACGTTGACTACCAGCCGTTAAATACTTTGTTGTATATTTTTAGCTGAGCCACAGTCATCAACTTCCCGCGACTCTGATATGGAAACTAACGTTCATTCTACGCCGAAGTCATTGAAAAAGACCACAGTTCTCTCATCGCCGACTGAATGTGATAATGTAGAAATGGAGGAAGCAAAAGCAAATGACTCACAGCCAGTCGGTACGTATTTCTACATTCCAACGAGACAACTATGTTGAGGGGACCTTCCTCTGCCCTCTGTTGAGCGAACTAGTTAAACATTTTGAACTTCAGAGATTTACCAGCAAATCTATTCAGCAATTGATCAACATCTCAACCAAATCAAATCTAATATTATCCACTAATTGCAGAAAAATCAAAATCTGGAAAAAGAAAGTTTGATGGACGTATTATTGCATTCGATGATTCGTCTGACTCTGAATTGGAAATGAAGACCAATGATGATAATGCTGAAGTGGCTAAAGGTAGAAAGAAAACTAACAGCTATATAAAATGAAGAATATAGGAAATGTTATATTCTATTTTTTAATTATTCGTTATTTGTAAATTTATAGTAGATGATGGGAAAAGACCTCGATCCGATGACGAGAAAAATGATACCGTGAAAAAACGTCGTCTGCTGGATAGCGATGAGGAAGAGGAGCCACTAACGTCTCAAGCTACCAAGCAGAAAGGCATTAAAACGATAATTAGTGACGACGAGGAAGAACCAGCGCAAAACCAACATAATCAACACAGGTCAACTCGTATAATAATTAGCGACGATGAAGATTAATGGAAAAGAAGACTCTCGTACCTTTCAACATTTCTATTTCACTCTTTGCTATGTGTTTTTATAATTTGTAAAAATAAAGACAACCTACCCTCCACCATAACACTGCACATATTTCTATTCCCTGCATTAAAAGGAATGTAAAGATTATTCTATATTTAAGTATATATTATTATATAGTTCAAAGTTTTGAGAGAAGATTACCATGTGATTAAAAAAAAAAAATTAAAATTTTCAGAATATTGAAATTCAAAGTCGCAGCTTTGTAGCCATTCAAAGCTGAGTAGCGCTGGAGAAATGACACAAACGGTGAAAATGATCTTACCGACGTATGCGATGGTAAAACAGTTTAAGGTAGCTATTTCCAAGATTCTGGCGTTCATGACCTGACAAAGTATGCCGCTGCAGTCTTCTTCGTCACCTAATATGCCCTCACAGGTAATTGGACGCACCCGGGGTACACTTCAGGGTGCCAAGAAAAACAGTTCCCGAAAGGCGTCCACATTTCGCCAAGTAACTACTAGGCGAACATGAAGGTATAAGAGTCGCAGTGTGTACTGCGCATCGTTACCGCGCATCTACCACTGCGCCACCTAGGTTACCGCATAACTTCCTTTCTCACGTGCAATCCGGATCCTTGGTTGGCCAATGTGGATGACTTTACGTCTTTTGATGGGCAGGTGAGGAGTCTTAGCGAGTGTCAACGATACCTAAGTAAGTACGCATGTATCGAAATATAATCACGGCCGAAGACTAGCCCTTTACGTTTTTCCACACGCCTTCAACGACGCGACCACGGCTACGTCCGTACGACGACGCGTAATGTAGCCGCAAGGACTCCGCGAGCCGCGGATTGATTATCAGGCGCTTATGTTGTAATAAGAACTATGAATAACATTGCATGGTTACATATATATATATATATATATTGCTATCTAACCTCTATTTCATATATGCAGATATAGATATACATATGTACATATTTAAAACGCGATGGTGGTAGAATCAAGTGAATACATAGTGTTATGTATCGAATCTCGATTAGGAGCATTTTGAATTGATTGTTCTAGCATTATCATATTTTATTATTTTAATACCTATAGTCTTCTAACATTTGTATTTAATGAACTTTTCATATTTTTGAGATATTATATCAATTGAGCTATTATATATCTTATTAAAATAGAAAATATCGTACTTATACCTGTTATGCTTAAGAAATTATGGCACACACACGTGTATATTTTGTATGTACAGCAGATAATAATTAGAAGAAAATTGTTTGATTTATATATTTAATTAATATAAGTTCTCTTTACGGGAATTTCTCTCTATATATGAGATGTAAAATAAAACATGTTAATTATTATATCAGCTTGCGAAACTTACATATGGAATGACAAATCGTTCTTTACGTTTCCATAATACATCTAACGTTAATAAAAAAGTGATTAACCATTACAAAACTAATAGAAAAAATGATTGAACAAGGTTCAATGGAATAGTTTTTAATTTGCAATTTAACTTACATTTACTATTACAAAAAGCAACTTTTCTTAGAAGCACGCCAAATTAAAAAGAATCACATGCGGTGAAAATGAACGCTTGTTCGATTCAATAATAAATATATTGTTATTATACTATATTATTACATATTGTATATTATTGATATAATATATTTATTTTATTTTATTTATCAAATTCACGTATGCAAACATACATGTTATACATAGTATATTATTACTATATTCGCAGCTTTATAATTAAACTATTATTCAATGAAACAAAATGTAGGACATAATAAATTATACAAAAGCGAAAATTAATTCAGTGATACGGAGATTAATTTATTATTTTTTAATTTCAATCTATCGTTATGTTATTTATTATTATTTAAGTAGAGTAATTTCTAAATATAAATATCATGTAGCACATTCGTAAAACGTAATTACTTACATATAAATATTAACAATTGACTACAACAAACGTAAGAAAATAACCCGATATCCTTCGATATAAACTAGTAATACAATTTTCTAAGAGCAATTAATACATAAGAAAGAGAATTTTGAAAAATCTTTTCACAACTTACACCATATAGCATTGAAATTATGCAAATTTAATGAAATACTGACACAATCGATACCTATGTGTCAGGAGTCTCGTACAATATTCAGATTGCGCCTTATATAAAGAATACAATTTGAATTTAAATTATTTGCTTGCTTCAAAACTTCTTACGGGTATAGGGTATCAGAAGTATTATTGACGATAGCGTCAATACAGATTCCGCAAGGCCACGTGCATTCTAATCACAACTTCCAACTACCAGGCTTGCATGAACTACGTAGATGTCTGTTTATAGCGTGGTACACTGGCAGATTGACGTGCCAGAAACACGTGGCTATAGTACCAGGAGCTCAGGAAAATAAGAGAGCAAAGTATAACCTACCTGGATCGCGTACTCTCCTAGTAGATGCGCGGGCTCCTTATACGGTTGTAGGCGGATAGCATCCTCTCTTTCTCCCCTCCATACTTTCTGGCCCGTTTCCAACAATCTTGATAATTATTATATCACATTTAGTATGTACGAGTGAGTGAATTAATGATCGAATGGATAATCTACTGCAGTCGAACATGAGCAATGAAGCGTTTTGATGATTTTTTAAATGTAATAGAAGTAGCCGAGATAGGTGAAACAATGGAAAATTACGGAACACTCAAACGTAAAGTAACTTCTAGTTATCATAAGTGGTGTATATATGATAAAGCGAGAGCAATATTTTTAATATTTTTCAGTAACCCGAAATATTGTCTTACATGCTAATTATTGTTACATGCTAATTTTATTATCATATTTTTTTAAATCATTATATGAGACAATCAATTTGTAGAATAGTTTCCTTCGACTATTCATTCGTTTCAATTCATTTGTAATATAGGTAGATAGCATCACATCTATGTATAATTGAACGAAACTTAAAAATCTGATATTATACATGATATCAAAATTATCGAGAAATGGGTATTAAACAATGATTTAGCGGATGATAAAATGTGTAAAATATAATAGTGCCCATAATTTAAATATTCATTCAAATAAAATTTTTTCAAGATTATATAAAATACATTTTTTAGAACAAACTTTGCAGAATAAATTAAAAATGTATATATATATACATACATATATATAAATTTATATATAAAATAATATATATATATATATAAATGTTATAGTAGAAATTTTGATGAGCCATATGTAAATATTCAATTTAATTTATTTTAATTTAATATCTTTTAATAATTTATATCATAATTTTTATTCAAATTAAATCGTCTTTATTTAACGATAGAAAATAGTACAATTCATCTTACGAGCATTTTGTCTCGTTATTCGTTGCAAGCAAGTGTATTTTTCATTATGATTGTTTTTAACGAATAGTTTATCCAACCTGTTACGTAAAAATGGCGCCTTCACAATAATTGGTAGTGCGTCACGTCGTGGCCGCCTGTAATTCGTGCTTCCATGCGCGCCAACTGCGCGTGTCATCTACGAGTAGCCGTCTTTGTACCAGAATAGCATGACTTCGAGTAGGTTACTACTTCTTCTCTGACTAATGAAAAGCGTATACATTCATACTTACTGACATAGAATTGAGATGGTAAGTTGATCAACGCGACGACACGGGGTCGAAGGAGTCACTTATTTCTGTCAATCACTGTAATATTTGTTTATATAATAATTATCATATTGTTTTATTCGTACACATGTGTTGTAAATTGTTGGTCACGTTTTCTTTTACAGTACGTGAATGGCGAAAGCGTAGCGTAAAAACATTTGTTCGTTGTATTACGCTCTTATAGAATGATTTTTATGAAGTGGGTTTGACGATGATAAAGACACATGACGATAAAACGAATGTGGAAAATAGGGGATTGTATAGTGCGTAGATAAAACGACACTGACAGTCTTGGATATAAATTACCTTTATCTTCGGTTATTTATGGATATTAAAAGAATCAATGTTTGGAATTTTGCGAATAATATTCGTTGTAACGCTTTAAATCTTACCTTCTAAATTTTAGTTCCTTCTTTTCAAAAACTCCATCAGTTCTTAAACAGTCAGAACTTTTTTCACCTAAACTTAGCTACATAATTGAAGATATACAATTCATACGTACAACATTTTTGTGAGTCACGAACAAATTATATATCTAAACAGGGAAGTCTTAAATGGTTTTTACAGAATACACTGGTTTTACAGATACACTGAAAATAGTCCAGTTCGTTTAAAAATTGATGTTAGTTTAGCACTTACTTTCATACGTAAGTTATAATAAAAAATAATCCTCCAAATAGTCCAAATGAATATCATCCATTTCGTATCGTCAAGCGATTGTCTCCTGAATATTCATTTAAAATACCAAATGAAAAACCCGAAGAACACGATGTTTTGCGTTATTTCATCGCGTTCGAACTCCACCGCGAATCCTATTATTATTATTTTATACGTTGTCCCTTTTCTTTGGCAGCATATATCTGTATCTGCTTCTTGCATGATTGCTCACGCACCCTCATATCAGCCTGTTTTCATGTTTATCATAAGTTCACGCATACCTGCGAGTCCAGATATCACAGCGAAGCATACATGAAGCATCGTAAGCGCGGCAACTGAATTCATGCAGGTGCTTTAGTACTGGCTTGGCCCGCGTTTTTGGAGGTATCGAACGTTCCTCCTGGTCCCTCCTCCTTTGCCACTCACCTCCTCCCATCCTCATTCGATGGTCCCGAACAACTCTACTATGGTGATAGTATCCTACCTCTCGCGTTGTCCAGCGCGTTGCCGAAATTTTCAGATGATTGATGGCTATTGATGTCCGGGCCAACCCTTTGCCAACCCGATCCACTTTGCCCCGCAGATTTCGCAATGTGAAAATATTTCAGCTAACTAAGTTTTTCCTTGTGTGCCAACCGATGACTATGTGTGCGTGCTCTGTACGAGAGCAGAGACGACTCTAGCGTTTCTGGATCTTCGGGCTAACTTTGGATATTTTGTTTCGATTTTTCTTCTTGTTTTTTTCAGGCTTCGTTTTCTTAATAATGTTAAATCGTTATTTTTTATTTTCTTGTCAATTTTTGTTGTTTATTTAGGTATACGCGTGTGATATTATGTTGAGATTGTTATACATATTCTTATCTGAGAGCAGGTCGTGAATGTGTAACTAGTCATAAGTTTTACATTACGGTTTTTATCGTTTTACTTGGTATTTTCAATCGATTTTTATATTGTACGGTTATAAGGAACTTCTTTATTATAATTTATATATTTTATATAAAAGGTTGTAAAGTTAGAAGTTGCTTCTGTAAAGATGTCACTTCCTCTATGATATAGTGGTAACTCTAAAAATTATGTGCATATTTGGCAATTGATTTTGATATCGTGATGTTATAAGAAAAGTAACAATTGAAGCGACTTAATTGTTTTTATTAATAGCGACGAGATAAAGACGTACGTATTATTTAAATAGTTTTTAAAGACAAGTATATATAGGTATTGTAACAAAAATTATCTTCTTATAATCTTTTAGATACATTACATAATTAATTATAACTTCAAATTAAAATAGTAGAATCTATTTATTTTTTTCAAGGATTCAAGCGTTACTCATAGTTGAAAAATAATCTTCGAATACAGCCAAGACGTATTTATTATACGATATTATGTATAGTATAATATCTATCATAGATGGTTATTATATCTAACTATTTACAATTAAATAACCAAAGCAATATTATGTCCAGGAAATGTTTATGTAATTGAATCTTGTCTTTTGAGGATATGCGAGTTTGTTTTTTCACGTGTTTATGTGAACAGTGAACACGTCATTATATGAATGATTTATTAATATATTAGTAAATTAAGTTGTATACTTAACAAAATGCAAATTTCTTGCGTGATTTTTATAAAAACATGAAATACCATTAGGAATGAGATCGATTTCAATATGTACTCGTTTCATGGTATTCGTTTACTATTTATAAAAACATGTATTTCATTTTCTGTACTTTTACACAATCCTTGCACTATATTGGTTGATTTCGAACTTCAAGTGTCCGAGAAAAAAAGTTATTCGTTCGCTTTAAGACAATTTGAAATACTCAGAAAAACTTACACTTTTATAAAAGCAATAATTCTGTTGAAAGAGGTAGGTTTCTTTCAATACCACATCGAGTAGGGATTTACGTTTATTTAATAATTAAATATTTTGTTTTAACTAATATCTGATCCTTTATCGTAAGATATAGCTATAGCATTACTTCGGTAGAAAAAAATATTTCATTTTTTTTTGTCTCTCTTAAAGTGCTTGTACTCTTAACAATCAATACAGGGGATGATCGTCGCGAAACACTTAAACTGACAAATTGCCTTTTTACATTTTTTCGGAGCATTAAATCTGAAGCATTGAAGGATTTAATAAATGAAGCAACAACCAACGAAAACGGGATTGCAAAGCTAGTTAACTCGATTTCCTGGTCCTTTCAGGGTGCAAGAGGTAGAACCTGATTTGCACCGCAGACCATTGCGCACAGTGCAACATTTTCATCGAACTGCAGCTAGCGAAGGGAAAGGGTAAGGGAAAGGGGTGGTCGAGAGGAGAGGGTAGGACCGAGCGTCGATGAAAAGGTCAAAGGTTCCAGGTGTGTTTGCGTTTCGTGCACTGGTGTTACAGGTGCAGCCTCTTCCGCGGCTCTGTTCGCCGTTGCATCAGCAACATGTGTGTTCTTTATTAACAACAATTAACATTTATCCATTGTTTAAAAGCCGGTACTTTGCGTATCGTTTGGTATTTCGATTCGGCTTCAGCTCGGGGATATTCAACGAGTTGGTTGCGTTAGAACACCGGTGGACCTCTGAAAGTCGTAGGCCTAAATCGTTCATTATTTATTATTGCAAAATTTGCAGCAAAATGTAAGTTGCAAAATGAACTGCAAAACTCACGTTGTAACGCTCTGTAGATTCCGTTACATGCACGCTTCTCGCGTTGCACTCTATAGTATTTAAACATTAAATAAACAATTTTATATTTATTTTACTTGTATCGATGCGTATGCGTTACATAATTGATCGAAGTTATCAAGAAATTAAATTATTGTGTATAATTATATTATATTCATATTTTTAAAACAAATCATATTGCAAATACCTTTAATATTTAAATTTATTATTCGTTCACGTTGCAGATTGTAAATTTCATTACGAACGTGATGATAAAAAGAATTCTGCTGCTAGGTGATCGGCAGTAATAGATGATACAATATTATTGATAATTCAGGTAATAATATTTTATTTGTTGCATTTAATTTATTAGGAACGTATTGTATTATATTTTCGCAGTTCCGCAATGTTTAATGTGTTAAATGAGTTATAAATATGATTTAAACTCATTAACCTTCTATTTACTGCTAATCGTGTATGGCTTATAGATTCGATTAATCTACTTTTTATAACAAAATTTCTTACAATTTATTGTTATCTATGTCTACCTTCGTATTCGCTAAAACGGTTTTAACACAAGCTGCTGGCCGCTAAGGTTACTGGATAATAGGAGAGTATCGAGAAAATCTAGTATGAACATATAAAATTTACATAATTAATAGTATAAAATCGTGTAGTTTGCTTAACATTTAATTCGACTTCTTATAACATATTTATAAATGCTATAGATTTGTTATATTCGCATATATAAAATAAATAAATAAATAAACAATAACTCGGGGTACATAACTGAACTTCCATTATTTCTTCAATATTATTAATATATAATTATCACTTAATTAAATATATTCTACAACAATGAGTTTTTAATTGCCCAAATTAGTGTTCCGATGAAAATTCATATTTTGATGTACTTAATGAAACAATTATTTAAATTATATTTAAAAACGAACTATTTTGTTAATTTATAAATAGAAGTTAAAATATCTTCAAACGTGTAATTAAAGCAATCTCAAATATATTATTATGTATATAATATAATCTTTCATTACAATATCTACACGCGTGTTTTTATTATATAAGTGGTAAAATATTCATTAGAGGTATTACATACATTAAATAAATAAATAAATGTAAATAATAACATATTTAATAATTAAAAATGAAACTTTTCAACGATCTCACCAATCAGAGTATATTTAATTAATAAAATAATTGTTCGATAAAATTTGCCTTATGTTTTTGTGCAGCGGCGATTGCAGCTTGATCGACCAACGCGTTGTTTCTACTTTCCCAATCCTAAAATTTACCAGTCTCCGGTTATGTTTGATGCACCATTGTATTCTTGATTACGGTAGGTTAGTTGCATCTATGACATCACGTTCTTACTAAAAATACGTCACGAAAGTTATAATACGTCAGTCTTCCCTACTACGTCAGTTCGGATAAGTACTTTGTCTCGTATGTTAGCGATGTCGTCACTCACAGGCTGCACCATCACGGTCGATCACGTAGATCTTTCTTCAGCAGTTGCTAAAACGCTCGTTGATCTATAAAAAGTATATTACCAACCTTATTCTGAAAAATACGTTATTTAAGTTATTTTATTTAATTAACAGAAAACATGAAACGTTCGTAGGTAGTCAGTTATAATATATATGTACCATTATAATTATAGTACAATTATAATTTTATTATACATATCAAGTATATGCAGTATATGTTATATACGCACAAATTTGAAGATAAGTTCGGTTATAATTAATTGTATCGAAAATAAAAATATTCTTACGTCGACATGTTTGTATTTAACCGATAATGATAAACTCTTTATCTGGCGAATAATGATAAGCTCCTCGTATCAGCACAGGAGATATCAAGTGCATCGAACGCAGATAAGGACTGGTCGGCAAAACATATCAGAGCTGGTAAAGTCGGAACCAAGGATATTTTTGTAACAGAATAACAGGAACGGTAGAAGTTCGTTTCTGTACGGTTCTTGTCGCAAATATAATTATCACTGATATTCTATTTATGGAATGTTACATAAATTGACAAGGAGGCGTAAGATCTTTTTTTATAATTACAATAACGTAAAAAGGCGACGAATAGTATTACGATAAAGAAATAACATAAGAACGTTGAATTTAATATTATATATTAGATGGAACACATTATGTATATTAATGATGATAATGAAAATAATCTTCAAGGCCAAAAGGCAGGAAAATCAAGTTGTCTATCTATAAGTTCGAACTTACCTTTCTCCCAATCTACAGAATAAGTAATTTTTCATAAAGTAGGATTTTTCCTAAGGATATCGTATGTTAAATTGAACATACGAATGAAATAATACATAGGACTATATATATATATATATATGTATTTACAAGATAATTATAAACATCATAATATTGGAATAATAGTTATAATCTAAAGTTGGTCATCGAAACAATATATCTTTTTTCTTCGGACGACGATAATGTTAACAAAATTGTTTTTTAAAGTAGTATTCATTTTTTAAAAAAACCAGTTATAAAGAAGTAATTTCTTTGAGAAAACAGGAATCTGATAGAGTAATGCGAGTAATGTAGTGTTGTTTTGTACAGTTTTTAGTAAATTTTAAGAATTTGTACAGCTTTCTTTAAAATTAATTCAATAAATAAATGAGAATGAACAATAAATCGTACAAGTACTACAAGTGGTTTTATGACCATAATTAGTCACTATGTAATTCATTCAATATAATCAATCAGCTCGTCACGCAATCAATTAGAATTAATGAGGTTGGTTGTAACAATTGCCTAGGTTCATAAATTACCTTTATGAGTTATAAAAACTCAGCCTTCGGATAAAGCAACTTAGCTTGTACCAGATAAAAGCACCTACTATCGATTTTATAGAATACTATTAATATTCATTAAACAATAAAAGAATAAGAATATGTATAATGGTTTCCGACATATTTAACGTAATAATACAGGGTATCTCACAAAACTGAGACTAGCGACATACTTAAAACAGACGCAAAAATCTATTATAAGACAGAATTATGTAAATGCTAATATTAATGTTTAAACATTCTGAAAAGTATAGACATACCTTTTTTTAAAATTCCATCTTATGCTTTGATAGGTATTAGTGAGAGAATTTTACCATTTTACCACCTTCTATAAAATGATATTAAGGTATTTATGCTGCAAAATTATCAATTTGGAAAGTGTTATAATGTAAAATTTAAAAATAAAATAAACTATATTGTTATAATTTGGAGACCTATTATATTATATAAACGTTGTAAACACTATACAATATATTTTAGAATTTTTAGTGAATAGTTCTGTTTGCTTCTTTATATTAGACTTTAAAGATTTCTTTTAGATAAAATTACTTATATTATTAAATATTTTTATTTCATAATGAATATTGATAAAATTTGTACATATACATACGTAAAATGCATTAAACTCTATCAGATTCCTTTGAATGTTATTTTTGTAGTAAATACTATGTATAGATACTTATCACTCTCGATCGAAATTGAACGTTTTCTCAAATTTTATGATTAAATGCACTTTCAAATTTCATATTCGTTTCATTTTATTCTCTATCAAAGTGTAAATTCTAAAACGTGACAATTTTTGAAATCTACTTCATGTTATAATTAACCCTGCATTTTTTGTGCGTAATTTAGTCATTTTTAGTTTAATTTGTGTCCTTTTCCTTTTTCTTTTAGAATTCATAACATTTAAGAGCTCGATAATAATAGATTTAAATCTGTCCTCATCTTATCCTGTACACTTGTTAAACTGTAACAACTGATTAATTGTATAAAGTTAATTGTCGCGTAAAATATTCAAAAATGTTTAACAATGTATCCATCCTCAATAAATATTTTAAAAATCGTTAAACGACAGAGAAGGATAGTTTTCTACAAAGACAAAAGATTCTCAAATTATTACTAATTTAAGACGGAGGTGTAGTACTGTCAGAACGGAGTTGAGAAGGGGCAGCTTCGCTGTAAGCGATATCAAATACACTTTTCTTTTCTAATAATTGTTGGTGTCGCAACCTGTTGCCACCCTGCAACGATATTGCTATTCCAGAATCGAAGTCTTCACCGGTACATCCTTGTTCCATCGTAGGTGGAATATCAAAATGTTCTGGTGACAATTGCGGCGAGGGATGAGGAACAGGAGGAGGATGAAGGTAAAATGGCGCAGATATCTTCTCGTATTTGTATTCAGAATGTTGTAGCAAATGATATTTAGGATCTTGCGATGTCGAGGGTGGCGTTGCCGCGAATATTTGAACCGGTGGATCTTCGTTTTTTCCTCCCTCGGCTCTCCTTAATTTTCTTCCTTGACGAACGATGGCTTTCAATTGTTCAGACTCGACGTTTACCAAAGGTTTCACTTTGCGTCTCGTCCGTGGAGTCGTGTCAGCAGTTTTATGGCTCGATAACTTTTTACCTTCCTTCTCAGTTTTTTGATTTTTCATACTCCTTCGTAACCATCGAGGAAGTTGCTCCTCGTCATCCGTAGCCATTAATTCGGCTCGTTTCTTTTCCATTTCCTCTCGATTCTTTTTGTACCAGGCCATGTATTTCGGTCGTGTCTTACTCGTATCAACTTCTCCAGTTTTCGGCGGAGTTGGGTATTTCTCGCTGCTACTGGATGATTTCTTGTCCTTTTCGGCTTTCAATTTCGACAGAGATTGCTTTCGTCGTGATTCTTCATCTCGTTTCCTTGATTGTTTCGTTTGATCGCTATCTTTTTGCTTCAATTGTTCTTCCGGGAGCTTCCTACGTGTCCGATACCCACCGTGACTCGTTACATCGTGAAAATGAGTTGCTTTCTCCTCGGAAGATTCCTCGGAAGAACTTTTTTTCTTCCTTCGTAGAATTACTCTTTTCTTTTCCAGCTCTTTCATTCTTCTATCGGCAACTTTAAAGGTCTCGGTTTTTGCAAGTTTAGAAATTAATGACGGTTCATCTGACTTATCAACCTTTTTATCGCCGTCTCTCATTTCGTGTTCTAGTTCTGTATCTTTTACACGTTGTGTACTAGTAGACGATTCTTTCTCACGAACCTCATCTTGTCTATCAGGCTTTCTATCGTAGCCTTTCGTTCCAGAATCTATTTGCGTATCCTTTACATGTTTCGTACTAGTCGAACATTCTTTGTCACGAGCTTTATCTTGTCTGTCAGACTTCGTATCGTACTCCTTCGTTCCAGATTCTAGTTTTGTACTGATCGAAGATTCTTTATCCAGTTCTAAACTGCATCCAGATTCTGCTTGCTCGTCTTTCTTCATATCTTCTCTGTCAGTCGCTGTGATTATTTTCTTTGGACTAAATTGCGTTTGTATATTTATAGTCTTTTCCCTTAATACAGTTTCATTATCTTCTTCCGTTTCGCTTGTATCTTCAAACTCCACGAACATTTTGTCTTCCTTTGAAGATTCTACGTCCTCATCTTCTATCTCTTCGATCGATATCGTTACTCGTTCCTCATCTTCCATGTCCTGTAGCTCAGTTGCCTCCTCCGTTCGACTAATTTCTTTCTCAGAAAGTTGTGGTGCGCGATGTCGTGGTGTCTGATACGGTCTGGTAGTTAACGTTGTCTTCCTGGAAATATCACTCGATGAATCACTATCTTCAGAATCAACCACCGTATCTATTATGCTTGTAAAAAGTGGAAGGCTTACGTCTATAAATTTTCCCTCAACAGGTATCTCCTGCCTCTCTTCTTGCCCTATATCTTCCTCTAGAGGCAAAGTTTTATCCATTTTCGGCTTCGTTAGATCTTGCTTATCTGATTCTCCATTGGGGACAATCGTAGGTACATTAAATCCCATATTTGATTGTTCCTCCGGAAATGTCTCCCTCTGAATGTCGGCTCCCTCTGCGGTAAAAGTTTGTTCCTCAACAAATTGTTCTACTTCCTGTAATTCAGTTTGCTCGCTCTCTGACTTCAACTGCTCTTCGGATTCGGATATTTTTCCGGAATCTGTTGAAGCTTTTCGTATAATGGAATCAAACGCAAACTTTTCTTTCTCTGTCGTCTCGTACATCTGCGGGGAAGTTTCAACCAATTCGATTTCCTGAAAACTACTGCTCACTTTACCTGACGGTTCGTGCAACTGCTCCACCTTGTCGGTAGTTCGTGCTAGTTTGCTATCTGCTGTTTCATTATCCGAAAGTTTCTCGGGTTCTTTGCTCACTTCGTGCGTCTTTTGGAATAACTCCTCGGCCGTGTCTTGTCTTTCTTTTGCCGGTGATGTTGGCTCGTCCTTTAAAGATTTACCAATTTCTGATTTTTCGACAGATTCTTCTGCCACTAATTTTGTCGCTTCATCTCTCGAGGAGTCATCGATTTTTATCTTTTCGTTGGATTCTTCTTCCTTCGCTTCTTCAAGAACATTAATTTGCTCAACCTGTTTTGCCGCATCCTTTGAAGTTGATATTATTTTGTCATCATCCGAGAGATCAATAATTTTATCTTTCCCCACGTCTTCTTTCATTTGTTTATCGTCTACTGGTGGTTCCACAAGTGGCCCAAACTCGCCATCTATTCGAGGAGTCGGAGATTTACTAACATTCTTTTCTTTCTCTTCTCTGTTGTCGAAAGATAACGAAGCAACTTCTTTCTCGATAATTCTATCGTTTGTAGATGATTGTTCGATAGTTGCAATTTCCTTTTCAGTACTCGGAATTATCGATCCTTTGCCATTCGTTAATGTATCGAAGACACCATCTGTTTTATCAGTGTGATCATCAACAGCTGATGTCTCCATTGGACTTTCTTTTTTCATATCACTATCGATTGAAATAGGCACTTCCGTTGAATCCTTTGTTGTTTCACTATCTTCTTTCTCAGTGATTGATTTTTTTGACGAATCATCTTTTTCTTCAGTGGTGTCATCAGGTATTTTCATGGAAATAACTTCTCTATCGACCTGGTAATCTTGAATCGTTGATGTATCATCCTCATTTTCAATTGTAATTTGCTGTTTAATTTCTGAAGTTTCTGGGACAATTCCCTCGATAGGAATTTGACTGCCACCAATTTCTTCTGTTTCTGTACTCTCTTTCTCAGTAGCTTTGGAATCATCTATTTTCTGCATTCCTTTACTAATTTCTTTTTCTTCGATCGGATGGTCATCAATTTTTACAGTCTCTATAGTTATTTTTTCTTCTTTATCGTGATATTTTTCTTTTTCTTTATCGTCGATAATACTTGCTTGTTCTTTGGTTTCTTCGCTTTTTACAATTTTTTTTTCTTCTTCAACACGTGTTTTCTTCTGCGTGTCAATAGAAACATCTTTCTCATTAACTTTGTGATCGTCACTAGCAACTGGTTCTATCGTAACTTCTTTTTTTGTGGAAGTATCCTTTTCCTTGGGGGAACTACTTTTTCTCTTTTCATTTTCATTATCAGACGTAATATCTACTGCTTCTTCTTTCCCATTTAGAGCAAACTCTTTGTCTATTTGCTGATCATCCGATTTAAGATCCGTAGTACCTAGTTGCTCACCAGGCACCTTTTCTTTATCTAAAAAAATAGCTTCTTTTCCACTAACTTTGTCCTTATTGATTTCCATTGAAATTGTCTTCTCCTCATCGGAAGTTTTATCTTTACCAATGAAATCAACGATAGTTTCTGTTAATATTCCGAGATCGCCAACAATTGTGTGATCCTCAGTTGTCTTTTCAACCATTTTATGATATATAGCTTCTGGTTCAGTAATTTTGAAGTCCTCGGTTGCTTTTTCAACAGTTTTATAACATTTAGTTTCTTCTTTAACAGTGTCTTGTTTCTCAACTGTTCCTATAATTTTCTGATCTGCAATTGGTTCTCCAGCAATGTCATCATCATCCTTTGTTTCTTTACCAATTTTCTGATCTGCAGTTGGTTCTCCAGGAATGTCATCATCGTGCTTTGTTTCTTTATCAATTTTCTGATCTGCAATTGGTTCTCCAGTAATGTCATCATCATCCTTTGTTTCTTTACCAATTTTCTGATCTGCAATTGGTTCTCCAGCAATGTCATCATCGTGTTTTGTTTCTTTACCAATTTTCTGATCTGCAGTTGGTTCTCCAGCAATGTCATCATCATCCTTTGTTTTTTTACCACTTTTCTGATCTGCAGTTGCTTCTCCACCAATATTGTCATCATCCCTTGTTTCTTTACCAATTTTCTGATCTACAGTTGCTTCTCCTCCAATATTGTCATCATCCCTTGTTTCTTTACCAATTTTCTGATCTGCAGTTGCTTCTCCACCAATATTGTCATCATCCCTTGTTTCCTTACCAATTTTATAATCTGTAGTTGTCGATTTAGTCATTTCTTTGTCCATAGTAGCTTCTTCGGAAATTTTATACCCCTTTGCTGCTTTTTCATCAATTTTTCGATCTTCAGTTGTTTCTTTAACAATTTTATCATCTGGAATTACTGTTCCAGTAATTTCAAGTTCAGTTGTTTCTTTAGAAGTCTTTTTGTCTCCAGTAACTCCAATAATTTTATGGTCCGCTGGTGTCTTATCAAGAATTTTATCATCCTCTTTCGTTCCTGTACCCATTTTCGTAAACTTAGTGGTTTCTTTATCAACTTTCTGATCCTCAGTTATTTCTTTATCCATTTCTTTATCTTTCGTTGCTTCTTGGATAATTTTGGGATCTCCAAAAGTTTCTTCTCGAGAAACTTGATCAGTTTCCCTCGCTTGTTCATCAATTTTCTGATCCTTATTTATTTCTCTACCAACTTCTTGGTCCATGGTTGCTTCTGGAAAAATTTTACGATCATCCATTATTTTCTTATCAAATTTTTGATCCTCAGTTACTTTTTCAGTAATTTTATGATCCTCACTTGCCTTTTCAACAGCTTTGTCATCTTCAGTTGTAGCTTTCACGATGACTTCCTTTTTATCACTAATGCCTTCTTTATCTTCATCTACGAAAGTACTTTCTACAATTTGATTAACAGGTTTAATTCTTGTAACATCTTCGTCGTACTTTTCCTGTTCATCTAAAGAAACATTTTCTTCAGCCTTTCGATCGAAAGTTTCAATTATTGACGTAGTTTCTTTTTCACGGGGAACTTCAATTGTGTCTGAGTCGGTCATTTTTTTTTCCTGGTCACTAGATGTTACTTGTATTGAACCTTCCTTCTCTTCAATAGTAACGTGATCTAATTTTGAACCATCTACATGTTTTACTGATTTTTCCTCTTCTCCATTAGTTTTATCTGTTTTATCTTTTTTCCCACGTATTTTTGATTCATCTGCCACATCTTGTCTCACACTGTCCTGTCCATCACTTGGCATTTCAGTTTTTATATATTTCTCAACTGGTTCTTCGATCTTTTGCACTGTATCTATTTTATCACTACGTTCTTCTCCTTCAAGAGCATCAACTTCGACTTCTTGTTTTCTTTCTGCTTCTTCCTTTCCTGCAGAAATTCCTTCAGCTCTATATTCTATTTCTGCCCTCTTAAACTCTTTTAAAGCTACACTTTCTTTCCCAACATCTTTTGACAGCTTTTTCATTTTCTGCTCCAAATACTCGTACTTATCATCTTCTTTATCGTCTTGTTTCCGCTCTTCTAACTCGCGCACTGGTTTTATTTCAATTTGCTCTTTGGACTCATCTAATGATTTATCTCCTTCCTTATAATCTTCTAATTTATCCTTTGTATGTTCAGCTATGTCTTTTTCAGCTTCGCTCGTTAGTTTATCTGCCTGCGTACTTCCTTTTTTTTCAGTTGTATCGCTATATTTTATACTCTCTATGGGTTCTTTTTTAGACGAAGTTTTATCAGTTTGCCGATCTCGTACGGTACTTTCACTGAGCTCTTCTTTCTTAGTTGCAGCCATCATATCAATAGCCGTAAAATCTGTAATCAATTCTTCTTTAGCACGAGCCGTAGAATCATCGATCGATTTCTTTGCGCTTATATGTTCTTCAGATTTCACAGGTTCTTCAAATGTATCTCGAATCCACTTCAACCCATTTTTTGACACCTGTATCGTGTCAGGAATACATAATTCTTTCTCTGTAACAATATTGTGTTTTTCTACGTTCGTTGTATCCCGCTCTTCTCCCATAGAAATTGTTGCTTGTTGTTCCACGATTTCTTTCTTCGGTTCTTCAACGAAGTCGTCGCTAAATTTTTCAATTATCTTCTTTGGAAACCTTTCTACCACGCGTTGCTGTACGCCATTTGAATCTCCTTCTGAAAAATCTGTACTGCTTTTCTTTTCGAAATCTCTTGGAGTAAACGCATCTCTTCCTCCTCTTTTTTCTTCTGTACTGGTGCTGGTTTCTTCAGCGATGTTCTGTTTACGAGATATAGCACCCAGTTTCGGTGCTTTTATCATCATTTTCCCAATCCTCTCAGACTTTAATTCAGCCTTTGGTGTTTCCTTCGACGAACCTTCCTTTCGTTTCTCAACTTCTTCATCTCGAAATTCGGACATTTGCTTTTTAGGTTCTCGTCGCTCCATTTGTGTTTGACGTTTCACTTTTGCATGACTTTGAGTGCTAATTGGTTGCTTCTGTTTCACACTTTCGTGACGAGTTCCGCAAAATTTCTTCGGTTTGTCAAGAGCATCATCGAACTCGGAACTTCCCGTACTCATCACTTGACTTTGTTGATATTTCAGTTTTTGTTTCGTTTTAGCTATGGCTGACTCCTTTTTCTGTTTTCCTTTCTGTTCGGCCTTTAACGAGCTCGCGGTACATTCAGCTGTTTGTTTCTGAGAACTCGAGGTATCCATCTTCTTCGCGCTTTTCTGATCCAAGTCCTTTTTCGGGTCTTTCGCAAATGAATCTGACTTCTCCTGGCTTGTGCTGTCGCTGCCAGTGCTCTCCTGAAATTTTTTGTCACCCAGTTTGCTCAGCTTCTTCGTTAGCATTGTAAACTCTTTCTCAAGAATCCTGAAACTCGGCTTTATCACGCCGTCTGACTTTTTGTGCGTCTTCGATTTTCCCTCCTTTTTCGGACTTCTGTCATCTGCCTTCTCGCGGACGTACTTTTCGCGTTGAACTTTTATTTCTGGCGAGGAAGTGGACTCAGTGACGTTCATCTTTTGATCGTCAGTCACGTCCTCGCAACTTTTCTCGTGCCTCTCCTTACGTATCTCCTCGGAAGATTGCGAGCCAGTTTCCTTCTCGTTCAGAATCTTATAACTGATACTCGTGCGTTCGGTTTTTTGATAACTCCGCATCGTTTCGTCCTCTTCACCTTTGTACGAACTTCCGTTTCCATCCAAAGAATCCGAGATTTCCCTCAGCACATCCGGCTCCAAAGAAATCTTCCTGCCTTCTTTCACCTCCTTCACTTTTTTCCTCAAAATGCTCAATCGTTTATCGAAACAAGGACTCACTTCTTCTTCGATCGGCGACTTCATCCATAGAGTTCTAGATCTTTTCCAATCTCCATCGCCGTATTTCTTCCTAGACTTCAATTTTTTCCTGTGTCTTGACTCCTCGTCGGATTCATCGTTGTCGCTTCTACTTTTCACCTGACGTTCCGTTTGAGTGGCCGCTGTTCTGTCAGTTTGAGTAGCGATCGCTACTTGTCCGGGAAGGCTTTGCGTTTCTAAGTAACTTGTGGAGTCCACTCCACCGGCTCCTGCACGACGATTTTCTCTTTCGAGTAGTAATCGAGTCAATAGCGCGTTTTGTCTTGCTAACTCCAAGTCGTGAAACGGATATTGACTGTTATTTGCTTGAATGTGATCTGTGGTAACGACCGGCGGTCTGTCAGCAATTGGAGCACCACTTGCAACAGCCTCTTCGTTCTCTTGCCTCATAGTTTCTCTCATCTGAGATTCCCTTAAAGATTCTTTCTCTATTTTTTGCGAACCATAGTCACCGTGATCGATCACTAGCCTCTGTACGTTAGGTCCTATTTCTTCGATGTGCTGCCTATGACCGAGATCCAACCTGTCCGGTATCAGGATTATCTCTGGCTGTTGTTGCTGACATGCTTCTTTCGATCGTTGATGCGATTCCATGCTACGAGCTGCTTCGATGTCCTGCATCGACAACTCGTGCCTCGACTTCTGATCTTCTATGAATCTTTGCAGAATTATATCCTTACCATCTACGATCAAGGCTGTTGGGCGATGATGATGAGGTTGGTGAAGATGGCTTGTCGTATCTTCCACTTGTCCTCGTGTCACCAGCCGTAAGACTTCAGCGTTTCCTTCGCGGTAGAAATGTTGCTCCCTGACAGTTGGTTCTTCGTTCATGTCGGGTTCCACGAATCTATGGAATCGAGATTCGATCGAATTTTAATTCAGCTACACATATATAAAAGCAACGACCTATCAACGATGTTACTAATGATTTTATTAAGGCGACTGACGATGTTACGCGAGGTGAACAGAGCTGTTTTAAATTCTAATTAAGTTGGTTCTAGTTGAAACGGAGTGCGAGTATTATGATTGTAATTAATGATTATAATTATATATAAGTACAACAGAGAATAATGACGATAATCATAATAAAGAAAAGTGGTGAATAACATTCAACTTAATCTAATTTTAATCAATGTAAAATTTACAAAAAAGATAATTTAGTTCAGCGATGATTTCAAGTCTCAAGAAACTACACAACGATATCGTAACTTTGAAAAAGAAAAACGAGCCTGTCTGCTGTATTATTTCATTTCATTTCGTATAAATTTAGAGTTCCATTTTATTCCATTTCGTTCTATATAAAAATAAAACAGGACATATGAGTGAACATGAGATGACAGCTTACCTACCTTTGCCTATAAGCTTGATGTTGCAGATCGGAACCTCTTTCCATTTCATGTCGTTGTAAAGAGTCCAATTCCGCAGTACGATAACCTCTTGCCTTTTGATCCTCCACATCCTCCATATACATTCTTTCTTGTTCATTTATTCTGCTTTTCCTCGAGTGATAAGAATGCCCATCTCTTAATCTTTGAGCTTCAAGATTCATTTGAACGTCGTTTGGTTGTCCAGAAATGTAAGCAACGTCACCAGGAAGCGAACAATTCTTTACGTTTCTTCTATTGAATTGCCAATTTCTTCTTGTTGGATCAGCGCTCCACGCCTGTTTCCTTCCATTCCACGATACTGAGATAAGATGAAAGTTCATATAAATAACAGAATAATATTTGTTTAATATGATAATAATATAAAAGATATAAAAATAACGTAAATATAATAACAAATATAAAACCATGATAATGATACCATATTTTGGTTAATACGAAAAATGCTACATGTTATTTAATGTAACTTTTCGCGTTATTATAAAGTCGTTTTAGTTTTTAAGCTTTACGTTAAACTTTAAACGTATTTGTATTGTGTAATTAAATAATTCTATGGTCAAAACAAATTATAGATTTTTTTTTACATTATACGACGTATAATATGAGTAACGTAAGATATAGCAGATGTTCTAATACTTATAATCAACAATATATCAGGTTATTAATTATATTAGTATTATTTATTATATTATTATATGTATTATTTACATGTATTATTGCATATATTATATATACGATTATTTAAAACTTAAAGATTAAACTTAAATAGATTACCTTCGGTAGCTACCGCAGGCTGCCGATGAAGATGTCGTTTTGGTCTTCCATCTGATCGTACCACCAATGTTTCTGACGAATGTACTCGTCTTTTTCTGGGTGCCATATAAAAAGGACATCCAGGACATATGCAGCAGATAATTAACGCGGCAATGGCCAAAAGTATAAGTAACACCAGGATTATCAGAAGCCAGAATAATAATTTGTTTTCTGCTTTGTACACCGTCTAAAACATTTATCCAAATTTTTGTCATTTTTCTAAATGTAGCTAAATGTAATAAATTACGAAAGTCGTAATTTATATAAACTAGATATTCAAGTACTAATTATTTAAATATCTTACAAACAACAAGACAGAATAATTATTGCAGATAAATGGTATATTTTACAATTTTCACTATATAATTTGGAAGTTGAGAATCGTATACATACCACTTCTTCGCTTGGAACAGCAGCAATAGTATTATTAATAAGAGTCGTTTGAACATCATTGACATTTGTATGATGTGGAGTTCCATCAACAGGAGTGTTTGTATTGTCGATATGTATACTCGTGTTCATAATCGTGTTTCCAGCAATGATCCCAACTCCATTCGCAGCTAAAGCTTCTCGAATCTTTTCTACATCTACTAAAGACGTACCTGGTTCCGTTTGCTCGACGCGAGCCACGATAATACTCCTGGAAAAGTATAGTTTAAATTCTTTTACTGTTGACTTTATATGTAAAATGAAAAATCCATAAAGACTGAATATTAAAAAAAATTTGCCTTTCCTTATTCCTTGACAATATTATTTATCATAAGATTTTATAATGAGTGTATAAATAAAAAATAAATATAAGATTTTATTACAAAATCTTACAACGAATAATCCCTCTAATACTATACATCAGAATCTAATAACCATCGACTGGTTCATAGTTGAAAAAAGTTTTTCATCGAGTGATTAAATCATAATGATCATGTATCGAATATCAATAGATCACTAACTTTTTCCCTCCTCCAGGAAGAATCCCTGTACTTCCAGTGTCATTCCGTTGAATATAAGGTCGCGTTTCTAACACAGTCACTCGACCACCTGTAATAGCAGCTAAAGTTTCAGCAGTTTTCGTTGAGTTCGGCTGTTCTCCTGGCACCACAAACATCATTATGCGTGCTTCCATAGCGATTCCACTGAGGATCCGAATTTTTGTTGTACTCGAAAGATGCGGTACACCTGCAAAGATTTATATTATTCGTGTCAAATAACAAATTACATTATTTTGTACTTATACTGTAAGCAGGAAAATTATTGGACAAATAATCTTCTATCGGTTTACCTAGATCGTATGCTCTGGCAGTAAGAGTGTACAGTGCATCGTCGTCAGCTCGTTTTCGTCGTTTCTTTATAACTTCCGTCGACATTTCCTTCGTTAAATTTCCTAAATTAATCCTCGTAGATTCATTCTTCTCAACATTTCTAGTCACCATTAAGAAATCGTTTCGTATTTCTTCTTGACCATTGACAAATTTCGTTTTAGCTTTCTTCGAAAATTTCTCGTATGCGCTCTGTTTCTTTTGTCTGAATTTCGTAATCGGCAACAGAAGTATTAATTCACCGCTCGTTTCGTTTAAATCGAATTTCTTCCCGTAGTTTCCGTAAACTAATTCGTATCTAACTACATTGTTGGGTGGTTCTGCGTCAGCGTCAATCGCCTGTCAATAGTTACATACTCTTTTTCCTTGCAAGATCTTTGTTTATATCTTTTGATTACACTGCAGATGTTTATGCAAATTCCTAGCTTTATAAATGCAACTGCAGACTGATAGTAAATGGATAAATTTCCAATTATTTTTAAATTATATATAATAATACCATATTACATTTAGATATATATCTACTTAAATTTCTCATAAATTCATAAACATCCCCAGACTACTTATAATATGACTACGTATATTGTAACTTTGAATTATTTTCTAGTAAAATGGTTTATATAAAAAGATCATAAGATGGAGGAGGCGTAATAATCACTGAAGATAATTGTTAAGATTGTTTAATATACCTTTATCAAAGCTGGTGATGTAAAATTAGTTAGATCAGAGTTCAACATAAACTCGTAAACGTCCTTTTCAAATACTGGTGCATTATCATTCACGTCAAGTAGATTAACTATTAAAGGAACAACGCCCCTATTGCCATTGCCATTTTCATCCCGAGCTTCAACGGTTAATACAAGTCTTGCTGCTACTTCACGATCTAAAGAAGAGCCCATAGCGACAGTTATTAATCCGGTATCTGAATCCATAGTGAAAGCTTGACTGCCTTCTCCTGTTATACCGGTATATCGGATACTGCCATAAACACCTGTATCTTTGTCAGTTGCGTGCACCTATCAAGAGAAGGTATTATAACTTTTTATTTGACATTCGATATTATTTAATCATTTCTTTATCAATCTTGTAACTTATGTCAGAACAATGTACATATTTTTGTATAATTGTATATATGAAGAAGGTGAAAATTATATCACGTCGTGTAAAGAAGAAATATAGATGCAATGGTTTACAAAAAAGGGTTAAAAAATTTCTTTCAATCCAAATGAAATGAAAATAATAGTTTTTATTATTTAACAGTTTGTAAAGGTTTCTCTTAGATATCGTGGTATATTTAAAAGCAATTAATATTCTACGGTTATAAGTGGTATATGAATAATCTAATTATGAAAATCATGAAATTTCTTCGAGAGATAGCTAAGTGTTTACCTGAATCACGCGTGAACCTGCAGTTACGTTTTCAGATAACGTTATCTCGTATGATTCTTCGTCAAATATTGGCGGATTATCGTTTATATCTCTTAAAAATATTGTAGCTGGCACTGACGCTGATAGATTTGTGGCCGGACCAACTTCCTGGGCTACAATCTGAATTCAATGAAACTACATTAATGACAGTAAACCAAGAAGAATTGATCGAGGAATAATTAAATTTATTATAATTTATTATATTTTTTGAGGTAGCCATAAACTTTATAATACAGATATAATGTAATGACCAATCTATATATACTATACTCGCCTTGAACGATAAAACTTTGTATAATTCATAATCGATGAATGTGTTATCTCGAACGGTTATAATAAAGTCTGCATTACGTTCTGCAACTGTCGGATTTATTTCAAACGTATTATTGTTATTTTCCAACTTTAACGCAAACACCCCAGCTTTTCCAATATCTTCGTCTTTCACTCTGGCTGAATATTGCTCACCAAAACTTATCACAGTCCCCGGCTCAGGATTTTCGTCTATCGTAGCAACGTAGCTATAGCAAAGGAATAAGATATTTTATAAACACAAATTGGAATTATACATAAATTGGAATGGACAAATTTGGAAATATACAGGCTGAAAAGTGGTCGGGAAATGCTTGAAATTCCCTCGTCTTTCATAAATTTCAAATTTCAGGAGGAGGAATAATCTAATCTATCTTAAACTTTTTTATTTTGCTTATTATGCTTTCATGTTATTATATTTACCTGGGAAATAGTACATTCAATTGTCATGCTTTATTTGCTTCGTTTTTGATAATAACAAAAGTTAAAAATATCACAAACTAAACTAAAACTAAATTTATCATTTTTAATGTATTGCTGTACATAATAATTAATATTCTAACAATTATATACTTTTTTCAATCGATGGTAAAAAGCTATAGAATAAAATTTATGTGTAATTTATTTAATCCTTAACAATTTGTAAATTTCATAGTTATTAAAGTGGAAATTATTCACGACTCAGGTACCAACTTATCGCTCTCGAAGTACGGTGGACTATTTCCCGGCTCTCCAAGAAGAAAACCAACGTCAACGACTGTGGCTTGGGCAGGAGGTTCTTCTCTGCTTCTTCTTATTTCTTCAGCAACCACCGTAAGTACAACGGGTGCTCCAACGTGCGTAATTTGGGTAAGTTCCTCCAATGGTTTGGCAAGAGTAATTTCACCTATCAATCAAAGATTTATAAATTAGTCTAAACCTCTAAAAAGCTTTGAAACATGTATATAAGTAGATTATGTTTCACTCTACGAAAATGTTTAGATATGAAAATTTAAACGATGTTTGCATTTTGGATAAAGAAAATTCGAATATCTACTAATTAATAATTATGAATGATAAATGTAACATTGTCCAGGACGATTTGTATGAACAGAAGGTTTAATTAATGAGTTATCAAGTGAATGTTATTCATTACATATAATCTTACATATAATCAGTAAATAACTGAAATGATACGTTTATGAGACGAATCATTGTATAAATTATACATTCCCTTGTATAAATTAATACATTCTCGTAAAGATCGTTAAAGACTTAATACCTGACTTCTACTATGTTCAGGTCTTTATTCACATGTGTTATACGTAAACGTTCAAGTAATAAGCTATGTCACGATCGAATTACTTTTATTGGGAATTATGAATAAAACATTTCGGTCAATGATCCCTGTTACTTATGTATGACATACAGAGCACGCATGTCCAGTGATGGAAATTTTCCATAACACATCACGAAATGGAGTTTAGCGAATGAACTGCCCTTATTAACATACATTGCATTGTACTACCTTCTTATTTCGTATATAACTCTTATTCTCATTTACATAGTTATTCACTTAATTTTGTTTCTAAAATATCAACGATTATATAATTATGGTTCAAGTACATTGCGTAATTATTGATTCAATGATACAAGTATTTACGATTCTATTAAAACAATACAAATAAATATAGGAAATATAGAAGCGTTTAAAACAATGTTAACTGCCTGAAAATAAATCTAGATAAAACTATAGCTTCTATAAACTGATATGACATAAAATAGTTAATATAATTCAGCAAAAAAATACTTGTATGAATACAAATATACACGTACAATGAGAGACGATAATAATTTATACATCATAAGCCATACCTTCTCCAGCATTATCTACATGTACATTCACCGTATTCCAAATTTTTAAGTAGTCCTCTTAACTTTATATATTTGCAAATTTTATGTTCAAGATATCATCTGATATCTATAATAAATTTACAAATTTAACATATACCGAGATCGTAACAAACAGATACGTATTTCGCAACTGTAATTAAATAGCTAAAATTCGTCTTATCAAGTCTATTTATTCCGGTAGCGCGTAAAGATACGGTCGCTCATTTATACTTACAGAGTACAATACGCTTTTATCTTCTATATTCCTTCTGGCCCTGTCTATTTCTTTTTCACTGGTTTTCTCTGGTAGTTACGTCTATACATACACACACACGCACACACATACGATACATACACGAGTACGAAGGGGTCGCATGCTTCGTGTCACGAAATGATAAGCATCGCAGCCTGAAAAGCAGAGACTGACCCCTAAGTACGATCGATACCGCGTTGTAGACCGTCAAGACTTTCCTCTGACCACTTCTACCGAGTTCTGGCCACTTCCTTGCCTGACTCGTTTTTGGTTCCGCGAAAAGAATCGGTATCACCGATCTCAGACGTTAGATAACACGTTCGTGCGAGCTTGTAATCATGTGGAAACAAGCGTATAAAGTTGCTTCGTTGTTTCACGGCCCTTAGCCTTCCCTTTTCCAAGGATCTATAATAGAACGCATTAATTTTGGAAAACGTGCTGCATAAACTGTAGATTTGATCAATGAACGAGTAAAAACGACATTTTCTCTCTAACGAACACTACACGAGCTGACTTATAAGCCGAAGTAGCTGAGTCCTTCTGAAACTTTTTGAAATTTTTTAAATATTGGTACTAATGCGCTTGTTCGACGCTTATTTTATATATAAATATATATATATTATTTTATCAATTTTCTCTACTTTACTAATTAAGCGAATCACATGTCAGTGCCGCGAAGAGAAAAGAAAAGTCCATAATTTTCTAATTAAAAAATAGCCATGCCAAAATCACACACGATTAAGTCTTCGATAAAACAGATCCATTTCATGGCACGACCGTATACTACACAAATACAGAAAAATTGGAACAACAGA
This sequence comes from Bombus soroeensis, assembly GCA_014737365.1. Lineage (NCBI taxonomy): Eukaryota > Metazoa > Arthropoda > Insecta > Hymenoptera > Apidae > Bombus > Bombus soroeensis. Next base: position 342,803 of record JACXIL010000206.1, read on the forward strand.
GACGAAGAACTACTTAAAGTCAGACACGGCATTAACATCCAAGAAACGTATAAAAAAGACAATCAAATTTTAATAAGGACAATTATCTTGGTTACAATATTTGCTTCTGACAGTGCCATTTCCATCACTAACGATCGAGAAGTTGATGGAAATGAAAAAGGTTCTTTTTATAGGAAAATCGAGAAACTGTTGGCTCTTATTGATCAACGGTGTATTCTTCTCGTAATGGAATTTCTTCCAGTGCACTCTGCACGGTTTCATTCATTTTTCACCGTGCTAGAACTGCATACGTAATCTGTTTTTCCGTGCTAGCTGTACCTCTAAGAGTATGAATCATTCCTTCACGCTTTAATGTCGGGAAGTGGAGTTCGAGGTAGTGGTAAATTAATTTGAAACCCTACTCATCGAGTGGATTGTTCCTGAGAAATCAGGTCATTCGACGGTGTGTATGTCGGTGAACCTGTGAATAATTCGCTTACTGATGGCAACGTTAGGAAATGTAATTACACCCTCTGTAAATTATTGTGTTTGCCGGTCATATTCGTGGTAATCAAATTTTCACCACGCTCTGTTGAATTTATGGACCAACATAAGTACCAATTGTAAAACTTTACGCGATTGTGAATCGTCCGTGTGATAGAACTTCTTGACAAGATAGAATGATAGCCATGGTTATATAATTTATGTAATTTTAAGCTGTGTTAAAAGTTTAAAATGATGATCTTAACAATTTGAATAGTAACTTTTAGAAATATTTTTCCAAATTCTTATAACGACATTTTTTCAAATCTATCTTCTGGAAGTAACAAGTTGTTTTCTTCTTAACAAGTTTTCTTCCTAACTACACAACAAGTCGTTCCCAAACTTAATCGTCAATTGGGTTTTGATAACTCGAAAATTAAGCAGTTATATCTATAGGAAAAGATCATTCAGTACATTGACTTTGACGACATATTTCAAGCTCATCGATATCGATGAGATGTGCCCTATTCTAAATAATCATCTTATTTTTATATAGGAAATTTGTTCTATTCAGTGGTATATAATATTTTTACGAATAATTCAATACTTTGCATTGACTGTCATAAGTAAGTAAATAATTTGTATTTCAGAAGCGAACTGCATGTTAAAGATTTTTTGTATAAAAATATTATCCGGATGTCCTTGTAGCAAAAAAAAAAAGAAAGAATAAAAAAACAAAAAAAGAAAAAATATTTTGATTTTTTAAAATCAGGATATATTTTCTTACCATTTGTTTCGGAGATGTTAAAAAATGGCGTAAAGGGGTTGCCTTCAGATACGAGACCGTACACGATTTCACGCGGTACACCTTTATCTCCGTCTTCTGCGTGCACTCGTAGTATTATATCACCCTGAAATCAACGTATACATTTGTTTTACTTATATGAGACATCTTATCATGAAAAACTTTTCTGGCCCACATTTAATTGCTCAAAATTTATTAACAACAGTTTTCTCCAATTAATCACTTTAGAATATAAAATTGGAATTAAAACAAAATAAGAACGATTCATTTCTATTATTGTCGGAATAAAAAATATCTAGTCATCTTATTCAATACTGTGAACCCTATTTACTAATTTTACGCTGAAGATATATTACTTCTGATATAATATAAAATTATACTAGTCAGAAATAATAAAAATAGGAAGAATGGAGATGTTCCTTGATTCGTTCTAATTGAGGCTGGATATTCTCTGTTTCTAATCAGTATATTAAACTTTAATTTGATAATTTCGTGAATAGTTTAATTAAATGTAATATATATAAATAAGTAGTTTACTAAATTATTAGTTTGCCTAACTTTACATTAGTTATATAATATGAACATTATTGCCTTATAATCGTTCGATAGTTCTGTACTCCTAATCATTATTAATGAAACGTACATATATCGTAAAATCATAAAAAATGGAAATTCCCTTTGCTTTCTCTTGTGAATCTAATTTTTAGTTATTCTAGCAGATAAAAATAGATAAACTCATTCCTACTTCTCTAATTTTATAAAATTGATATATTTCATTAGACACATAAATATCATGTTAAGAAAGGGAACAACTTACAGGTTGTACAGAATTGTTAATCCTTGTGAGGGGAGGGGCTAGCGTAAAAATTGGAGGAACATCTTGAACATCTTGAACTATCACAACAACGCTTAAGCCTGCAATATTTCTGGTATCTTTTCCCTGCTCCGTATAGGGATCCTAATAAATAAACTATGTTATTTAAACTTTCTACCAGAAAGTAGTTAACAGTATTTATTCAAATATCGCATACCGTAGCATACATGGTAAGAGTGTACATGGATTGCGTTTCGAAATCTAATTCTCCAGTTAGTGTAATTATTCCTCGTGTTTGCGTGGGTGTCTGCCGCTGTCTTATAGTGAAAAGTTCTTTTGGTTGCTATAAAAATAATAAATTATTGTTTGGAAGATATACGAGTAGCAATAGTATATTTTTAAGTATTACTTAATACACTACGTTTTAAAAATTACTGTTCATTTCCGTCACTTACCCAGAGTTCAATATAAACGGGCTTTCCACTCCAAGAATTAGCTCTTACTAAAAGGTAATCTAATTCTTTACCTGGTTTAGTATCCTAAGCAAATAATTTCATAAGATTAATATTGTAATCATTGATTTTGTACAATTTATTTTACGATAAAGTAGAGACTGTCTTCTGACAAATTAATGTTAATGTAATCTATAAACATTACTTTGTACGTCATTTCAGTTTCTTTTATTATAACTTAGAATGCCTTACGATGGACGAATAGGTATAATCTTCGATATGGCGTTAACGCATGAAAATAAAAAACTATAATTAGAATTACTAAATTATAACATTTGTGATTTACTTGGCAGATTAGAAGATTTGTCGCATAATAATAGGCAATTAACATGAAAGCAGGAAACGAGAGTAAGAATATGATTTGACACGAGAGCAACAGCATATCGAATATTACACGCATGCATATTCAGATTACATTTGTTAATTTCAAGCTTTTCTAACGTGTAAAAGATTAATACATATTATTTTGCTAAAAGTATTAAATAGTAGAACACTGCTGATAAAGAAATATTACTGTTTATGAAAAGGATATTGAACAATGAGAATAACACATATTCCTCACAATAATTTTAAAGGATAGGAGAAGTCTTACAGTTAATATCTTTTTAGTTTCAAACAATGTGATCCACAAAACATTATATACCTATAGAATTCGTACAATAAAGAACAAAACAATGTATCGTACGATATTATCGGTATGCGAAAAGAACATGTGTTCCATTCTTATGGGGAAGGTGTTGTAGTTATTAACGTGTTGAATGCTGGTACTAATCGTTGTTATTAATACAACAAATAATTACCTCGGGTACCATTATCAGAGAGGGTATGTGCGGGAATATTTTATCACGAAGGGTAGTTGCGTTCGTAACAGAAATAGTAGCTTGCATCGAGTTCGAATCTCCTTTCGTGTCCCTAACCCTAACAGCAAAATCGTGAAGGCGGCCAGGTATTAACCGTTTCGTTAGTATTACATTAGCTTGACACACTTTGTTATACAACGTGCACGGCAGGTTGTCGATCCTCACAACAGGTGTGATGGTAGCTAAACAAATAAAATATTTTTTTGACGAAGGCGTTTATTTCTGCTTTGCCCGTGCGATATTCCTTATAATTACCAGTTATTTCAAAAACAAGTGGGAAATCTGCATCCTGGTCAGTGGCGCGAAGTCGAAAAATGACAGAATCTACTTCAGCATCCGCTGGAACTAGAACTAATCCCATGTCCGTGGAGGTATCAAAGCGTGGACGCGCACCCTTTGCCCACGCGAAAACGAATCCGAAATAAATCCATACTTTGCACCATTGTCCTGCAAAGGGCATTCTGAAAACAGCGGATTACTTCTTCTAGATCTCTGCTTTGAATAAAAATAGTACGTTCAAACGCCTAACGCGATCGATAGTTATTTTACGAATATGCTGTACAAAAGTAACTAAAAGCTGTTAGTAAAATATAAAATATTTTATGTAACACAAAATGTTTTACGTAACATGTACACGATATTTTTATAAGTGGTTTTTATAAGTGTTCGAACACTTTCGTGAGCTCCTTTGGGGGTAGTTTAATGATCTTTTTTTTTTAAGAAGTTTATCTTTTTCAATAGAAGTAATTTTTGCTATAGTTTATTTGATATAGTTCAGAAGTGGTTTTTTTAAACCTTTAAAGTATTTGGTTTCTTACCACGAAAGAAAGTTTCCTAAAGACTCATAAAGGCTGATAAATCGTAATCAAACAATGAGTGCTTGCCGAAAGTTAAAGACTAGAACGTATGATTTTAAGTAAGTCAAGTAAAATCCAACATTTAACATTACTATTATTTACTGATTTTTTAATATTGTCTTTTTAAACAATTTCTTTTTTATTGTTCTACCCCGTACTTTTCTTATGTAATTGTTTCATTTAATGTGCGATTATGAACGCTCCATTCGAATCCAATATTTTGTTATTTGTAACAGAAGTCCAAAGTAAGTAATCTTCTTGTGATCTCATCAAATACACAACGAAATATATCAATTGATAAAATTGCTACGAATTTTACCAGCAACTCAATACATATGTTTCTTTAATAACGATGAAACTGCCATAAATTGTCCCCTTAGTAAGCGCCCTATATGATCAATCTATATCCGGACATAGTTACTTCGTAGTCAAAACAAATTTTATGTTCTTATCCAAGCGACTTAAATACTTGGAAGAAGCACTTTTCTAGCATGCTAATTGCAAGATATTTAAAATGAATGCGCGTTGGACAAACTAACAATTTCAAGTATAACAAAAATGAATAAAGAAAAAAGAAATGGAATAGGAAAATATTTATTCTATCCTTTGCGTGAATGAAACGTCTCGAATTAATAGTATTTTATCTTTTAAAAATGGAATGTCAGATGAACGTATTCATTTTGGAATTTCTATATTGTACAAAAAATGTTTCTGGTAGGGATGTTCGTGAATTTTATTTTATTCAATGTTGAAACACTGTTAATGGAAATATACATTTTAGCTTAATTTTATTACGTAAACGTTGGGGGATTTTTGAAGTATAAATTACAAATTATGGAAGGAGATTAATTACACTGTTAGGAGGAATAATAAATGTATTTTGTAATCAATGTGCATCGAACTTGTAAATTTATTGCGTTAATGAAAAGATCGATATCTCGTTATACGAGTACCCTTATTTCTTTTCTAAATATTAGAAGGGGTGAGTTCAAGCGCTCTCAAACTGACTGACAGTCAGTCCATTTATCCAGTGAGTAATTATTTAAGGCAGTCGGTGGTCATTCCTTGGTACCGCGTGATAGGGCGCGCACCCTTTTCTTTCCACGACAGCAGTCTCAACTTTGTTACGATAATTCGGATAAATGATCTGTTATAAAATCACTGGTAAATACTGGAATGATTTTTATATTATTTAAATAAATTTTTGAATCGATTTTTTGATCAAATTTGCGATCTTTATTTTAACATATTTATTGGTTGTCGCGTATTATTCGAGGATATATTTTTTTAAATAAATGACTTTTCTGATATACCTTTCATTTCATTATTTAACTAACAAAAAAAAAATGAAATAATCGTCTCAATTCAGTTGGAAATATTTAAATGTTTATTTCAGGTCTTCTATTTTAATATTGTTCTATCACACGTACTATGTACATCCCAAAAACATATGTATGTAGCTGAGTTTTACAGTCAAATATATTTTATGATTTGCTGCCAGAAGAATTACAAATGGCTTACGCGAATTAACTATTTAGATAGATATACAATTTTGCAAGAAAGAGTTGACACATTATAATTTAATACCATGAATAATATATTATCGTGATAGTATGATAAACAGAAAATTTCTGTAAAATAAATTCTGAATGTTTAGATTGAATACCAATACATTGCCTGTAGAAATCCGATATATTACGTGCTCATATAAGTAATACTTGCATATGTGCAAGTTTCACTTTAATATGACTCCGGAAATTTGATAGACAGTGAAATAAGCATTAGATATCAGGCGCTGTCGTATTTAATTTCCGATTGCAGACTAGAATTTATCGATTTATTATCGAGAAATAATTCACTGAACTCATAGAACGTTTTACGACATGAAAAAGGAATGGAATAATCATCCGATAATAAAATATTCATTTAGAGCGTTTCCAAACACATTACTTCTTTTTATACATAGAGAGTATGTTATGATCTATCCTTTATGCTGTAAGCCTTTAACCAATAGTCCACAAATAATTTATACTTTTTAATTTGTGTCCTTACATTCTGTGTATTTATATTTATTAATTTAAAAGTAGAACTGTAATGCGTTACTGTAAGTCGATGTAGTATACTTTATAGAATTTTTGTTTTCTATAGGTGCAAAATTAAGGATAGTATTACTGTTACGGACGAATAATGTACATTAACGACAAAGATTCTGATAGAATCGGAAATATTGATTTTATGATCAAGAAACGAGGTCGTGACCACTCGTTATTCAGAACTAACACATAACAGTGTTCGAGTCAGCGGTCAGTTTTTCACACCAATCGTAAATCCTGTTGCTAGTAAAAGGAGGCGTGAACTAATACTAAAACTCATGGTTTTATGACACCTACACAGTCAGGATTCTATTAATTTCTGAAAATAAAAAAAATTTCCCATGTCTAAATCATAATCGTTTATGCCATTTAGTTTTATTTTAGTTTTATATTGCGATGCTTTCGTGTTTTGCTGTTTTGGAAAATTTATATACATACATGAGCTGATACTCATACATGTATACGAGCAACAAAATTTAAGGAGAAATATTATTTTTTTAATGTCTAGTATAGCACTTTCAGTATAGCTTTTTTATAATTATAATAATTGCCGAACTTAAATTATATTTGACATACAAGCATGATAGATGAACACGCAATTTATAACACTGAAGTTAAAATACCTTATCAAACATTCGTTAAACTTTTATTCGCTTTATATTAATTTATTAATAGTAAAAATTATAATGATATCTAATAGTATGTAACAGTAAAAATTTAAAAATGAATTTACGATATTAAATAATAATAGAAATGATAAATCCAGGAAATATTAATAAGCAATAGGAACAAATCATTAATTAATTAACTAACATATGTATACAGAAATACAATGTTCAAAGTATGTCGTATTTTCCATACTAAAAGCAATTATAAATTATTCAGGAATCACTATTACAGGCATGACTAATTACAATGACTTACAGTTTACAGGAATGATTAATATTTTTAGAGTGTTATAAATCTGAAATGTCCTATCGTTATCCTATAATTAAATTGTACTTGCAATCAATTTTTTACAAGAGCCATTTTTGTAATGAACTGGTACTCTATTCCAGATCAATTTGAAGGTGTTTAATTTCGCAATTAATTTGAAAGCCTTCGACTTGTCTTCCGTCCATTGTTTGGAAGTTTTAAAACGACTCAACCCCTAAGGTCGCTTACCCGTACGAATTGTAAGGATGTAATTTACGCTATGGCACAATTTGCCACGTGCCGTTGAAATCGCTCTGGTTTTGGGTAGAATGGGGAACATACGATATTGAACATAGCGGAAGTGAATATAGGTCACTAACTAATTTTCAACCAAGAAATTTTCCTATCAGCAGAAGATCGCAGAACAAATATTGTACAAATACCACTTTTTGCAAGGGCTAAACCATCGTTCGATCACTCTGATAGAGAATTGGTTTAGTTATACTACAATAGATATAGAATTGTAAAATTTATTTAGTTGTATCAAAGTAACTTTGCATATAATTGAATTTAAAAAATCGGTTATTGATTCACTAATTAATTATACAGTATTTTAGTCAATATTCTGACCAATTTATAATATTTCTTTCTATTCATGGAAATCTGTAAAAGATATCAGTCTATTTTTCTACCAATGCTTTTACGTACTGATTGCGAGAAAATCTTATTATTTAAACTTTGATATTGAAAAATTCGAAAAAATATTATATCGTATAAAATATCGCGTATATAGAATAGCATTACCAGAAGCCAAAGAACTTCGATAAAATATTAAAATTCGAATTGCTGTTATTAACTATTCACGACTTGTTAGATTTTGATTGCTTCGCTTTCGTGTAGCCAAGACAGTTCATAAATATTAAAAAGTGCTCGTCTTATGTTAACAAGCCAGCACGAATTCTCGTCTTTGAAGAAAAATCAAGCTTTTGCTCGCTCATTGTGTATAAGAATTTAATAGTATCGCCCGGTCATTGTCCACCCTGCATGGATCGATTTAATTTTCTTTTTCCCTTAGCCTTTGACTCATTACATCGTACACCATCACATACCATACCAATAACCTCCATTTTTGCATATCCAAAAAGAGTATTGTTACGCGAACAATTTGTACATTTCAAATACATCTATCGATATGAACAATAAAATAAATTCAATTTTTAAATGGAAATTATAAATTCTAATTAGGCTCTCTTATAAAAGCTACGTAATCGTTCATAGAAAGTACAATAATAATAAATTGTTGAACGCTTAATAATGTTCATGGATATTATATCAATTAGAATATATTTAAGCTAACACTTTTTAATTACCATCTATATTTATCATTAAAAAGTATTTTGCTGTGCACTGTTAAATAATCGAGAAAGAAAAGTTCCTAAGGTATTATAGACTATATGTTGCGGTATAGTATATATAACTTAGTTAAGAATACCTTTGGCACGCAAATGAATTTGTCTAAACGCTTTCATTCGATATTGGCGAGACAGAAAATTTATTATTAACCACATTTATGAAACGGTCAAACACTCTCCGCGTCACAAAATGTAGAACGATCAAATATCTTTGTTAGTGGGATATGTAATGTCGTGCTGGCATGCCACGCTGGCTTAAAGCACACAGAATGCGCCAACTAAAACAATTTTGTGTCGTGTATTCGATATACAACAAACTTCCTGAAAAACTATGAAACAATTAGGATAATGAACATCTAATGAAATAAAGTTTAAAAATGCACTCTTGAAAATATGCCAGTTGTAAAATTTAAAAAATGCCTTTAATTTTTAATATGTTGATATTTTGATTATTTGGTATTTTAATTATCCAATTTTCGCTATTTCGTTCTGTTATATCTACCATATGAAAAATATTAGTTACAATGTCGAAATATTAAATGTACGAAGCGTAAAAATGCTTGTAGAAATTAATTTATTACACATATGAAAATAATTTATACAAATTGAAGAACTGTACCCTTACTTGCTATCGTAAAATTACGTTAAGTTTAAATTTTTACTATTTAGAGCAACCATTTGAGGTCTTATTATGCGGCATGCACATATATAAGAATTTTAACAGATACAGCGAGTAACGTGATAATAAATATTTTGATACTATAAACAAAATGTCGCAGAGTAATCGCTAATGTTCACTTACCTGATCGCACAGTCATTCAGTACCGCAAAATCATGAAGCAATACATGCTTTTGCGCGGTTGTCCATCGATCGTTCATTTAACACATCTTTCGAGAATCCTTTTTCCCGCGTAAAGTAATTCATACACGCAATAACGTGCACTTTACGTGAATCACGTTTTTCCTCGAAGAACCCTGATTTCAGTTACAGTGAAGAACCACGTCTGAATGATTCGCTAACAAAATCGATAAAACTGTTAAAACAACGAGGAATATCTTGTCGTACTTGTAAGTAATAATATGGAAAACGTTGTACGAAACAACTGCATAAGAGGCAACTGTATAAGAAGACTGTTAAACGAAGCACTTGCAATTAACGTAACAACTAAACAACACTCGTCACGTAAACTTTTTACAATGGTCGTCCCTTCTGTGTCTTTGACTTTTGTTTCGTGACGAAAAGGTCGTGATTTCGATGAAAGAATAGACTTTACACGCGGATTTAGCCGTGGTCGAGGGTCGACATTTTCGAGAGTTGTGGAAGAACGCACCACTTCACGTGGCCGCGAACGCCGCGCATGTGAAGGGGTTGTTTCGTTCAACCCCCCAACGCGAACCCTGTACGTTCATGTCACGTGTACGTCGCGAAACACCGGCCATCCCCTCTCCACAGGTTGCCGAAGGTGCATCCACCTTTTTCTCTCACATCACCCATTTTTACTTTTCTATTGGCCTTCTCGTTTTCTCGCTATTTCCTCTTATTTCGTGAAGATTCAGTGGTGTGCGAAAGTTTCCGGTCAGATATACACGTATTTTTCATTTTACCTCTTAAAAGCGATATTTTAAAGAGTTTTAATCGATGTCGTATAGCTGCGAGTCTATAAAATGTAAGATAAACGTCCCCCTGCAACGCAACGTTCGTTTAAACTCTTTCGGATACTTCTTTTGGATGTAAGTTATTATTATTTAAATGTAAAGCGAGAAATTTACGTGTCTTGAAACGTTTGCACGTTCTTGCCATTATAACTCATCGGTGAAATTTAATTTATGGAATTATTGAAGACGAAGAATCGTATCTTTGTTGGTAAGAGATTGCTTAAACATCATTTTAATCGATATTTTTTTATAGTAATTTTGTATCAATCTAAGGACTCAAGCTCAAAATAAAAACAGTATATCGTTAACGATGCAGATAAAAGTAAAATTTATGTAAATCCTCATTGCGGATTTTGCGGCAAAAGGTAAAAATACGATCTGATACAACATGTATGGTTAGTTCGTAATAGTTTTAATAGCCTTGGAACGATTGCGACTGTGGGAGTTTTCTCACTGCATTTTAAATAGTTATGGTTGCGTATGCTCAGTAAACTACCTAGAAAATGTTAAAATTTGTCCATATACTCTGAAATAATTAATCCTTTTATTCCTAAATTAATCAGTGACCTTGCTCATAATTAGCTTCATTTCCATAAACGACGTCTTGCAATTATCATGAAAACCTTGGTCATATTTACCTTGAACTATTTTCGCCATTGTATTTAATTACAGCTATGGATATTTTTGTAATATACATATATATATCACACCCCTGTTACAAACGTTACACGAGTTGATAAACGAATTTTTTTAATCATTAGCATAAGGAAAATCTTCGAGTATTTCCAAAGTTACAAATTGACAAAGATAAATACAACGCTTTATCCTATATCCTTTCCATCCTTTTTCTTAATCTCATCTCTTTAGAAAAAATATAACGTAGCGTTACGCCCAAAGACAGTCCTTTGTATTTTTTAACAAACTAACATTTCCGAGATGTATCACTATCGAAGCAAGGATACGATATAAATTATGCTACAAATTGTAATTTAACCAATGCGAAATTAAAAAAAGATCATTTATTTTATATTAATTTCTATAAAATTTGAGTGAAATTTTTTAAAAAATTTCTACTAATCTGCGATAATTTCACAAACGTTGATAGTAGTTGGATTGCGAGTATTCGGTCTACATTTCAAAGCTTTTGCGAAAAAATTGCAAGTTATCGATGTAATACCGAAAGGCAGCGTAACGTCGATGAGTCAGGGCTTGAGAAGTCGGGGTATTAGTAGCTACGCAGTCCCTAATAAGGAGGGTTCTTTAACGCGGGGGTCGCGTGATTTGTTTGCCACAGGGAACAAATTTCGACGATAGACATCTTAAGTTCGATTTCTTCGCTCTAATCATCTATTCCAGAGGAGATAAGCTCTCTGTGATTAAAAGCGTCTGAGTTTCATCGTAAATAATGTTGATGCCAGCTACGATATCGTTTAATTATACCTTAGATGTAGTGACTGAACATTACAATACCTTTTTTTATACTTAGTTGAGATCATGGAACGAAAAATTAACGCGTGCATTTCGATTAAAACTCGCCAATATTTTAATAGAAACGAGGTATTAAATGTGTCCTATAGGCTGTTTTAAAGATGAATAATGTTCTGATTCTGTGCCATATACATACGTTCAGTTACTTCTATTAATATTTGGACATTCTTTAAAACAGGATAACTTTTTTAAAGTTGAGCCAAATGACTTGAGTTTATTTAGGAGGTTGGAAGATTATTAGTTGACTGGATGACGCGTAAGAGAATTTTGAAAAATTGCAACTGGTTGTAATTCTGAAGAAGAAAGGAAAAGTGGATGTTACCTTTTACTAGTTTTTTATCTGGACATGTAATGAAGATTTAAAAACACATTTTGAAGATTTATGGCAGCTATATGTATATGTACATGCTGAAAATTTCTCCGAAATCGGATAACGTTGCTACGCGCTACAAACGGTTAGAAATGGCGAAAATTACAGTTTCTCGCTACTTGCAGCCTACAGCGGTAAGAAATGTAAAGATTTTTACAATTTTTCGATGCCTGTTTGTTTCTGTACCAATTGATTTCGACGAAATATTCTGGTTCTATACATGCCATAAATCTTCAAAATCTGTTGTTTACATTTTCGTTACATGCCCAAATAAAAGAGTTGCAAAAGGTAATTTTTACTTTCTCTTCGCGATTCTGACCGGTTGCAATTTTTTCATAAAATCTGCACGCCATCTAGTAAACTAATTCTTCTAACTTTCCACGAAACATCAAGCCGTCTGTCCTATTTTAAAAAAGTTGCTCTATATTAAATGGGATCCGAATATCAATAGGAATAAATGCACATACATACATACATACACAGAAAACATTGAATTTTATATATGTATCGTCTTGCATTTATATCTATATCATCTACACATCACACATACGGAAATATGGAAAAATGATTAGGTTCAAGGTACTGGACGTAACATGGTACTTGGTATTCTTCCACAATAAACAGCGTTTAGAGATATGCAGGTTTTTACCCGCAATATAATGTTCATAGTATTCTACGAGAAAAAATAAGAAAAATACATGAATAAGTATAATAATATATTATATTACGTATTATACCATTATATCCTTCTATTTTCATTATGACTTTTGCAATTATTTCTTTTATAACTGCAGTATGAAAACTTGTTATTAAAATTACCACAATATTATTGTACACAAACCAAGTTTATAACGTAGTAATATACTTCTCTAAAGACATCTATTTAATAAAAGGAAATTGTTTTAGGATAGATTTTTATTCATGGACATGTAAAACTATATATATTCTAAATCATCTACGACATATTATTCGACCGATAAATTAAAAAGAATTAATCAATGTTTATTAATTTCTGATAGGCTACATATTTACTGAAGTGAGATACTACATATGTACCTGTATCGTATTGTTCTTTGGAAATAGGCGAAAAATGTGCACTTAACCGAGTCAGTGGAATAAGGACATTTGGAGAACTATTGTCGTTATGTGGAGGTTGTGCTACGTACATAGAAAGGGCCAATGCATGCAAATTGCGCGTAGAATAAATGCACCGCCAGTAGTAGCGTAAAACAGGATCGGCACTAGGAACGATATAACCCTAGGAAACGACGATTATTAGTCACTTACTGGAATACGTGGCATGAAAAATTGCGAACATCTTGAATATAAGCTAATATGGGAGAGTGTTTATGGGGAAATTGACATTCTAATGCGTATTCAGAAGAGAATGTAAACAGGCCACGCACGCGAGTTATAAAAGTCAATTTTAATTTGTTTCTTAATTTATGGCGAAGAAAAATTAGTTGTCGTGTTGAGTATCATCAGTGAGTAATTATAAATTGCTTCGTACATTAATCATTATCAAAGATTGCGAATAAAAGGATCTATAAGCGTAAGAGAAGTAGCATTATCCGCTATAAATGTATTTATTTAGAAATTATCATTTGTTTTATTTATGCAATCTCGTTTAACTTCGACTTCAATCAATTAACAATTGCTACGCCACTGACTTTAATGGAAACACCGCCAGTGGGTTGTTCCGCAAGAAGTCTAAGCTAGTGAAGGGTTGAAAAGGAGGGAACAAGGGAACGACGCGAACACTGACCAGTCGCTTATATAGTCAACGAAGATTAGCATAAGGTTGCACGCGAAGCTGACGTTCAGGAATAGGATAAGGGAGTAGGTAGCCGTTTCCTCGGCTACCTTACCTCTCAACCTACAACCGACTGTGCGTACGACTTCTGGCTCGCTCATTTTCCGTCTCGTAAAACGTAGACCTGTATGGAAATCTTTATTTATAGAAGTTGACATTTATGGTGCGAACGAAACGCAAGCTTATTAGATATATTTTACATACAGTATGTCAGATATACTTTACATATATTATAGAATTAAGTGAAAAATTATAAGTGATTATAAATTATAATTAATGCGATAGCGTCAATTAATTGTAGTCTCCGATATAATATTGTCTCTGTCCGTTTAGAATTTATATTACGATTTTTATGCTTTTTTCGTTTAATTTTATGTAATAGAAATTGTATTACAAGGACTATATACATTTGGTATTTTAGGTACAGTTTATTTATTTATGTACGGTATAGTTCATTTGTATGCAAAAAGGATGTGTAACCGTTTTTAAGAAACAAAGTAAATATTGTTCATCCTTTAGTTCAATTTTATGAAGTATCATACTATAGTGATACAATAATATAAAGTTAAAGCGTTCGATTTAGTTTTAGCATTGAAGTTTCTGTTCTTTGGTATCGATCAATGTGGTTATGGATTGACTTTATTTTAAGAATGTTAATTTTACGAATTACTTTTATTCCATACTCTTGAATACTTGTTAATTTCTTGTATTATTCTTGCAATCAAACTTTCAGGACAAGTAAAATACACATTAAGAAGTATATATCATACAATTCGTCTTCCTATGGTTTATATAGTTATTAAACAAAATCACGAATTTTATTTTCATTGCTGTGAACAAAACTTACTTGTTTAGCATTTCATTACATTTAGTGATACAAGTAATACACACACGATTCTATAACGAAGAACAGCTTCAAACAACAACTTCTTGAGCCAAACGCTGAAACTCATTGCTTTAGATTTTACAGTTAAATATGTATCAATCAAAGACACGTCTCGTCACAATTTTTCGGCGAACATTAATCGGATTCTTCTGTGGTTAATCGTACAATGGCGTGTACGGTTAAAGTAAATGTCAAGTAGCAGAGTCCTCGCATTGAACCACGACGATAGAATATCTTAAGGGTGAAAGGGACCAAGGAGTGTGACTGACCCATTGAGGTCAGCAGTAGGTATAGCTAATTTGCATTTAAACAATGAATTCTTCTTTTACTGGTATTTCGTGTTGCGATATTATCAGTACGAGTTACCCCTTATAGTCGTAGTCTTGTCGTAAATAACAATCTCATAAAACAATTTTACAGAAAATTTCTTGGTCGACCTCAAACGAAATAGAATTTAACGTATAAATTTGAAAGGATCATCGTCTTGATCGCAGCTCAGACTTCACGCAAGTGCCATCGCACTTTAATATTATGCGACCCAGTTAAGGGTGTACACGAGCGATATTGTTCCGAGGGTTTGGCTTTGTTTTGCATGCCCGGTTTTTCGTTCTAATTTATAGTGGCTCAACGTGAGATAGCGGTTTTTACGTATTACTAGGCAGACAGCCTAAATACGGCTGATATAGTTACATGGTAGCTGTTCGAAGGAAATGTCGAATATATATGTATGTATTCTATGATTGAAGTGCTTCTTCGCTTATATACTTGAACGTACGAATTCCGAGACACATAAATTTGCTTTTTGATATTTTGAAAGTTATTCTATTGTAGTTCGTGCGTTTCAACTTATTTAATAACATTTACAACATACGAAACGAAAATCTCACCTTTAACGCGTTTTTGAAGTGGAGTGATGTGTAAAACATCGTAGTACACTTGTATTTCAATAAGTGCATACGTTGATACATATAGAACGCGCAAGTGTGAGTATACTTGACTTGTCGAAAACGTTTGTGCATGAAAATCTCGGGTATACTCGTGACTGGCCGACAATGTGTTTAACTTGTTTTACACGAATGCAGCGATTGAGAGAATGCAACATAGCGTGTTAAATGCGATACAATAAATGAAAAGCGTAAGAATAAAGATTAAGGAATACAGAGATTGAGTACAACTGGAAAATATATTTCGTAATAATTTGAAACAATAATTTAATTTCATTGAAACAAAACAGCTTCCTTCTCTTGTAAATATCAGTACGTAGCAATGTATAATATACCTATGTGAATATCAGGACATTTGTAAGTAGATAATTAGGTACATTTGAGACGTGAAGTATTTAGAAGTAGTATAAATAATATTTATATTGAACAGTTATATAAGGCATGAATTCATTTTAAATCTTTTGATGAATAATGTAATCTTCCCAGCGCTTAGATATATTCAGTGTAAATAAAAAATTATTTGTCGATAATTAATTAATCATATATATCCCTTAATCGTTTTTTATAATCCTTTGACATCTTCCTAGTGACTGTTTTATTCGCATTTGTACAATTCCTATCATGACTAATTCAATTGTTTTAAGTTTAATTTTTACAAAAGTTGCATTAGATATTCATAGAGTAACCTAATATGCAAAGAGCATGGACCAATGATTAATGATACTAACATTACAATGGCTGGAATAATGTTTCGTGAATGTTCAGTAATACGATTGTTAAAGTGATATATTTTGCAGATTAAAAGGAATAGTCAATTATATAAGAAGTGTGTCATTTCTCCACCACTGTTGTTAGTATTGTAGCATACGTAACATAAAATAACTTTATATTAAAAAGAAAAGATTTGCATGCTTTCCTGAATAGCATAATAATAGGAAATTGTATAACAGTAGAATTTATGTATCACGAACTTACGCATAATGTACATATTATAGATGTATGTATATTTCACTTTAATAATGTGAATGCAGCAGAGCCTAATTATATCGATCTAAAAGTTAATTTAATGTTTTACTAGCTGAAAATCTATGAATACATAAATTTCATTATTGGCATTTTAAACAATAGATATTTTACAGGAATACAAAGAAACATAATAAAAGTTAAATAATCCAAATTATTATTAACAGTTGACATCAGTCGACGAAGTAAGAACATTAATGTATTATTGAATCAATTATTTATTTATCAAACAGAAATATAAAGTGTACAATGGTACAAATGTATGTAACATACTGACGTGCAGAGATCATGGTTAAATTTGCTTTTCTTACTAACCAGAATTTCTCACGAACTTGGAAGTGAGATTCTTCCAAAATATAATCACTTATATCTACAATAGTAATTTACTATTAATACGAATACAAGACAAAATACGAATAATGAAAATATAAATTCGATAATACAAAATATTTGTCACTGTCAATTTTTAAAAATACTATGAAATAAATATTAAATATATACTAATGCCTATACGAAGTGTGACTATTTACAAGAATTATTCTAGATTTGCACTTCTTACGAAGTTATAAATACTATCGCGCAAATAAGAATTTTTCTCCATCGTATTATCGTCGTTGTTCAATTACAGTTCCGTCGTTTCTATCTTTTTACCAAGAGGATTAACGACATTGTTTTGCGTTCGATATATTGGAGAACTTCGATGAAAGTCATTTGGTATATTTGCCACACTTCCCGCGCTGCAAATAAAATTTATTATTTCTCATTTTAATACTTACTATATGTATCGTAATGCCTACTATATGTACTTTATTAATTATTCATTTTATTTATTTCGCGTAAATACTATTGTTACTTTATTATGTCTAGTGATAGTCATTTAATCCTACTATTATCCTAATTAATTAATTAAACGTGTTAGTAGATTATATATATAGATATACTTAAATATCATACCAATTAGAAGTAAGTAGTATTTACCTTGAAATGGAAGACGCTCTTGGCTCGATATAGTACGGTTTATCATCGGTTCTTTGGTTTGTATTAGCTTCGTTCATTATTTCTTCGTTGTTCAATGCATTTTCATCGAGAGAATCCCTCTCAGACGTGTGACTAAGTGATTCGTCACTTTTAAACCACTCATTCTCGTAAGCGTGCATCCATATAGGATTAGAACCTTCTACACTATGCTTGTTTGTATTCGGCACACGACCAGGTCCTCTTATAAATTCTGCATCTGATGTTCCTTAAACAAATGTGAACAAATTAAGTTTTGAAAATTATATTAATTAATAAACAGCGATGGTTGGCGATAATTAGGCATATAAGGTTTTGTATAAACGTCAGAAATTGTAAATTGAATAATAATTTTAAATCAGCATGTAATATGTATTTCAGACATTATTTCATGTATAAAACTATAATTTTTCTTATATGCATAATTATATATACATGCTGACCGGTGCTCAATAGATATTCAAATGTGTCTGTTATCGAATAACAAAAGAATATAATATATGATTCAGTTACAATCTATCAGTAAATGCATATGCAAATATTAAATATACCTATATAACTATACATATATATAAAAGAGGACTACATAAAAGACAGATATATATTGTAAAACTTGTTCTAGAAACTTCCTAGTTTTAGGAGAATTATTTATTGAATTGATTATGTAACTGTGTAATTAGTCACAAGTTCTATTATTTCTTACGCTTATATAATAACATTCTAAGATAAATCCAATTAATTTTTTGGAATTTCCTATTAATGTTTTAAACTGATAATATCTTATTAATGAAAAACAGGGTATTATGCACGGAATCGTGATATTTACCAAACGGTGATGCATTAGCGGCTTTCAATTGCCTGCGGAACGAGGCTCTTTGCGAAATGCACAAGGCTATGCACAGAATTAGCAGAGCTCCTAGGAACAAGGTCAAAGTCAAAAGCCAAAACGTGGTTCCTGCTTGCTCGTACTGAACAATCGGTTGATATTGAGCCGGTTGCGTGTCGAGAACATTGAATTCCTTAAACAGACCATCGAGTTTCTCTATATTTCTGTCGACTAATTCCAGGACTTCCGACACTTCAAGAATGGAATTGTCCCGACGATTTACAAGGTGCATGTACAAATCGGTCTTTGTTCGATCGACAGAACCGTCGTGATTCTCGTGGATTTTGTACTCATCAATGTTAACTATCGCTCCAGTCACGTTGCCCAGCGTCCTAAAAATTTACGTTACAAAATTGTAAAATTTTGTTCTCCATAGAAATTATGTTCTACGTTGTTCATAATTGAAAATATATGACTACAAAAAGTAATATATTAGAATTAATATAATAGATACTTTTGTGATTCTGCGAAGTACATGTTTGCAACAATTATTTTATAACTTCTATATATAACACAATATCAAATTTATGTTAAACTTTACCAATGTAATTACGATAATTGTGTTTCATACTAATGAAATTCCAAAATATTTGTATACTTTCACGTTTTATTATTTCACAAATCGTTGTAAATGTCGGTAAAGTTGTAAAATTATTGATACGTAAGTAGTGATATAAATTCAATCAAAGTTTTAGTGTTTATAATTTTAAAAACTTTCCACACTGACTCTCTAAACGTATCTATTCTGTTCCGGACTTCCGGTGGATGTTGCCGCAACACGAAACGGACTCTCTGATCTTCTCTTAGTAAGTAAATAAATACTCTTGCAGTATCTTCTAAACCATGGGTATCATTGGCTAACACCTGTTTAAATACATTAATAAAATTTGACTAATAGTAATATTATTTGATACGCCTTATATAAGATGTAGTATTAGTAATAACAATCATGACCTCGTGACTACGATTATACTTTATTAGCGTACTATGCACGAAACTACACTGTGAGATTACGAGATATGATTTTTTTTAAATCAATTTGATTTACCATAAAATCAAAATATCCTTTCATCCCTCTCTGAGGGTCGAAATTTAAACTCACTATCCCGGTGAGTTTATTAACCAGAAAAGGTTGCAGCTCAATATCATCCAAACCTTCTGTCAAAGTCATGTGAATTTTACCAACTTGGTAATAATTAACTATAGCATTATCACCTGCGTCCAAGTCAATCGCCTGAAACAACAGATGACATTCGAAACAATTTTTTAATGTTTACTTCAACAATGACGATAGCTCACATGCATTCTTACTACATGATTTTATTCGGTATAGTGTTATGTTATTTGTTACGTTATTAATTTTGTTAATACATTGGAAATCGAGATACCTTCCATATTATGTATTTTTCTTAAAAATTATTTGTGCCATTTATACCATTATTGTAATATACTATCTGATGAATAGATTTTACCTTGACTTGCATAAATTGCGTGCCAAAATCAGCTTCTGTAGTAACTCCACCTGTGAATATCTTACTAACAAACTTGGGTGGATTATCGTTTATGTCCATTACATTTATAACAACTTTCAATGTAGTATCGTCCGCCTCGTCGGAAAGCGTTCCGTTCGCTGGGACAGTATTACAATCTTCTGTCGCTTTCACAATTAACAAATGTTCCTCTTGCTGTTCTCTGTCTAACGTTTTCGCAGTCTGAAACAATTAATTGTACGTTTTAAAAGTTGAGTATCTAGAAAATCTCGTAAATTTTCATTGTTCACACAGCTCATCCGGTACATAATGTAGTTTTTGTGTTTACTGAATTGAAAGTAATTGAACTCACGAAAAAAGCTCTATAAAAGAAGAATAAATAACTTTATAAAAGGATGACAAGAACTTATAGAATATGAAAGAAAATACATCACTGATTAATTAACGATAAGTACTTGTTACAGGTATATATCAAACTCTGTTATTTGTTCGTGACTTACAGTCAATTCGTGTCTAAAGATATCGAGGATAAAGAGTCCATCATCATTGCCGCTGATTATAAAATAACACACTTGAGTAGGAGGATCGTCAAGATCATCAACTTCGTCCCTATCGACAGTTTCTGGTAATTGTACAGTTTCAGAGCCAGGAGGTTGCTCTTCCGTGAAGTCAATCTTGAATATGTCTACCAAAAATTGAGGCTCGTAATCATTGATGTTTCGCACATAAATAATCAGATCTAGATCCGTGCTGAGAGGAGTTGGAGTTCCTAGATCGTACGCTTCTACTCTGATCTATGAGTGAGAATTAACAACTATTATTATCTTATACTTGATGCCATTTGTGTCAAATATTCTACATACTTCAATTAGTTTTCGAGCGATTTGATTATATGGTAAGATCACCGATGTCAATTCATTTTTAAATTAAATGGTTCGGAAGAACAGTTATTAGAGTTATTAGAGCAAAGCAAACGTTTGTCATTTAGAAATAAAATCATTTAAGTTTCTGTTTTATTCGCATTTTATAATTCTCTATCCAGATTAAAATAAAAATAAAAATTGAAATCGATATCTCCAGGGTGATACTGAGAAAAAGACAGTTTATAATACATTTACCATATATCATTATACGGTGCAAATTTATCAAAGTGTAAAAGTAGAGAATATACGTGTATTTGTACATATACAGTGTCTTCTCTCGTGTATTATTCTGTACTTTTTTTTATAAAGAATGTAATTTGAATTACCTCGTACAATTTCTGCATTTCTCTGTCTAACGGGAGTTTTAGTGAGATAATGCCAGTGGTATCGTCGATGTGAAATGTTCTCCAATGACCAGCCAGGTCTTGCTTCAAACGATAATGAACATCGCCATTTGGACCAGTATCGGCATCTTTGGCTTCAATTTGTATGATCGATGTCCCGACTGTCACATTCTATAAATTGTATTCGTCAGAACAACACGAACAACGTGTAGTACAGCATGTATTGCAAATTCCTTGTATGCATAATGTGATATTGCATTAAAAAAAATCGTTTTACTTTTCAAAGTAAGTTGATAAAAATGCCTTAAATAAAGTAATACTTATGTCAAGAGATTGGCAGTCTAAATGACAAATTAGCTCATCTTTCCTAGTTGATAATCGAGTAAACGAAACATTCGAACACGACAATATAAGAAAGAAGCATAAAAATTTACATTAGCAAATTTACCTCTGCAACTCGAATAGTTGTATTATGCTGTGGACTAATAAAGACTGGCGGATTGTCGTTGTAATCCGTCACACAAATATTTAAAACAGAAATGTCTTTATTGGAAGGACTACCAAGATCTCGAGCTTCCAGATGTAACGAATAATTCCCGAATTTTCCTCGAAGTGAATGTGCCGCTTTTATATTTGCCGTCCAATAATCCGCTTGTTCTAGGATGAATAAACCTAATCGAAAGAGTCAACATTTACGTTATTAGTTGGTCTTTTCACATACATGATATCTATAAGATGTTTTGTTAGATATTATTCATATCGTAGAATAACAAAACGTAAATTCTTTATACAAACCTAATTCATTTCCAGAAAGAATTCTAATTTTCATACGACCATTTGGAGTTGTTGGATCATCTGCATCCTTTACCTTAATGGTAAAAACTAAATCTTTCATGTCATGGAATTCTGATATGGTAACACATGTTGAAGGTATGTCCATTTTTGGTGGGTTGTCGTTGACATCTGTTACAGTGACCCTTAAAAACGAATTTTTTGCAAATTATTTGAAATTATTAGAATATTCTGCTCATGAATAATGCGTGAACCGTTATAATAAAGTTTTCAAGTTAATGCCTCTGTCTCGATATTAATATTTCATTCTAATACAGGTAGCACAGATATTAATTCAAGAGATAATTAATTTTCACAGACAGCAGAATTTACACAAATAATTAATTTGTACAGATGAATCGCAAATATATATATATATGAATCTTATTATCTTATATGGAACAGCTAATAAATTATATAATGAATCTCTTAAATAAAAGCAACAGTTGAAATATGTCAAGTGTGTGTATTAAACACAATATGTCAAGTTGCTGTTAATGTTTTAAAATTATCACATTGTCAATATGACTTAATTCTTAGAATGGTTAATTTTTATGAAACGGGTGTCAATTGCAAAATGAAAGTAACTTACTTAATCTGCTTAAACGCATTTCTCGATTCCCCTGCTGTATAACCGAACTGATAGTTATCCCAAGCCTCTATGACAAGAACGTAATTTTGTTTATCTTCCCAGTCAATCGAATCTGCTACTGTTAAGACGCCAGACTCAGGATGAATGGCAAATGTACCCTGTATTATAAAACATTTTTAATAAATTCTTTCTACTGTCTTAAATCTTCATAATGAATAATCCATATGACAAATTTATGCTAACGACATAACGAAAAGTACGCTTACCTGGGACGACATTCTATCTAATAAATATGTAATTTTTCCATAATCTCCGCTATCAGGATCTCTAGCTTGAATGGTAGCAACTTCTGTACCAACCTTAGCGTTTTCCATCACAGTCAAATTACTGATATCAGTTACAAAGTACGGGTTATTGTCATTTTCGTCCAGTACTTGAACGTATACCTCGGATAAACTCGATCTACGAATAAAATTCAAATTTAGTAATAGGATCGTTACTGTATTAATTTAAAGAAAGGTATAAAAATATAGTGACATCAACCATAAGTTCTTGATCTTGCGTTTAGATTTTTTACTGTGGTAAAGCAAACATGGTAAAGGTAATTTTTCCTAAGGTAATTTAAAATTAATGAAGGGCACTTTACCTAGGTGGAATTCCTGAGTCAGTGGCACGTACAGTTAGATTAAGCCAGGAATATTGTTCTCTATCGATTTTATTCGCCACGACCATTTCACCTGTTTCAGAATCAAGATGAACTAAATCTGCCAGTTCTTTAGGACTTTCTAACGAATACGTAATACTACGATTCTTATCTGCATCATCAGCAACAATACTCGCAATATTTACGCCATTTTTACTGTTTTCTGTTACAGATCGTCTATAAAATGGTCTGCGAAATCTTGGGTTATTATCGTTTTCATCTTCGATTATTATATTCAACGTAGCTGAAATTACAAGCTTAAAATTAATCTCAAATAATATACTATACCGTATTTAAAAGGAAGAGTAAACATTAAAAAAAGTAAAAATAATAATAATAGAAACAAAACAATTTTTTAAATATTGCACCTGCAGAAACTATTACATATACACATATATAACATTAAAACACGAATAGGATTTTAGAAGTAATAAATCTAATATCAACTTTATCAATATTAAGAACCGTTTAAGTTTACTAATTCCTATTACACTGTTAGAAAAATATATGATATTATTCGTTATGATATTTAGATGGTGAAATTTTCAATTTAGGTTTTGTTTCTTTATAAAAGTTCGAATTTGCATAAATATCCACAGTTTAATTAATAACTTGCTCATGAACTTTGTTTCTTCTACTTTTAGTGAAGTATACTAACCGGATGCAGTCTGTATTCCTCTGATTGCAGCCAAATCTTCAACAACTAACCCCAATCTTATCGTTTCCACTCTTTCTCTGTCTAACAATTTAACCACACGAAGCAATCCATCGAGTGCATTTAATTCCAAAGCGGACAAGTAATCATATTCTTGGATCTTAATTAGCGTTCCTTCCTCGTTTCTTGCCTCCGAAGAATTTGGATCGATACGATAACGTAATATCGGCGCTATGTCTGGATCATTAGCCACAACACGATGCACGTATGCTCCAACCTAACAAAATAGCGCAAATTATTACACATAACCATTTAATTTTCTTCTATAAAGAATATGTTTCATAGGTGAGAGATCGTGGCAGACGATTATTTCATTAGAGACAAAGATTCGAATTATGAACTGAATAACTCAACGAACAATTAGGCAAACGAATTTAACGATTTAAACGTTTATTAACGTTCATTTTTGTATAAGTGTTTGTAAAACACATTTCCATATCTACTTGTGTCATGGGAAAATGTTTTAAATACGCTACTGTATGTATACAGGGTGTCCCAGATTTTTCCAACCAAACTTTGTAAGAATATTGTATGAGTACAAATCACAAAAATATTACATAAACATAGGTTGTTTAGTCTTGTTAAAAAATTATATGGAACATAAACAAAACAATAATTCAGTATCCAACAGTACAGGTTCACAAATTACACTTTTCTATTACATTTTGAAACCAATGTACGATAAGGTTAACGATGTAACTCATACACTTACATATCTATATATATATATGTATACACATATGCATACTAGGTTTTCACGTGTATTAAAAAGATATGAATACGTATTCCGAACTGATAGGGACAATTGGTTAATTAAGACTAAGCACGATCAGAATGAATTAAATGGATTGGAGGTATGTAATATTCTTCTACATAGAAATTGAAATACGTACTTGTGTATTTTCACGAATGGTCACCGTACCCGGGTCAATAAAGACGGGTGGTTTATTGTTAACGTCTACGATAGTGATATTGACCAGAACTTCGGCCGTTCTTTGGATTTCCGTTCCACTATCGATCGCTATGACGTTCAAGCTGTATCTCGTAGTCTTTGGTGAAGTCAAATCTGGATCTAAATTGGAACCCGGTGCAACTCTAATTACACCTTTTTCCGGACTAATCACAAATTTATCACCTGCACCGCTTTGAATTCGATAAACTAATTTATTATTGGGTGAAGATAAATCCTTATCCCAAGCTTTGACCTGCAATAAATATATTTTCCCATTATGTTCTGTCCTAATGATTTCTATTATAACGGACTGTGAATTTTCATGCATTTATAGAAAATTTAAAAATGCAAAATTCCATAGAATAATGTGAAACAATCTATAAGATACCCTAAGTTTCTCTATGATACTTGGTAGGTGAAACGATTCTCTACCGAATTTTTCAGAAAATTCCACGGTCTAATTGTTATGAATAAAATTTTATACAAATAATTAATTGATACGTAAATGCTATAATAAATACAATGGTGTGTAAATACCTTTAGCTATTGTACATACTACTAAAGTTTATTGAACTTTAAAATAAATTTCATCGCTATAAATTAAGGAACAAAAGATTTTACTATAGAACGTAACACATTGTTGTTACTAATTACAAATCGAATAGCTTAAACAGCATCGATATCCAATAATGGTTAATTAACAAATGTTTAATTAAGATGGCATTAAAATTTGGAAATTAACCAATGGTATATACCTGTACTACACTGGTACCTCCAGGCAGATCTTCAGGGATGCTTCTCTTGTACAACGTTCTCTCAAATGCAGGTGGATTGTCATTGATGTCCTTCAGATAAATAATTAATGGCGCATCTGAGCTCAAACTTGGAGTACCCATATCTCTAGCTCGTACCGTCAATCTCAATGGACGTACTGATGTTTCCTTGTGTCCTTGACTAATAGGCAAGGCTTCATAATCCAAGGGCATCGTGGGAATAATTATGCCGCGCTTTGAATCGATACTAAAATTCCGTGAAAATTCTCCCGATACCAAGGCATACGTCACTTCGCTGTTCTTCGTACCTGTTACGAATTTGACGAAAAAACGCTTAGATTTTTTCACAGCAACGTTAATATCGATTTATGTATCGTAGATTGAATATTTTACTTAAAATGTATGTACATTGTTTTGTATTATTTTGCGTGTTCGAATGAGTAATAAATTCGTTCGTGTATCTTTTATATTCTCTTAATGTGCATGATGATGCACGTGTCATGAAAAAATGAACAGACTTATTCCTTAACCTAATATACATATCCATGAAAGTAAGTTTCAAACCATTCAAATCGATGTCAAACGCTTCGACGATTAAGGGCGATTGGAAATGATCTTCGTTCTCCAGAAGCACTGCTTCGTATTTGTTTTGTAGAAATATAGGAGCATTGTCGTTAACATCCTTCACATTGACGATCAATTGGACAGTATTGCGATTACCTTTGCCAAGATCATCTCTTGCCTCAACGGTTAAATAATGTCGAGATACTAGTTCTCGATCGAAGCTTGGTCCCGGTTCTTTAACCGTGATTAGTCCTGTTAGAGGATCCATCGATAACCTGCAATTAGTAAAAGGAAATTGTGGTGTTACATGACATTGAGGTAAAAGCGTTGGTAAAATTTCGTATACTTTCGTTTTCAATTCCGTAAATTAATAATATACTCTTCTTTAACTTTTCCTAAACTAATCATTTTAAAAGTGACTGTTTTGTTTTTTTTTCTTTCAATTTTGAGGACAGCCCTGGATGTAATTATAAATCTAAGACTGTCTGCCAATTCTAGATGTCTGGTAATCTCAATTTAAAACATCAATTTAAATGATTTCGTGTTGTAAAGCTTACACATGCGCAATACTGCCTCCTAAATTGGTGTATCTAATTCCATGTGTTCCAAAATTCCCGCTATCTTCGTCCAAGGCTTGAACCCATGCCACCGTAGTGCCAACGGCGCAATTTTCCGGAATCGATACCTCATACATGTCCTCCGTGAACTCTGGATAATTATCGTTCTGATCTTTTATGAAAACGACTACCGGCACTTTACTCTGCTTCGGTGCCACTGTTACCACTTCCTTTGCGATTAATGTGAAATTTACCTCTGAAATTACGAAATTATTTTCCATGAACAAAAGCGAAATAGAGTTGCTTTGAATGAACTTAGAATAGGAAATATAATTCTTGATATTATACGAGACGATGACACAGAGGATTTAAAATTTTAAAAGCTTGCACTCATAGAGAAGGGAAAGATGCAGTTAATTAACATAAGACCGGAGATCGATATATCCGACGTAAAATAAACTTTTCTATTGACGAGCATTTGATATTGCAAGTGAGTCATCCCATCGCATGTAGACAGAAGAATCGATTTGCATTTCTAACTTCATACCAAAGGAATACTTGGAAACATATTATTTACGTGGAATTTGTATAGATATAGAAAGAAAATACATGAACTATTCCTCGTAAATGTGGAAACAAACTTTTGTATTTTACATTAACGTGAGTGATTTTAAAGATTGTAAATATTTATTAGCTCTTTCTTTATCACTTTGTATAAATTAATGCAGCAAATAGTAAAAGTCAATTATGAGTTGTTATTAAATTTAAATAAAGGAAGAGTTATATAAAACAATTACGATATATTGGAAGTAAAACAAATATCAAAATCGGTGAGATAATTCTTTGATCAGAAATAATTGTTTTTGTTTAAACGTAAGACGTGTAGAGTAAGTTGCCGTTCAAAAATTGTTAAACATACCTATATACATATATAATCTTGGTTTCATTTCATAAATTAAATCATAGTACATTGCTGTCACGCATTAATTCTATACAATTTCAATAAAGAAATCGATGAAAGAATGATTGAATAATTATTTGAAATACCTGATCTACTTTCAAAATCTAGTTTGCTGGAGTTTTTGACGCGTATAAGAAATGGAGCTTCGTTAATTCCTCTCGACGGAGTCACGTCGAATATTCCGTCATCACCGTCAATAAACATTTTAAACGTACCATTTGTTCCCTGAAAAAGTAAAATAAATCTTCATAGACATTAAAGAAATGCGTATTTTACATAATTTAAAAAATTATGCTATAAGTCTGATGAACTGCTTCATCGCTCAAGTGAAGGTAAAAGTAAAAGTAAAGAATTTGTAGCTATTCCTGCTACCTAAGAGATGAATAACAGTGCGAAGTTTCACACGTAACAGTGTTATATGCATATTATATAATGGAAGAATTTGGATGGCAAGTTTTTTAAATTTCTTCGTGGATCGAAGTTAATTATGAAACATCATATAAATTACGACTTAGTAGATACAGTGAAACTGTTAACAGAGAAAAAATGTAGCAAAACGGAATGTAAATTTCGCGAAGTTTTGAAGTTTAAAATTCGACGAATTACAAATAAGGAAGAAAACATAGAAAAGGAAAACATTGCAATTGATCTTGAGAATATTTGACTTAAAATTGGAAAGATCGATAGAAGAACATTTCTTCTTTCATCGATATCAGATGTTAGTACTAAACTATAAAGTAGATTAAAATCTTATTTTTGAATGGAAGGTAATAATTGTAAAATACGTAGAAACGCAAACACAATGTTATCATAGAATATCGTCACCTTAACTTCCAACAGTATCTTTGAAACTTCATGTGCTCAAAACTGAATCGTCATTTTCTCTCATATATTTTATAGTAATCTCGTGAAGTTATCTAAACTCTTTTTCTCACCAAGTCATGATCGTAAACTTCCGGATTTGCATCCCCAATGAAATTAACCGGCGTATTATGCGGTGCATTTTCGTTTATCTCGGCACGATATCTCGCGCTTCTGAACTTTGGAGTCTCATCGTTCACGTCCGTTAGAATAATAGTGACTTCGGTCGAAACAGACGGTGCAGGCACAATATTCGATACTTCTCTCACGGTAATTTCCAAGATAAAAGTACCCTCGGCATTTTCTTCTGCCTCACGATCGAGTTGCGCCCTGGTGAACACCAAACCGGAAGTCGTGTCTATGTCGAATAAATACCTCGGACCTTGCGTGATGCTATATGTTACTTTATTATTTATTCCTTTGTCACCGTCCACTGCGCGAACTACAAAATATTTCAAGTAGTTAATAAGATGTGTTCTGTAATTTAATGTTATATTAGATTATCCTGAAAGTCGCTTTAATTTTATAGGGAAATAATAGATGCACAATATTTTTTGTTTTATATTATTTTATCGAATTATGTATGATGCATTTTGTTCTATATGGATCATATAAAAATGTTATGCATCTATTATTTCCTTATAAAACGAAAGGGACTTTTAGGACAACTTAATATATTGATTTCATTATGTAAGTGGCGTAATGTAGTTGACTAGATATTAACTTTGAATCTACGAAATTATAGATCAGATAGAAATTATTTATCTATCAGGATGTTTGCTTCTGCCGAAAAGCATAGTTTTATATTATTAATATGTAATTAATATAATATATATAATATATTATATATATTAATATAATATATTAATTAATATGTGATTTTAAGTTAACGATAATTATATGACAAATATCTGAAGAACTTTCCCTTTGATTTTATTTTTGCTGATTCCTACAGTGTTGGATATTGGTTACAGGTTTACTGACCTTGAAGAACGGATGTCCCTATTCTTGCATTTTCACTGATCCTGGCAACAGGTGTTATGGTTATGAATTCTGGAGGTTGATCCTCGACGTCCTGAACCTTGACGAGTATCGCGGTTGTTCCCGTGTTTACCTGAAATAATTGCCAGTGAATATACAGTGAAAACTATTTGTATGTCGTTGTTACAACTATAAAATTGGAGTATATGTAACATAGTGCATAACAAAAGCTGTCATTTATATATCATAATACTTGTTTAGAGCATTAAGTTAAATCATTCTAAGTATATAAACATTTTCGTAATCTTTCAGATATTTTAAAAAATAAAAGTATTTTTAGAGGTAACATTAGCACTGCTATAAGGGCTCTATCTTGAATGAAATCCTCATACCCTCATATTTACGATAACAGGTAATGTCAATGACAGATAAGTCTCCTTTTACGTATTATGATATGGACAGAATGAACTAAACCTTCTAAAAGTAATTGAATTCGTACAAATTTATATAATTGTTTTAATTAATCATAATATAATACTAGACACTACTAAATCTTCTTAATCCTTTTTCGAAATTTCTGTAAGATATTCTTCGGATATTACGTGTATAGTGTTGGTGCATTAACTTTTATTTGTGTACATTTATTACTGTAAGTGTATGATGTACAGTTACATTATGTACTTGATCATATTTAATAATAAAGAAAACATGTCTCTTTCCATTTTTACGATAAATCAACTGTACAAATACTTTTGTCTCTTCCTGTATATCTTAATTCGTAAATGAACTCTGATCAGAAGCAAAAAAAAAAACGTATCTTAACTGAATAAATGGATATTTCATGTAGTACAATCTAATATTGCAGATAATGTTAGTTTTCGCAGGTTTCCTAATACCTTTTTCTCACCATGTATAGCACACTTCAGACACTTTTGGATATATTTTTAAACGTTAAATATTTTTCGCGCTTTAAAAGTGCCAAGAAGAACCGTTTACCTTATTTACATACAATTGGTTAATTAAAATTCAACCTCAAAGTCCTTCCTGGAAAGGTGGCGGAAATGTTTTCTGTTTTTCTGGATCATCATTATGGTACCTTAACAGTTTCCGCAGTAAGCCACAATTTATGACCGTAATTCGGTTTGTTACGTGTTATAAACTGATTTCCATAATTGTACTTTTTTTTACTCGACGCAATCACGAGAGAGCTTCGACTGAATTCGTGATCGTTGCAAATTAGTTCCATATTATCGGCGACTTTAGCGTAATTTTTATTACTAGGACGAGAGTTGAATATGCATTACAATTAAATTTCTGAATTTGATACAATTGTAAAGATATACGGCACGATATTTAAAAAATAAGTTCCATCTATTACATATAAATCGTATTTACATTAACTGTATCCACAAATTAAACGGTATGAGCAAGCTAAAGCGAACAAAGATATTTCGATTTCAAATATTACCACAGATTGTAAAAATTCGCAATTTCTTCATACATTTAAATTATTTATTAGATCAACGACAAACACAAACCTTTTCGTTTATTGCTCGATCGATTGCCAGAATTCTCAACTGGTAAAGATATTTTTTTTCGTAATCCAGACGGCCAACAAGGCGGATGACACCCTTTCCATTGACAGTGGAAACGCTGAACACGTCATTATCACCGTCAAGTTCTTGGAGGTAGTAAACCACCTGACCATGTGCTCCTAAATCCGCATCGGTGGCTTCCACCGTTGTTAAAATACCCGGCCCTGAGTCTTCACGAAGCGTCAAGGAAGTAGGATGTGGACGGAAGATTGGCACGTTGTCATTAACATCTTCCACCAGAAGCAGTAAACTTTGCGTGATGAAATTTCCTTCACCCAGTCTTCCATCTGTCAAAGTCAACACTAACGCATACTCGTCCCTTACCTGGCAAAAGGACAGGTGCAAGAAGTTTTTAGACATATCGCTATTTTGTAGTTTCAAATTTTTTGCTTCTGATAAACGAAAGTTTTTAATATTAGGAAAAAAGAAGTTCGATATTATTGTAACTTAAACTTGATGTATTTATTTATTTGATCAAATATTCTGTATCGCTTTAGTGGTCAATGGTTAAATGATATTAGTGATTAACACTATTCAATTTTCAAAGTTAATCCGATGATTAAACTTTAATACGATCTTTAGGTGATTTTCGATCAAATCGCATTTTTCTAACGTCAGAGAATTTCTTTTTGACACAAATGCTCTTTGCAGCATTTTCTGTGCAGAATTGAGATAAAAATTTGAGGATCGCTCATACAATAAAGTTTGATTTATTGCCATACATCCGAGTTCTTTTTTAATAAGAAACGAAGTTTATTTGTTGACTGGCAATATTACTAAGATCTGTTTAGCGATTATGAAAGAAGATGACAATTTTTCTCTTACATATAATGCGATGGTTGTTACCATTTAACGAAAAAATCCCGGAACAGGTAACTTGTATTTTTGCTTTGCTTTCTAAGTGGATAATATAAATATTTAATATTTAAAGCAATGAAGTTTGATCTGATTTAAAAAATAAAACCAAATGCTTAAAAAATAAAGCTATGCGTCACTGGAAACGATTTAAGTTTGCCTAATAGAATTTCTCCCTGTTTTATCGTTCTAAACCACATAGCTCAGCCCACTTGAAAGGAACATCCTGTATATAGCTTACAAAAAAAAAGGTTGCAAATGCCCATTATGTTAATAACGTATGTGACGGCAAACTGATCTTTTTGCATTACTTTCAAGTATAGAAAAATGTAGCGTATCACATAGAGGCGGCTAATAGAATTTCTACGTCAGTATCGTCTTAATGTCAAAAAAGTAAGTTAGGAGTATCGGATGATCATGAAAGCTTGGTAACATGCAAACTACCCTGTCACTTAGAAAGTGGCAGACTTTTTTTTTATTATTATTATCATAAACCGATCGCGCGAGAATCACCATCGGGATACGTGTATCGTCAAACCAATAATCACGGGACATGCGGTGTTCTCCAACAAGAAATTAAACCGCACGGAAATAGTAACGTTTAAGAGAGACGATGATGACAAAATAACAACTTCCACGAATAGATCATCGAGCGTAGATCACTAGTTGCACGCTTCTTTAGCTCGTTCGCTCGTCCCTGAGTTTCTCTTTAATGTCTTCGATAGTGCTGTTACCATGATCGGTCCTACGATGCGTGAAAGATATTCGAACGAGGAGGATCGCTCGTGCAAGATGCACAACGTCGAACGAGCGAACGTAGAAATCATTTTCTATTTCGTAAAATGGGCGAAGGTAAGAACGAAGAACTATTTTTATTTGCCTTTTTACGTTTTGGAGAAATGTACGGGAACGTGCCTCTTTGTTCAAGTGAAGATGCATTGCCTGACAACTTGCATGTTAAAAAACAATGCTAAATACATCAATTAACGCCATAAAAATTGGTACTCGCTATTTGACTAACTATTTATCAGAATTTCTTTGAATATATTCCTTATATTTTTATCTTCATCTAAAATTCTGCAATTCAAAACTACAATTTCTAAATCTTGAAATTTACATATCACTTAATCATCGTGAATCTTAATACATTGCTGTAATTTTCTACTGAATTTACATTACAAAATTGTACATTGTCTGCTTTTGAGGAGGATCAATAACATAACGGAATTGCGCAATAGTCCACTTTAAGCAATTTCCATTCTTACGTACAACTTGTAAGCATGATATAAATTTTGCTGATCACTGATATTACCACATTTAATTATGATATCGTCAATCAGTTGCTGACTTCGTTCTTTTATTGTTAATGACTAAAGTAGTACATAATAATACTACTGAAAGGCATAAATCAAGTTCAAAGGTGTTACAAAACATTCGAAATGGTGCTCAAAGAAACAGTTTCGCTGTTGACGAGCGAATAAAATCATTAGAAGGAAATAGACCGGCTCGAGAACGAATTACCTCTCTGTCCAGTAATTTGTTCAAGTAAATATTGGCCTCGGTTGGACTAAAATTCTCGACCCGAATCACACCACTGCCAGGTTGATCTCTAACGCCGAAAGTCAGGCTGTCACCGTCAGGATCGACGCCGCGAAGCCTGTAAATTAAACTGCCTGCAACAGAAACCAGTTGGCACGAATCGCAACACGATACGGCAACGAACAAAGGGCGTAATTAATTTAAATGTACAGAAATGCTGATTGGACCGTAAACATAGTGTACAGGCGTGTAATCTTTGTAAGATAGTTAATGTAAAAAGGAAGCGTAGATCCGTGATCTTTCAAAGAGATAATTATTGTACTTAATAATGATAATCATTATAATTGTTATTGTTAAATATTATATATAATTATTAATAATTATTATAAAACATTTAATTTCCAGTATAGATTATAGTAATTGATAGATATATTTGTTGCAAAATATATGCAAGTTTTAATCAAACGAGATGGTAAATGAGAGAAACAAGTTAATCGCAGAGGAATTTTGTAAAAAGTTTTGTTTTTGCAAAACTACATGGAAACAGAAGAAGAATTTTCATTAACAGCATTATTCACTTTGTGCGATTTTTCATAGCATGTAATAGAATGGAGTAGAAATATTCAAAACAATTAAATAATCATAAGTGATTAAAATGATATACTATAATAATAAATAAGTCTTAAACAAATATCAATTTCTACTGGCTTTTTAATGATTTTTGCTGTTTTAATTAATTAGGAAGAAGCGAAATACATGTTTTAATATATTTATGTTTATGTTATTCATGTCGTTCGTAATTATAAATTGGATTTTCGTTCGATTGATATCATTAATAATTCAATCATGGACATCATTTGCTGTATAGTCCAACAATAATTCAGATTAACGAGATCAAAAATTATTATGACTGAAAGTAATTATATGTTTAATTAAAAAACGAATAACTGTTGTAACGCTTGCAAGCATCAAATTTCTCTTATCTCATTCCTTCATAAATAATTCTCCGCTTATTGTATGCTATTAAATAATTTATAACGAATAAATTCGTTAAGCTATAAGATACTGAAGAATATTCAGCTGCCAATGGTATTAGTGTCATCATTGCTCGGATTTTGTACACTATGACAACTAACATTATTTTATATAATATACTGTGGCATACTGAAGCAAGAAGCTTATTCAATCACATTGATCTAGGTTAGATATTCAGAAAATAATACAATGAAACGCCTGTGAATACTCTAGTTTCGTATTGTTTCAGGTTAATAATAATCTTCTACATACTATACACGTTTATTTTAACGTTATATTTCTCACCTGAATAAAATTTATTCAAGTACAGACAAAATCTCTTTAAAGGAAAAAGAATTTCCTTAAGTACTAAATAAGTGTGTTATGAGAACTATGAACTAAATATTAGAAATTTTAATTAGCAAAAGAATGGCTCAGAACGATTGTTTCTGAACTATGAATTAAAACGAACTACATGCAAATTTTTAAAAATATTACATTTCATTAAATAATATATATGATTCAACCAGTATCAAGAAGAATTATTTAAAAAAATTACTAGGAGATATATAAATCTTTCTTATTATTTTACTGATTAGATCAATACCTCGTTAAATTCATAAATTGACTTTACTATATATATAATGATATTCTTGAAAGATGTTGGATAGTACAACACATGTTTCACATAAAAGATTTTAATCGATACATTTTGAAGAACTATGAAGCCGTATAATTGGCACTAAATAAATTACACGCATTTCACCTTTTACAATAACGAGAATGTCTTATTATACTCAATTTATAACGTTTATAATTTTAAATTCAATTACTTAGTAAGTGCAAATTTTAAATCACAAGCTTTTTTTAATCTAGTACGTGGAATAATTCGAAAATAGAGATTGTTGAAATGAGAATAAATGGAATAAATAAAGATATTAGAAAAAAAGTAGAAGATAAGTGTGCATTGTACAGGAAATGTACGTATGTAAGAAGAGTATGTAGTTGTGTAAAACAATGTATTATACAACGAATTTCTATATACATATTCTTACCAACTGGCGTATCGGGACCTTCCTTTAACCTAATGACAATTTCCGTCTGGCCGTCGATCAGGAAACGCGGTGGATTGTTCCTGGCCGAACAACTCGCTAAAAGGCAGGCGAACACGATAGCGAGCCATTCTGACTTAAACCTGCGTCTCTTGTAGGATCGCAACAACCACGAGAACGTGATGATTGGCTTCGTCGAGGTCATCTTGATGGCAAATTTCGCTTAATTAACATGGTTATTTTCGCCCGATGAATGGAAATTAACTCGATTTTGAGGTGAATTTGAAGTGTGTGCCGATATTGGACCCTTAAATAAAAAAAGAAGAAAGATTTATTCATTGTGTGGAAGTTATGCATAAAGCCGTAGATAGTATTTTATATATGTTCGTAAATAATATTTTATCATGTTTCACACGTTCCAGTTAAAGATGTTCGACGTTGTTAATGTATAATTACGTTAAAATATAAGAACATTATTCACGTTTAGTTTAAATAAGTCTAGTTGTAAGAGTAAGAGGAATATATCTATTTTATAAATTAAGAATATTTACATTAAAGTTGGAGAAGAGAAGAAAAAGAAGCAAATTGTGTGCGCGTTTGTGTGGCTGCATATTCTACAAATATTTTTCTAAAGTAATGAGCTAAAATTTATATTAAACTAAACTTGTTTCTTGCTAAGAGAAACATGTAGTTTCATTAATTAATAGTTTCATTAATACAAGTTATGTCCTTTTTTAATTAATATTAGATCATTGCAAAGATTGTAATGTTTAACATCTTCTTTGAGTTATTGAGTATTAT
Organism: Bombus soroeensis; assembly: GCA_014737365.1. Lineage (NCBI taxonomy): Eukaryota > Metazoa > Arthropoda > Insecta > Hymenoptera > Apidae > Bombus > Bombus soroeensis. Next base: position 379,716 of record JACXIL010000206.1, read on the forward strand.
GAATTCGCATAAAAATATTGTTGCTTTTTTTACTTACTATTCAAAATATACTCGCTACAAAGATATTATGATTAACTTAAAACAAATTATATGTCCAAGCAAATTGGGTTGAAATTCCGTCATCTTTTTAAGACATTGAGAACATCCTACATTTCTCATTTCAAATAGTGTTTAAAACAAGCAACTTCATTTGTATTACAATAACAATTAATTTTATTTGACTTTCACAACGGAAATATAGTCAATTAAGAAATGATCTACAATGCAAAATACAACGCTTGATATTCGGTGAAGCATCCAAGCAAACGTTATTATCGTGTATATAAGAACATGAAACATATTTGTATTAATAAATGAATAGCGAGGTCATTAGAAAATTAGATTGTTTCGATACGCGGAGAAACTTCGTATAAACGTACATGCATAGAACGAAATATATTGCTTTTTTTTCTTTTTTCACAAAAATATATAGTCACAGTATATGAGTTAATATAGTCGATATAAATGAATCGACCTCGTAAAAGAAATCAGGTTGATTACGATCGTATTACGATGCGCCACTTTCCAAGTGCTTGTCACTTTCTCGCTCGCATTAATCCGGCAACGTGTAATTTTCCTAGGTGGAACCGACTTCGAGGAATTTTCACGGATCCTACAGTTAATTAGTTTAATGGTGCAACGCTAAAGACAGAGGATACCGTAATTGGTCGAGCGGAGAAAACGTGCTGAGGGAAGATCGAGAATCGAGGCGAACCGTCGTCTTACACCCTGCTGAAAAGGTAACTCGGCCAGAAGGAAAGCGCGAGTAAACCGGTTGCAAGATTAGAAAAAGGTTATGGATTTTCTTGAGGCACGCGTACTGATTTCTCCTGGTGAGTGAAAAATAGTGAAAATTCATCTGTCGGTTAATAGAATATTTTCTCAACATGATTTTAGAAGGTTTTAAAACGCCTCGCTACTGCCATCGTTAAATGTTTCCATTACTTTGAGCGAATATATTTGTGTATAGTGTGCGGATTTTTATGCACTTACAGAAAATTGGAAAGTACTAATATGTACAAAGTGCACATAATGTGCAGGAACATAGACCTTATAATCTTTAGTAAGTAAAAAATTATGGCACGCAAAGGTTTTTACAAAATATATAATAAATTATAGTGGTTTATTTTCTGCAGTATAAAAAGAATAATAATTGTTTCCAACATTATACCTACTAAGCTATTGATATTAAAAAATTGTGGCGTTATTTAATCTGAATCATTTTCCAATTACCTAAAAAAATTGTTCTTATGTAAATAATAAAAAGGCAATTTTATTTATTTAAACCTCTATAGTAGAAAATTTTCTACTAAGAAGATCAAGTTTATCTGTACAAATAGGTCATTATGCTCCAATGTGTTTGACAATATCAATTAAATTATGAATTCTTTTACCTAATCTAGTTAATAGTAGAAAATGATGATCCTATTGAAATTATATTTTATGTTGAAATCGACGTTACAGAAATGTTCTAATCTCTGAACAGGTAAATCAGCTATTGTTAAAAGCGAATTTGCATTTTTCATATATATTCTTCATTAAGTTTAATGCTGTATCAACCATTGATTAATGGTAACTGCTCTATTTTTCATAAGCTTAGTAAGCTTTGAAAACAAGAAGGAGGAAAAGAATCAAATAATGATATTTCCAGTGTTACTACGTACATTATAAGTATATTATAAATTCTAATATTTTTAAGTAAACACTATATAGAAAAACCTATTATCTTATTATTTTATATGAAGAAAGAGGAAAGAAAAATAAAACTAATCTCGATATAGTAAAGACAATAATCTTACACATGGATTCTAATCGTTATATATAATGTTTAATATAACGTTTAATCTTGTCATCGATAATCTGTTATATTAAGAGATTGAATTCTGCAATACTAAGTCTCGACAATAATTATCTCTGCAATTGTTACGTTCAATTTGGCAAGTGATAAACTGTTTCCCGTGTAATTTCTGTCTGCAACGAAGTGCGTTGTGTTCAATGTCAAGATTGTCAAGAACCACGAGTGACCACAAGGAAAATTAAACGAAGTGAAAGCTCGCCGGAAGTGAGTCTCAGTTGGTTTCTCACGATGTCGGCTATGATACATCATACCGCATAACCGTAATACAAGCGTGAAAAAACAAAGCGAGTTCTTGTCTTCCAAGAAACCGATCCATAGCATCAATTGCACGCTTCATTTTCTTCGAATTTCCGTTACAGATGATTTGTTCTACGAATTCCCCTTTTTAGTAACAGTAAGCAAACCTGTCCATTTGCTTTGCTTTGTTAAATTCTATTAACCAACTTGATTTAATGATCGATTCTATTGATCACTTTGATCTTTCGAAAGGTTCAAATTAAATCTACTTTATAATGGAAATTTCTTAATTATCATTTATCATATCACACTTCATTCTTATTATTTTAATTGTAAAAAATTGTTGAAGCAAAAATGTGTTAATATTTCAAATATTAATACGCGAAAAATAATTTAAGAAGTCATTGTCGTCGATGAATATTTAAATACTGAGAGAAGGGAAAGATGGAAAGACTTGATATATAAGGGAGTCCCTACGAAGATTCAGAAAATTGATTTTAATTGAACTTTAATTAACAAATATATTTTTCTACAATTACTAAACAAATTGTATTTTTAGAGACATTGTCTCTTCACGGCTGAATTCATTTTGAAGCTACTATGTCGTAAAATAAGCAAAATTGGATATGTCGTTATAGATTTTGCCACTCAACCACATCGCTTTTCTAATTTCATTTCTAATTTCATTTTAAGAAAAAGACAATTACATCGTGAAAGTATTTTTCTTTGATAGTAACTTTCAAAAACCACCAATTTCTATTATGATCTTTTGCTTTATTAAATCCGTCGAAGCACACGAACTTTTTTAAACTAGAAAGTTAACGTAGCCTTATAAGCGCAAAGTATTGAAATTGTCATCTCCGGATATTCAACTTCTGCGGCTACTATTTCAAGTAAATAGCTCAGTTAATCAGAACACTGGAACACCTGTGATATTCTAATTAATAGCAGCATAATTACAGATTTAAACATAGCAATCATAGTGGAGTCATGTAACTTTGAAGTCATTAAACAAGGAATACATATAATGTAATATATCTGTTACGACTTTATGATTGTCGGTGAAGACGACATACTTTTAGTCGTTGAAAAATGTTAAACTATAAAATTTCTTTCAATTTTTCTACGATTTCAATAACTTTCTGGAATGTTCAAATATACTTGTCTTTTTCCCTCATGAATAGGTCTTAATCAAACAAATTTATTTCATGTACATGACGATAACGTGAAAATTATTTCACGATTTCAAATATGAAGTTTCATTCCTTAAATCGAACGCTTTTATATCGATATGTATGGTTTCTAAAAATTAATTTCTTGTTTTGTACATAAGATTCGAAGTATTTTTGAATCGTTCATTAACATTTGTATTATTAATATTCGCAATAACTTAAAGATTCAGTAAATTCAGGAAACACTTTAGTAGAAGAAACGTAATACATATTTCAAATGATAATGGCGAAGAAAAATCGTACATGAAACATTTCCGTTTTCTAGCCGTTCAGTTAATAAGAAAGCTACTGTTTTTTAATTAAATCTTAGAACGAGCGTCGTGTTATCAATTAACGAATTAAAAGCACAAGTTTATAAATATTTGCATACATATTATTTCCGCTTTTTGTAGACTTAATAAATCTTTCTTAAAATCTTAAAAATCTCAAATCTAAATCAGCACTTCCGTCTGTCTGCTCATTACACAAAAATCATACATACGTTACATGATATATTAATTTGGACAGTACTGAAAAATTATTCAAGTATTATACATGATATTTTATATTATGTGGTTACTTAGATGTTTCTTTATTCTATAGACAAAAGTAAACTTTTAACATATATTATTTAAAGATATAACTTCTGTACCCTTTTTGAGAAAGAGCACATGAAAGAGTATATGAATACCTTTAAATAAGTTTGATGCAAAGAACTATGTTTTATTATAAATAATCGATAAAATATTTCTGTAAATTTATCTTACAGTTGTTCTTAGAATTTATTAGTTCTAATTTTCCATTTGTATATTTCAATTTCCGTATATATTTTTAGTAATTCATATTATAGTAAAACATTCTATTTTATATAAAAGAATTATGTGGAAAAAAGAATATCTTCACTTAACTATAATTATGATACTACTGATATAAAATGTAAGAAACTATAACAATTAGAGAGCATATATATCATGGAGATTGATAAATAGTTAATTGAAATGGATACCAGAACTATTTTCTTAATTAATACGAGGAAGTAAGCATTTTTTCCATTAAAGCCATTTAAGTACATAGGTTTATATTATTCAGTAACTGTAAGAGATGATTGCTGCGTTTCCTTCCATTTACAATTCCATAATTACCTTTCCGAAAAATTAATGTACGTATGTAATTGAATTTCTGTTCTTTTTTTAAACTTCGTTCAAACTCTTTTATTTGAAAATTATTAATGATAGTTATTACGAAACTTATTATTGATCATCGTTAATGGTAATTCTGAAATTTATTACAAGCTATCCCTGACAAAATTATGAAATTCTCTTTCTTTTAACAAATTCCATCGAAACAACTGCTATAATATAAATGTTTCAAGAAATTATTTTCGAAACAGTTAAATAAAACGAACGATATTAGCTACGTCCTTCGTTTCATTTCCAATCTTCCTTCGTTTCGATCCAATTTTATTATCGTTAACAAATTCCTGAAGTCTGCGAAAAATATGAAAGTTTGTTAAAGCAAGAGTGATTAGAGCATAAAAATTCGAAGGCAGTGGCAGGATGAAACGCGTACACTTGCCAACATTTACAAAAGCTTCATTCATGGCGAGTCTTGTGTACCAACAATATTAGCGAGCAATTAACACGCGATCGATGAAAAGTAACAAATGCAAATGAGACTAATACGAGATGAAGAGTTTGACGGTTATTGAACCACACCGACTTCATTAAGGAATCGTTCATTGGCTTCTCCTCGGTGGCTACTCGTTCGCCATTCGTGGGCAAGAGCATCCGGCTGTGGTCAGTGGTCTGCAAGGCCGATGCCCGGAAACCAGATAGTTAAGTCAGATTACGAAACATCATTAATTCAGTCTCGAAGAGCATCTAGATTAGAGAAAAAGTCGTGACCGAGATGACCAACTTTTTTTTCAAAATTACGGTTCATAACCACTTTTCTTGCTAGGAACACCATCGCGTGATAATTATATCAAAGGGGGCGTTGAAACCACACGCTAAAGCCGAATGTGTTTAAGTCTAAGACTACCCTCTGTTAAGGTTGAAGTGAAACGAGATACAGTGGCTTGGATGTGATGTCGTGCGAATAAAAGACACCGATACAACGATCGTATACGATAACCTTATGGGTAGACTGCGGATTTTCATTCTTTTATGAGAAATTAAAAAATATAAAACTACACAAAGTGCATATAATACGCAAGAACATAAAAATACTCGCTATGGTATTTAATATGTAAAGCAAATCACTGCTCGCATTCCATTTCTTTGATCGTGTTTATTGAGATACGAATTTGCATAATCGTATGCAGATGATCTTATCAGATGTTAGCTGAAAAAAATGCATACTTTATATGTATAAACTGTATCACATATAAATTGCATAATAATATACGACAAACTTATAAATACATACGTTAATTAACAAACATAGTCTATGTATTCCAATATATCATTTCTTCTCTTGTGCAATAAGTTACCAATAATAGTAGATTTACAAGTTACAAATCACAACTTGGAGAATTCTGTTGCACAAATAGTTTTGCGAATTACAAATATATCTTTACAACTTATAAGATCGCGATCATTGTGGTATTTTAAAGAATACAATTAAAAAAGTAGAACCTCCGTAGAATATTGTTTTACCTATCAAGACTTATAGAAAGAGCTATGTTTTGGATACTCGATACGTGTTTTCATATTATGAGCATTGTGTACAATTTTGCAATTCCAGATTTCCTATCAATGCATAGCAATCCGTGTTCTACGTATCACGCATTCTTGGTACACTTATACCGTAAGTATATTTTCCTAAACGCTTTCAATTATACCTTATCATACTGTACAATACGTACTGAACTTTGTGTTGAAAATCTTTTTCAATCCACCGTAACGACAAAAATACGCAACAGCTTGTGACGTCAATGGCTGACCATTTTTCTACAGTGCAATAAACGATTAACGTAATGGGTGATTTCAATGTACATGCAAAGGTATTTTTCACGAATGGTTCGACACTTCGCGAATACACTCACGAACACACGCATATATGCTGTGTGGTGTTCCTCTTGCCAACAGAGTGTGTCGGCCACGCTCTTGACTTTTAAGACTGCTAAATAGGAGACCATTCTAAAGGTTCGTTGTTTTCATACGACTCGAAAAAAGTAACGTAACAACTGGGGCGATAGTACACCGATTATGCTTTACAGTTACCTTTTTTATTCCTATTCTTAGAAAGAACAATACCTCACAGTTACCAATATGTCTAATATAAGAAGTGTCCTAAAGGTTCTCCATTCTACTTACAATTCAATTGGACATGAAAATATTGAAATCGTATGAAATTTACAAAAGTATAGAAAATTTGGAAATGCTAAAATACTCAAATATTAAAAATATTAAAAATCGAACTTTTACATAAGTCCAAAACATTAGGCATAATATTTTTTGAAATATTATTTTTAGAAATAAAACATCAAATTTTATGTAGCGATAATTCTAATCCTGAGCTTCGTAAATTGTTATGGTTTAGGGAAATTGATTTTTCTAATAGTTTTTTATATAAACACTATCTTCATGGAAACTCAAATTGCCTGCATAGGAAAAAATAACATCGAGTATTTATCACTTGTAACTCCTATAACTGATTATAACAATTATATAAATTGCATGACGTTTCATGGCTTTTTTTAGCAAGCAACTTTCCTTATGACCCTGGAATCTTCGGTACATTCATACATATATAGAAGCACAACATACCTATATTAACGATAGCCCTTTTTTTAGCTCCTGGTATCAATCAATCGAAATTTTAAGACTCGACCTAGTTTCAACACGGCATTCTATTATGATAATATAGGATACTGACAACGTAGCGATAGAAACGTTTTAAACACAGTATCTGCTATTTAGTTTCCTTCTACTACTTTCCAACTCCATAAGCACAAGTAATCATTTATCGTTTAAAAAAGAAAAAATCAATTCAGCGATAGATTAACGTCTAAAGTAGAATAAAATATATGTACAGTGCAAGTCCATTTATTCAAATATTTATATCAAAATATTAATTAGGGCCCGATTAAATGAACTGTCTGTCGAATTTACTTATCTGAACGTGAATTCCTAAACAGAATTAATTGGTGAATTTCGAAAAAAGGTAACGAGAGAATTATTCGATAGTTCTCAGATAAGCTAGACAATTTATAATATCTCACTTCTATTGGAATTCTCGAACATTTTATTAACGCAAATTAATCCGAAAGCGTTTTCTTTTCTTGCAAATATATGTATGTATTCCTATACGAATGTACATATAGTTTACTGGGAAAGCAACACATCTTCAAAACCATAAATTTTGAGATCTCTAAAAAAGTTAACTCTAGAAACTAGATATTTATATACCAAAATATCAATGTCACAATTACCAAATAATATTATGTTACTCAAGAATAATGTCGACATTTCCTCAACAATAAAAGACGAACATAAATAACATTTTTTTCGAAACACTCAGAATCCGAAGACTATCGGCTAAATTGCAAAAGAAGCAACATCTTTTTCATTTCTAAATCAATCAAGTAATTCGAAATTTGTCGCTTTAAATTTATCGATTTCCATTTTAAACTGATTTTCTGGAAAAGTTGCTTCTGCCGATCGTGTAGCTCTCTCGCCATACCAATAATATCTTTTTAATCATAGAATCATAATTACCAACTATAGACAACCATTGAAAGAGGAAATTCCAACATAATCTCGAAACAAAAGAATCGACGCGACATTAAACACTAATCAAAAGCAGAAAAGAAAAAAAAAAGATGGCTACCGTTGTCCACGGTACACCATGTTGTTAATTCGAAAGGCAAGGACATCCTTTGTGTATGTTTCACTTGGGGAGAGCAGAGGAAGTTTTTATGCATGGTGGTCCGTCGAAAATAGACAGTAAGGTCGTGTTTCAACCAGGGATACTCCGAGGTGCGTGACGTCATTTCCTACACCTGCCATGCATGCTTCCGAATGATAACACCGCACGTGGTATTGACACACCCCATACCACCGTCTGCTATCCAATTCACCCCATACAGGATACATCGTTGCGTGACGGCCGGCTCGGATCGCTGATACGTGCACGATTGGCTCTCCCCCTGCCTCTCTCTCTTTAATGTGTAATGCACATGCTTTACCGACGATAAATTACAGCTTACGATGATAATTGTTTCGATTCGTGCCGTGCCGACTGACTTCAGAAATTTTCATTCTGCTTACTGGTTTACAGTTAGGAAAATGATCTGATTGCGTTTTCCAACGCACTGTAACGTTCCTATAACTATGAAATTTATGTATCGTCGAATGATACAATCAAGAGCAAAACATTGGAATGTTCGTCATGTATATGTAGCAAGTTGTTTGCGTTGAATTCCACTTAGCTCTTTTCTTAATGGTAGTAACGATTTTTTATGTAACTTCCTTGAAAAAGGTTAATGTACTGTATGGTTTATGCTTGTGGTATATTCCGGAATGTGAAGTAATTTCTTTTCCTCTTTTTTTTTTTTTTTTTTTAGTTATTTGCAATGAAATTTTCTGAGACGCGTTGGTAACTAACAATAGGAAATGATTTAGAGATTATATTTAGGTTTCATCGTTTCTGATATGTAAGAGCGACGTAAACGTGTTCTACGGTTGAGACGAAAGTTTAATAAAATTAAAGTGTCTAATAGGATGAACGTAGAACCAAAGACGAAGAATATCGAACTGTGAGAAATTTCTTTCACAGGGTGTTATGTATTTTATTTCTCTCTGTGCATACACAGAGTACGAAGGAAAAATAATATTTACGAGCACGTGCTTTATTTACTGTGATGATTATGTAATTATAAAAAAAATGTTTCCATCATATTATGTTCGCAAAGATATCGATTACAGGACACTGATCGCTCCTATCGTGTTACAGTCGTGAAGCCAGTTAGTTATTGGCTATAACAGTGTCCGTATTTGTAACTAACTAAACAGGCTACATTTCATTACAAAGCTAAAAGTGTAATTAATTAAAGAATCAAAACTGTGACAAATGTTCAAGTTGTTAAAATAGATTAAATCGCTCCACTTTTCAATTATCGTAATTACATGGTTTTAACTATTTTATAAAACGAATCGACTAAACAGAAAGATCAATATTTCATGTAACAATGAATGAAAAAGTCTATAAAATCACATACCTATAGGTAATACACTAAATTTAAGGATAAAGCTCTATTAAGATATAAATACATAAATTAATATACACTGAAAGATATTTGATAATATCTGATAAAGTTCATACGTAGAGATCTAATATTTCAATACGATAAAGAAACAAAACAAGATAAATTTCATCAATACACATCGCTCAACAACGATTAGGCAACTCAAAAGAATTAAACTTTATTAACCTTTGAATATAGAAATTATAATCGCATAAACGAAAACTTTGATCTTTGACTTGCTTATATATTCACAAAATTTTAAAAACTAGCGACTTAAAATTTTAAGACATTACCGAAAGAATGAATAGTTTTAACTAACATTGAAGCAACGAAATATTGCACTTTCTGTGCTCACCGACTACACAGGTATTGTAAATATTATTGTGTAGTCGAAATAAGTCTTGCACAAAGTTTCAAACGCTTAATAAAAGCAAACATGACTATTAAGTTTTTGTTATGTGTATACGTACGTAATATGGTTCTTATAAAAGTAAGTCCACATTTTCCTTGAAACAATTCTTTCCGATAAATTTTCCTTTCAAATGAGAATCCAACAGCTGATATAGTAGAGAATACTTAATTGATTTTAAAATTCACGAAAGAATCAATTTTGAACGAAAGCGTGTTATTAACATAATATACAGTTTTTTCGAAACCTAATTGTACGATCGCAATAATGAAAAGTATTCCCACGAGCTGTAGCTATTGATAATTAGACGCTATCTCATTATATCGTGTTCTGCATAGTTATGCAAAGATAAAATGCGAGTTTCATAAAATGCTTAACGCGCGGTATATACGTTGGTTAGCCATCTACGTTATTTCGTTATTACACATTTTATTATTTTCATATGTGCAATCTAATTTGTTGCCTTTCATGCTTCAAGATTCGTCTTCAAGAGGAACTGAGGGCTCGACGCGATTATATAAAGCGAGATGTACTCCGTGAGAACGAATTCTCCCATGGAAGAAAACACCTCGTAGAAATCGTTACAAAGAACCTGATAATTTCCAGTCGTAAGTGAAAAAGAGAAATGAGATTTCGTAATGTCATTGTATTATGTGGCACAGGCGAAAAATGATTAAACCGCTGTCCTTATATTTCATTCGAGATTGCGTCACGATTATTAGTGGTTAATTATTGATAGCTGTGCTGGGAAAAAAATTGAGGACATCGACAATCGCGTTTGGGTTTTGCAGCATTGACATCCTAACTGTGTATTTGAATTCTTCTTTGCCAACGAACATAGGAACAAACGTATAAAGTATTCGTATAAATATAAAGTAGGTACAATACAAAGTAGCACGTACAACTTACACAATTTATATTGTGCTGCGTAAAGCATATGCTGTTATGCAAGACCACATCAACAATCAAATTCAGTTCATGTCTTACATTTAATATTGAATATGTGATAATATTTGGAAAGAACATTAGCTATACTATACATGTATATATTATTAAAAGATATCTATTAATGTATATTTAATACGTATAATAATAATATTAATAGCAGCAAGAATTTATATCATTGTATATTAGCCTTTAACTTTGTTATCTTTCGGTCATAGATGATTCGAGTTCAATTTAAGTTACGTTAAGAATCGCTAACCTTTAAAATATTATTAATTACTTCACTTAAGCTATTCTGGGTATTTGGGGAACGATTCGATAGAAACAGTTGTAGCGTTATGAATGTACGATATACAGACATAAACATAAACATATAAAAATATAAAGACATAATAATCCTATTAAAAAAGTACATCAGATTGTGCAGATATCGAACAACAAGAGTTCATATTAAATAGCAATATATAATCGATGGAAATTAGAGATTTCATATGTAATTTTATAAGCATATTATACAACTGTACCTATTAACATACCGTACGATTCTCTGTTATTCATACAGTGTACTGTTTTAATAAACAATTTAGATTTATATCCGAACTATATAATTCCACGCAAGATTGTGCTACGTGTATTAGTATTTTTTCTTTTGGAACAAATCATATACATATGTAGTTATAATTAAAATTATAATAAATAATCGGAGAATATAAGAAACAATCTCTTTGAAAATTTACAAGCCAACTTTCCATTAGAGATTTTCATACATTTTATCGAAAATATCTAAATTATTTCTTCAATCATATTTATTAGAATTTTCATCGGACGTTTCACACACACAAAGTCTAATTATGTATCATATTTTACAATTTACCTATGGCAATTTGTAAACTCTAAAGCCCGATTTAAGGAATTAGTATGTAACTGCACACTGTACTAATTGCATATCAGAAAACCGACGAAATTCTGCACTGACATAATTCGCAGAAGCGCGTCACTCACGATAGACGCGTTGTCTAACCTATACCTGTCGCTCTCTGGAAGCGTTGCCGAACTTCCCAAAAATCACGAATAACAGAGTTTCGAAAACTTTTGCAACACGAACAAGCGTATCGAACTTGGAAAACTTTGATCGGATTATACTTACGATTTTCATAAAACTATCGTCCCCTCGGTTTTACTGCGTCATGTCCCTTCTTCCTCGGATATCTATCTTCCTAGAGGATCTCTATTTACTCTCAAATTGCATCAAATTTTCCATTTCCCTTCTTATACTTGCACTTTTCAATGTCTTGTCCCGACCGATTCTTTTGTAAACGAAACCACGTCTCGGTAAACACTGTGCAATAAATTGTTCTTTCTAAACTTTCACTGGTAACATGTCACTTCACTCGAGAGTCACACAATTTATTTCACTTTCGCGATCATTCAGAAAATCGTTGTTATCCGCTATCGAAGATTCGTCGTGCGCAATAATTCGTTTTATCGAGAACTATTTGTCGACTCGTAGTAAAACGATATTTTGCTTAAGCAGCCTCGTTGTTTCAGATTCACCGCCGTCTGTCAGCGTGTTACTGATAAACCGTGCAACAGACACAGCGTGTTCGCCTGGCCAGGTGAGCTCTCGCCGGTATACTGAACGTTCGCCTACGGCAATAAACTCCATTTACCCACACGGCAGTCGATCACCCTCACGGCTTTGTTTACAGGCGCTGTTGACTTCAAACTCACGACGATCGAATCGTGAGAATAAACAAAGTCTCCTAATTTTGTAATATCTTTAAATATACTTGATATCTAAATACATATCATATGACTTGTAAATTAGAAATTATATTTGTAGTATTTAAATAAATATTTATTACTACAAATAAATATTTATTCCACAATAAATAAATTACTCTTTATTTCAATTTTTCTGTATTCTCGCTTAATACGCATTCGCTGTGTTTACATTTCGTTAGTTCTCAGACATTGTAAATATACAATCGAAATTTAAGTTTGTAAATACTAAAAACGCATACTGCTTAGAATTAATCGGGAGAATGAACTTCCTTCGATACGGATAATAGTGACGATCGTATTTGCGCTAAACGAATAGAGTCTGTGTACGGATAAGTAATTGGAAACATTTGGAAGAAAAATCATAGAAAATAAGTGTGAAACGTCTATCGATGACAGACGATTGTGCAGTTTATCGAACGATGGAATCGGTCACCTGTTCAGGTACACTCACGACGGCAAACTGAAGGCAGAACCGAGACAGGCGCGCACAGATCGCTGCCTGATGTTCGTTCTGCGGCGTGAGCACTGACCGTACACAGAATACCACAAAACGTACGGTTGTTCGGAGTTAAATTCAGCCCATCGTGTTCCCCGAGGCATGCACCGACGGATTTCCCCTCTTTGTATCCTTTGGTCACCTGTGTTTCGACACCCGTCCACAGAAACGTGCTTCTGGGAACAAAGATGGGTAGCTGGAAATCAGGAAACATGATTCGAAAACGGCTAATGCTAGGGCAAGTCGACATTTTATTTACGTTTGAGATTGAAATTCTTTTTCAACGTTGTTTTATACGAGCTAAGAAATTAGAAAGAAAAATTACTATTCGGAACATACATTGATCGGTAGATAAAATATAAGATGATTCAAATAAACTTAACTCGACAAATTGAAGAGTAGAAAAACAATGATATAGTAATTGTTACTTCTTTTTAATTCACTTTGGAATTTCCTTAAATAAATTTATAGCGATAAGTAAGTTTTTTGTCAAGTTGAATACTGCTCATGGGGATAAAGAAATTTATTTTCGTGCGATTCACGGGGAGTAATTCGAAGATTTTGTATGTTCAAATATACAAAAAATATTCACTACATAGTGTATTCCAGTCTATTCTGGCCATTTGTCAATATATTTCATATAAATAAATAAATTAGAAGCAAATGTGTTATAACTATAAGCCGAGTTCGAAGCTTTATTACAATATTATAACAAATGTATGAAATGGAAAGAGAACGATAGTGGGTTTGTGAATAGTTTAGCAGCTTTTGTTACAATTTTTTAATTAAAACTCGAAATCATCTAATTTTTCATGGTAGTTTTCTCTTATTTATGAGCGTAGAATATACTGATAAAGTTTGAGCGGGAGAAAACTGAAACGTTCCATCAGTATAATTATGTGGAGCTGCGGTATAATTTGGTATTCGAATAATACCATGAGATGAGATATTAAAATGGAAACTTAAGGCTAAAAGCACACGAGCGACATTTTACTGCGCGTTCCCGCTGCGACCGTTTGTTTGTTTTCCTATTAAGAACAACAAAGACAGACATATGGTCGCAGCGGGATAGCGATAAAATGTCACTGGTGTACATTCAGCGGAAAGAATAAGGTATTAATGTAAGAAATTTACCGGCTCAGTAACAATAATGTTATACATAATTGTTGCGTGTAAAATAAACATATTTAAAAGGAAAAGAAGGAGAACGGTCAACATAAAGAAAAAAGACGTTAAACGTTACATACTCTTGTCATTGTATTTAACTTGCATTTAATTTGCAGCGTGAAATACTGCAAAATCTACATTTATGAGATATGTAGAAACATGACAATGTTAGCATAATAAAATTATGGAAGTAAACAATTATTTCTTAAAATATTTATTAAAATACAAGATATCAAAAATGAAAAATGGGTGATGAAGATTGGAAGATAAAATAATCCGACGAAAAATTATTTACTTATGCAAATAAACTAATCTGTATTAATTTACATAATTGAATACGTAACATGTAATCAAGCGAGATCCATATTTCAAATATTTGAATAATTATCTTCCAAACGTTTTATTTCAATAATGCCCAAGCTTAAATCTTAATTAAATTTAGCACGTAAGAATATAGTAATTTATAATCTCGTATTATAATAAATGAATCGACTCGTATCCTTTCAAATTTTTGACGAAACGTGTCGATTGCAAGATTAATAAATACACATTTTTAATACTCGATATTAGTATCCTCATTTATTTTTTACCAAACTATAATTAGAATTTTATGTTCGTTTCAACAAGATTTCACGTAGTTATTACACCGTTCACGTTTATGAAAAACATTCGGTCTATATCCTTCAATATGTAAAGTACCCAGAAAAATGCAAAGGAAAAAGGAAATACCAAATAATGACTACCAATCGTTGGTTTCATAAGACCTTCCCGGTTTAATTAGTATTACTGGTATTGCTTATTTGATAATGTATACTTTCTTTCTCACTCGTATAATAACTTTAAGTGAAAGCTGTATATCTGTACACTTCCTTCTTTCTTCAGTGAATAACAGAAAGAAGAATTTATTCTGATGTAAGAATATCTCTTACTCTTTAATATATTTTATACGTTTAATTGTCATTCCATTACTTACACTAAATGTAGACAGATTTTAAGGTATTTTCTGTGAAAAGTAAAATGTACACATTTCTTACGATATTCCAGAAAAATTGATAATATATTGTTGCATAAAGTATGTTTTTTTTATTATGTATTTATTTTCTGATTAGCAATTAGTCAATTAATTAATTAAGAAGTGGTATTTAAAAAATATTTCATCACGTTTTATCATATTATTATGCATAAAAGAATGCATATTATGTTTTCACATAAAATTTTGTATATGTGTTACTCTTTTGGAATAAAAGATTGTTACTAATGACAATTAACATACCTATAATACTAACCGAGTAATATCTATGAGGGATAATGATCCTTGAACTACATATACGAAGTGTTGTAATTTTACTTTATATTTATATTTTTACGTAGAAACTATAACTTTTGTGATATTTATGCTGTAACTTTTCGAAAAAGTTTTAATAACAGTTCCATTAACTATACGTATTGTGACACGTTTCTACAATATATCTTATTCATCATTTGTTTCTTTAAATACATCAATAACTTTCTCGACATATTAACCAATAAATATTTGTCCGAACATTAACGATAATCAAAGAACTGATTACAGATATGATTTATGAATGTTGCTTTACCACTTAACAGCTTTCATGTCAAAAACATACGTAATGAAGAATTGGTTTTACTAAGATCATTATAAAAATGTTAGATCTTCAATCTTTTGTCTTTTTCGTTTCATTTCAAGTGAACGGAAATGATGAAATAATTTCCAGTATTTTATTTTATTTCATATGAAATTGATTTGTCAACTTAATAAATCACATTATGAATATTCTCTTGTAGCAAGAAATTAATAAGAATTTACAGGAAAAAAGTAGATGAGTTTAAAACAATAGTGCGAATTTCTAAAAAAGAAGACACTCGTACAACCAAACATACAAATCAAATCTTGCGGTTCTATTTCACTTAAGATTAAGGCAGTTTAGTTCTCCAACTATGAATTTTCCTGTTTTATCGTGCGCAGATGTTATTGACGACTAAGATAACCTACCGACGTTTCTTTATCCATGATGCCGTCGGTAGCGTCACAGACGAGGAACATGGCACGTCCTATGCATTTAATGAAAGAACAATTTCCCAGGGAAATCTGTGTACAAGCGTTTACTATGCAAGCATATAGATAATTGATGTACTGCTCTGTATCCATATACCAAAGCGAGGTACAGGACGTACTTACCGTAAGTTCAATTCATTGAACCAGTAACTAATCGTATTTCTTCAATTGTGTTTAGATGTCGCCCACTGTATTTGTACGCTTTTGAATTTGATTTAAATTAAAAATTAGATAATGCTTCAATTGAAAATTCTCAAGATTTTTTAAATCAAGAGTGAAATATATAAAAAATTATATTTACATATAACGATCGTTGTCTAATATATAATTATATTCTTGTGCTCTTTTAGCTGGTAAATTAACTACTTACAATAATTGACTTCTTGCTAATTTTGTACAACTTAAATGTATATTTACACGAAAATAAATTTCAAAAGATAACAATCGTACATGAAACTATTCTTATACACCTTTTACAAATTATATTATATTCTTCACAAAGTTATAACATGATTCAAAAGAAAGAGATTACAATAGAGTTGAGAGCTCCATTTGAAACATTTCAGGACATTATCTACATAGCGTATATTTACGATAGTAAATAACTAATAAAAGATAAAATCCATTAAACAAAAGTCACGCATTAAGATAAAACACAGAGACAGAAACAGGAGAAAACTCTACTCTCCCAAACTATAGCACCGCCAAGAAAAAACATAGAAATAAAACACTCTCGTGTTGGCTGCTAGTTCAATTGCTCGTTAATGCATCGTATTCTTCGGTGACTCAGAGGATTGGACTTCACGGTCAACATACATACGTAGCTTCAAGATAGCGAGCAGATTTTATTTAAGGAAGACAGGTCTTTCTTCTCGTAGGACTTGTTCCCTGCCCAGGCGTTACGTGATGTTACTGTAAGAGCTTCCTTGGTCGAAAAGTACGTGCATGTGAATTCCAAGAGGACTGACCTTTCGTACTCCTTTATGTACTCGAGGATGAAGTAACTGTACGTGATTTTTATTTGTAGCATGTTCACAATGGATCTTCACTGTACATCAAATGTACGCATATTCATCTGGAAAGCTGAATTCTCGTACGTGATCACTACCGAATTTTATGTCACTTAGCCAGTTTTCTTCTTTGGGCGTTGTAACTGTGAAATTCATCCCAATAATAACATGAAAGTTTGCGTTTATTCATTTTTCTTTTATTTACGAACAAGGACTAATTTATGGGAATCATATTTTTTTATTCCTTTAACTCTTAACCGAAGACTATTCGTCTCTCAAAGGAGTCTGAATCTTTACTTCGTTATCACAATCTAATAGAGAACTTAAACGATATTAAAGTATCTTTAATTGCAAAAAACCGTAACAGACGAGTATATATCATTAAACAAATTCGTGATGATAATTTGTCCAACTTTGTATGAATTCTTATTTCATTATCGCGATCTACTGAAGAATTATAGCTCTAAGATTTGGATATCTTCAATTGTAAAAATTTTTAACTGACCCTTGTAGTATATAATTAAATAAAATAGTTATACTAAATTAATTTTTATAAAACAGAGATGTAATAAATAAAATTACTAAGTAAATCATATAAACTTCAATAAACATCATGAGTACATTATTCATTGTCAGTAAACGCTTAACGTGAAATTTAAGTTAGATCGTATTTATTACAAAAAAATACTTAGTACTATTTATAATGATATCAAAAATTTTATATGTTATATGTATTTTATCTACACACAAATAAAAAATATTAAAATAATACGAATGTTTTACTACTTTGTTATTATTATTATTTATGAAGATATTGTTATACTAATCTACATTTTGAAGAATAAACATAAATACACAATGCAAAGACTTTTTGTTACATTTAATGTGTGTGAAGAACCTGAATAAGATTTAAATTTATGGTGTACTATAAGATAGGCTGTTTAAAATAGTAGCATGTATAGCATGAATGAATACAAATTGAAATGTCTTGGCACGTACGGTGATACAAATACGTGAATCACAAGTTACAAGTGAATTACGGTCTATAGTTAAATTTCCTGCTCCGTATAGATTATGTGATATACATATTGAATTGCAAAACTAGCTGTTTAAAACCTGTATTACATATAGGTTTTATGATGTAATCAGCGAAGTATAAACTAGCAGATTTTATATATTACTTCATTCAATTTCAACAACCTAAAGCTGTAGGAATTCTTCATAATTCCATAATATGAAGTATTATAATGAAGATTATATTTTGGATATTTTATACATTTTCAATGTTATAAATAATCTGTGGATTCTTGCGCCTTTAAATTTCCCAAATGGATGAATTTTGCAGTCTGGGCTGAATAAATATAAAAATTAGAAATTATCATAATCGTGAAATATAGACGCAGTTGGGGAATTCAACATTTTACAATAATGCCATATACTTTTTATATGGAATTAGTTTATAAATACAATAACTTTACTGAGTTAAAATTAAAATTAATGTATTACATGATGATTCAATAACCTAGTAAAATAAATTTTTTTATATATTCTTTTGATTAAATCCTATTAACAGTATCTTTGTTAACTTTGTTAACACTAAATATAACGTTCGCTGCAAATAATAGCCTTATATCGTTCAATGCATCATTTGGTTCTAGTGAAGGTACCTGCAACGTTGGCTAAACGCCAGCAAACATTGTTGGATGTGGTCATGCTTGAGAAGTTCAAATTAACTGTAGTACTTCAAATTATTGTTAGTAATGAACACAATAAATTAGTTACTCAGTTTATTGAAGATAATTTTTTTTGTCTGTTCCCATCCAAATTGATATGCAATTAAAAAGCATCCGAGAAAAGAATAGCTGGTTACGACGGTATTCCGTTACAATCGTGGAAACATTTCTCCACAGAAGAGTGATAACATTGTGCTAAACATGGTCATTTCATAATGAAACCTTCCATGCGGAAAGCAATCATTTCGAACAGTGGAACAATTTTACATTACATATCAAATCATTATGTATCAACGACGTGTAATTACGTTTCAAGTACCAACCGCATATGTATTCGTATCGGGGATCTTCCTTTCTATTATCTGATTTTTTGCGATAATCTGCGGACAGCAACGCGATCCTCGCAATCGTGAAATCCAACTCGTAGACCTTGGTAACTCTTATATGGAATGCCAAGCGTAAGAAAGTATCCGAGAAATTCAATGATATTCACCTAGAGAAGAAACTCGTTTCCGTGGGCGGAATATGAATGAGATGTCAAGGATGACCCAAAGAAAAAGATCTTTAAAGTCTTTCTTTACCCTGTCTAGGATTTCATTGAAATGAAATTGAATGAATTCAAAGCCCACACTAGTTCTCATTATGCAATACATTTTGATAATTTATCACGGCGGAATGTACCTACCTATGTACCACCTGCTGCTTCAAGTGTCATCTCATTCGCATGCGATCCTTCTATCAAGATCACGAAGAATTCTATCGAGAAGGGGATTGTGATACCTCCACTATGATAGAGTGCAGAAAAAATATCTGTTTTCTAATGCTGGTGTGTTCGTTATGGTATTTTAGATCAAATTACGTCTTTTCTCGTGACAAATTTCTAACAAATTACAATTTAAGTTTGAGGAAGATACGAAAAAATCGTTCTTGATATGATATAATATGCTTGATATGATTTCCTTAAAAAGTTACAAAATTCCTTGCTCGTTAAAATTAAAACTTTGGCGATCACATTAATGTTAAGTACGGATGATGATTGGCAAGAAAATTCGAATACTTACTGGTCATTACTGTAATAAACATTTCTTTTATCAGTGATTCATTTTATTATTATTATAGTTTTTATAGTACCGAACGTGTACCTAGATCTAGTGCCGACATTTTTGTAGAAAAATGATAAAAACTGTTCTTCAATAAATATCATGGATATTCCTAAAGAGAATACAAATAAAATAATAAGTTATACATGTAATGAATTGGTTAGTTGGATACATACATACCCTTAAATCTTAAAGTGTAATATATTCTCTATATATGAAGATAGATTTCCGGATAAGAAAATCCACGATTTGCTGAAATTCATAAGATAAACAGAATTACTCGATCATCTGGTAAATTGTAGTAGAATATATACAGTATAATAATTCCTACAGGCTGTTCCTGGTAGTTTTATAGTTGATGCAATAATAATTATTAATGTAAAATTGTGTACAGTGTATCTGTTTAAGATGAAAATCCTCATTAGGAACTAAAAATATTACAAAAATGCTTTTACGAAAGTTGTTTAATGTGATAGGGTACATACTGTGATATAAATAGCTTTTTCCCAGATGTGGTAATAGGAAAAATTTCAAGGTCAACTAATTTTTTTTAATGAGAGTATATTTTTTATTAACAATACGATAACGTTTCCTGATGAATTCAACAACAATTCAACAATGTGCTAATGAAATCATTTCGTTTCATAGAAGATTATGAACCTAAAAGTTAGAACGTAATCAATCGATCAATGTAGAAATCTTACCGCATGAAGAAATAATATGTGTACGAAATGAGATTAAACCTTGCAGTAGTATACATCCTAAAATCGTTATAATGTGGGATAACTGCTAACATAATGATAGATCTTGATTTATTAAAAATAAATCTTTCATATAAACGAATATCTAACTTAATATGATTTCTAGAAGAAAATTAAGTCGCATTACAGAGAGGGAACTGGACGAGTTATCTTTCTTAAATCTTCTTATCTCAATAATATTTAAAATATACGATATCAATAATACTCTTCCTTTAATCTGACAGCTAAAAGATTTCTTCCTGTATGATTGCCGCATATCGAAACAAAAGCGTTAAGAATTCTTCCTTCGAGCGGTCCGAAGACGTAGGTACAAGGCACAAGGTGTATTGCAACCTCCGCTTCTTATCAACAAGCTTTCTTTGTAACCCGCCTTGCTCAAATTGCCAATTCGATCGGATATAAACATCCTTCGATATCAACGTCTCGTTTCAACGAAAGCGCCTCCAATTAGTCGATCGTACGACGCGGCGAGGTTCAGCGTGGCCATAATTCGTTCCTCATATTTCCCATTTATCCAGTTTCGCGAGCTTTTGTACCAGGCTTGTGTGTAAGGCGAAACAAAAAGTGAAAGATGAACGTTACCAAAAAGAGCTCGTTGGTACACCAGAAGGAGTAGCTGGCCGGATGAAAAAAACGACGCGACGCTCGACGTCCTTTCTTCCAATGCATAAGCGTGCCTTCGTACAGGTATTAACCTCCCTCTCTTTTCCCTTTCTCTTCTCTGTCCCTCGCGTTTGCGCTCTGGCTATAGTCATCGGATTCTCTTTTAGGGACCGTGCTAAGACTGCCAGATGAAAGTATATAACCGGTTCGCAGCTGCAGCCAGACTGGAGACTGGGCATCGGCCGGCAACCAACAACCACACACCATGGCACATCTCCAGGCATACACCATGGCGCCAGGGGCGGATTCACCATTCCAGTTGCATACGAACCGTGTACATTTCGAAACTTTAATCCCATCGACCTTTCGAATCGATCGATTCAACCTTGCCCGGATGAAGAGATCGTTCCTGACAAAATGCGATTTTCTTCGTTGAACGGTTCCGATATTTGACAAGCATCTCTAGCAGATCCTTATCTGTGGATGTCAATTTATGTCACAGGATTTTATCTTCTGTATGTTCTTTTTTATTTTGCTTTGTATTTATTTCGTTGTACTGGAAATGAGTGTAATATCGAGTAACACTTGACTTTATCCTGCGAGGGATACGTGGAAATTGTTTTAAATACTTTTTAGTCTAAAATTAGTCGTCAGTTTTATATAGTTCATTATAGTTCTTATTTCTTATTATAAGTATTAAATGCTTTTAAGATAGTTATTCTTTTTAAAAATTAGTATTGCTAGAGCTTTTTTTTTGAAATGTTTGGAATCCTATGTAGGTAGGATAAAGTTTAAAATAAAAATGGTAAAAAGAATATATAAAATGCTAGATCGAAAATATTAGAATGTTAGATTATATTTGCCGTTTTTATTTATTTTTAATGATATTTGATGCGTCCAAAATGTATAATCGAGGAATCAGTGAACTGTTTTAAGTTATTATACATATTCGTTGGCCATTTGGAGTTAGCAACGCCAACCGACCAATCAACTTTTTGCGATGGCAAAATGGACGGAGAAAATCGACGGAACGTTGGATAAAAGCGTGTGAGCCAAAGTTTTGGAATGTCTTCGCCGTAACATTCTCCCGAACTCCAAAAGTTACTGAACCAATGAAAATGAGGCGAGGGTTATAAATCCAGTTTGTAGCAGTTTGAAGTTACGATTCTGTTAAATCGAAAACGCTGTAGAATGCAGTGAAATTAATTGAATTATATAGATTTAACAGGAAAAGAAATATTAATAAATCTAAATATTAGTGAATTAAAATGGTTTATAATAATTGTTCCACATTTAATTATATCACTTCTTCACATTACTTTTATCCATTAGAACTGTTTACTCGATTACTTAAGCTCTTATCTCCTAAGTAATAAAAAATAATTAGACCAACGTATTATTTTTCTTCCTGCATCGTTAAGAAACTTGTCACGATATCTATCCTCTTTCTTCCCTTTTTTAAAACAGAAGCGTTTCTTTGAGTGAAACTTTACAGAATACTTCATTTGTTGCATTTCATGATTCCTTCTGGAAACTTGGAACTTGTAATTTCCTAACTCAAGAATACCCAATAATCGATAATTAATAATCTATTAACTACGATAATAGGGTAATAAACAATGAATAATAAGCGTATATTTTACACCTAAAATAACTGCTTATTATAGAACACTACAGTCGTACAATGTAGAAGGCATTCTCGGAAGGTAAACGTTTCTCAGAGCTATTTCTACAAATTACAGGGTAGGACTACACACATCCTATAAGTGGTACAAAAACGACAGTAGTCTAATAATTGGTGCTTATCTGCCAAAAATAAATCTAGAAACAATCATTTACGAGGAAATAAGCTATAAAAAATACGGAAACAAAGAAGATGTTCTATTATTTAATAAGCACCGATGTCTTTAGGGTGAATATTAATTGACTGGCTACTCGCAGCAACTGAAGGGTAGCAGAATCGTAATGGCAGTAAAAGAAAAAGAAGAAACGAGAATTGCCGAAGGACTTTGGACAGAGTTTGCCAGCCGAACTTCATGGACGTGGCTCGTTGCGAAGCTGGTCGCGATAAACGTGTACAACGTTGTAAGCGATGAAGGACACGAGAATGCACGGTGGTTATCGTCGGCACATTAGCATGCTCGCTTACGGAGATAATCGTGCGTGGTGCTTCTCGGCTCGTTATGTTTAATGGTCGACGCGAACTGAACGAGCTTGACCCACGATGGTGGGATGAAGAGCAAAGACCAGCGAAACGTTATATCAACATTTCAGAAACGGCCGAATAATCGTCACTTTTCATTTTTCTTTGCCTTTCAAACGATTGCAGAATAGTATTTTGGCGTTTAATACATATATAATTCGTATGAATATATGGAGAAGATCAATGGAAAATAGGAAATAATGGGATTATTCAACATGTAGCAAGTTAAATTTTATTCTGAAAATAATAATTCATCAAATTTAGACGACCTCATACTATACATTGTATTTCATTGGAGAATAAGGCAATAAACGGCTATTATTTTACGTGTTCATTGTTTCGTATCTTATCAATAGAAAGATTTGATCTTTTTTTATTCTTTCTACGCAATTTTTATATCGGGAGTTACGCTATAGAATATAATTGAAGAATTGTACAATAAATATGATAATACATGAATGAAAATGGAAATGGAAGTTTTAATTTATTTATTTACGATCACTTTGTTAATCGTAGATAATTCATTTGTGATTTCTAAAAAGAAGAAAAATGTTATCTTTCGTTCACTAATTCAACGATTTTCCTTATAATACAAATTTCTCAAACGATAAACGGAACAAGTGCAAGAGACGAGACATGAAAGCGTAAACTCGATCATCTGCTGCAGATCATCTGCATCTATCTACTTACACAACTGCTTGCCGGATCATGTCGAAAATAATTGATACCTGCAGCCAATAGTTGTAAAATAAAAGGCGCATTATTTCATTTGAAAACATTTATATGTATCTGACATAAAATAAGCAAGTACGAGGAAAGCTCAGAATATCGTTTAGTTGTAAGGTCCATTGGTAAAGAGCGTTAAGATATACGCATGTCCGCAATTCAGGAAGCACTCGATCCGAGCATGAGGCAACGCACAAACGAAAGGAACTACGTTAGGGCATCGAGCAGCATGTGAGTGAGAGAGCAGTTGGAAGAGGTGAGGAGGTAGTGTCGCCCAGGTGCCCGACCGGCCTTTGCCGAACTCACCTCCACCTCCTCTCCAGGCCGGCTTCTCTCCTCGCCCATTCTCTCTTCAGGACACGCTCCTCTGGTTGTTTCTTGCTCGCTAGCTCCGTCCGTTCCGTCAGTCCGTCTTTTTCCTGCTCGCGAGCTTCTTCCTAACCTCTCGACGAGCTCTACTCTGTGCTTTCCTCTTATCCGTGCCATTGGCCATTAGCGATTGCCGTCCACCGTATCATCAGGCCCCGCAGTAATGGGATCTCTTACGGTCCTACGGTCCCAGTCGTTCGTCGCGCGCCTTCGTCGTGGCTTCCCCACGTTCGGCTCCTTTACGGACCTCCTCTTTCGCTACCACGTGATTTAGCGGGTTATGTCTAACCGCTCTCGACCTTCCGTCTGTCGGATCTACGTTCCTGATAACCCGGACACCGCGGAGTTCACCGATCCGAGCCGCGAGAGTTCGGCTCGTGCCTCCGATCGCGCCGTCTTCAACCGACACCCCAAACCACCATCGGATTCATTGCGTTCGATCTTGTGCTACAAGTTTTTCTGCATCGCTCGTTTGTTGGTGACTTGACAATGTTTTGTGAGTAATCCGCTAGTGGCTATACGACGCGCGCTCTCT
The DNA here is from genome assembly GCA_014737365.1 of Bombus soroeensis. Lineage (NCBI taxonomy): Eukaryota > Metazoa > Arthropoda > Insecta > Hymenoptera > Apidae > Bombus > Bombus soroeensis. The sequence goes on from JACXIL010000206.1 coordinate 405,230, forward strand.
CGGCTTCTTACGTTCCACGTTGGTGTTGGCTTGATGGAAATTGTCATTCGAATGACTTTCTTGTTACCCAACAACGATAACGATTTTGTACCTCTCGCAGGATTTCCACGCTCGCAAATCATTCGCGCGCTACATAAATCACGCGTCGCGATCTTTTACGTCCGCAGTATGTTCGCGCCGATAACAGAGCATTGAAATTCTTTCTTTTTGCCGGTTGTTTCGATTAGCCTGCCATACGATTTTGGGTGTGTACGTGGGCAAAACGACTCTTGGACGTCTCCGTTGCAGGTTTCTTCGCTCGATCAATCACGCGACTTGCCAGTTCGGTCATATTAGCGTGAGAGAATTCCGGATACTTTGATTTGCATAAACGCCGTAGGTACGTCTGAATTTCACTTATTGCAGCTTGTTAACGAGTTTATAAGATTACGTAAAACGCAAACCGGTAAGTGCAGCTCTAACGATTCTTCCTGACATTTCCTAATTATTCGCATGATTGATAGGTATGTCTATAATGTTAAAAGTTTGTCTCGTACCGATCATTTTTCCTTCAGAAAGATAAAGTTATTTCTATCGTTAAATATAGGGATCTGAACAGGATCAAATTTCAATAGTTAGAGATCGATAACACTTTCCTGAAAATATGGTTTCGCTTATGAAAATGACATTTCGATGATTTAATGACTGATCTAGAAATGCGGTAACTCTGGTAGACTGATTTCTAGTTGTGGACAGACATGGTGATGATCACACGATTTTGAGTATTGAACAATTTGATCGGTTCGAAAGCATTCTCGGTTTTAAACCATTTCCTCTTGATTGGTAGTTTGTAACGTTTGAAAAAAGAATTAAAATTTCTTTGTCGGTTAACGTCATGCTCTAAATTACAATGGTTTCATTTCTGTTAAAACCTTATGAAAAATTCATTTCGATTTTATAAGAATAATCATTTCAATATCGTACTCGTACAATTTTACTCTTATATCTTTACTTATGTATATTTTTCTATCAATTGTGCTTTAAATATTGTATATAGATATATTGTATTTTGGCGAATAATTCTTAATATTTAAAAATAGATATAATAATAGTAATTTTCAAGTAACTTAAATAATACTGCTTATATGAATAAATAATAGTTTTTCGAAACTTGTACATATTTCTCTTCTCTCCGTTCCTGTGTTTATATTCTAGGTAATCGTAAACAGTTTAAATTCCAGGTAATGACGTAACGGAAACATACACGATCTTCGCGCCCCAAGCTCGTTGTCGAATTTAGTTTACTGTCGATTGCCTGACGCGTAAATACCTTGCGATAAGTTGCGTAGTTTCTACATTGCCGTGAGGTAGGAAAGTATATACGTATTTCAATCATTGTTAGTGCATCATTATATTCACACTTCATTTGTCAAGTAATTACGCGTATAATCTCAATTATCGAGGTAATAACTATAATAACGGTTAGAAGTAATTGTAGATTTTATTCGTGTCAATTTAAGTTTCCGAACGTTCATTAGAATTTTGTGGCATAATTACTTACGATTTAACCTACAGATCATTATACAATCAAATCGAAATAAAATCAAATTACCGGATTATAGTTTAACAATTCCATATTTAGTACTATCTTTCATATTTAGTATGGTTTAGGACGTTCGTCGGAATACTTTCCTTTCTTGATCGGATCAGTTTATTTATTACACTTCAATAATTATTTGATAAAATTTAAGTTCTTAAATTCGCCACTAAACTAAAATACCAGTGTATCGTATTAAAGCTTCGTTTTCTTAGTGACAAAAGCGAAACTTCTTTTTTCGTGTATAATGAATTTGAATTTGGCGTTCTCTATTGACAACATAACCTAAAAGGCGGAAATTGACAGCGTAAATGATTAATATTTCAAACGGGAGAAACGATACTATCTTTAAATATTCGTGTGAGATAATACCATGTTTTTTTATTTAGTGAAATAGTGTAGATTAGAAAATAGTGGACTAAACGTGAAAATGAGTGTGAAAAGTGTTGTGTGGAATAAAGACGTATAGTGAAGCAGTGAATGTAATTTTAAACATCGCTATAAAAAGTGTAAGAAGCTCGAACACCGATCAAGTGATGCAGTGTTATACAATGCGTAAAGAAAAAGTTGTCAAACGTGCATTCTCTTTGCGATTAACGTGACCAGCGTTTTTGTGAAACATACCGGAAACACTGGTAACCAGATGGGAAGTGATGTCTACCTATTATGGCAGAACCGTTTTCGAAGAGATTCGCCACAGCTAAGGTAAGATTCATCCTTGTCTATTCATTGTTTCATCTTATTGTTTAATTTATATACACACCTTACATCTGAGTAAGCTATCGTTATATATAAATGATATAGAGATATGTATTTATTTAAAATCAATATAGTCATTGCTGGTATCAATATGATACATACTCGTATACATATTATTCAAAGTAGCAAAAACTTTAACAATGAAGACAATAGAGAAAACCAATAATTATGTGCGTGTATATATTAACAAAGTAAAACAATTGATTTTGATCATGATAGGCGTATTATGAGGTATATTACATCAGTGACAATATCATCGCGATATAATTTTCGCCTGTCAATTACAATTAAAAGAAATTGTCGTCTACTTGACTGTATGGGTTACGAAATACATATCACGAATCTGGCATTGACGTATACGAAGCTTTTAGTTGCCTACGGTTATACGTTCGAGACCTTTTAAGTGCAGGTCCCAACGAGTATGTAATTTTCATGTACGATTCCCTTCCTCCTCTCTTCTTTCCCCGCCATCCTTTCTTCTTCTTCCGAATGGTCCGAGCGAAACGATCGAGTACATGCACGCCAGCACATGCTCGTGCATTTACGCTTAAGTTTGCGCATTTATACGAAACGAGCGTGCACACACGTGTGTACGTCTATACGTCCTGCAAATTCAATGGATCGGTACATCGGCACTGGAAAGGTTCTTCTTTCTTTCAAATCCTTCTCGTTTTCCGCTGCTTCAAAATGGAAAGAGGATAAATTTTGGGATTTTCGTAATTGCCAAGTCTAAATGTCTCGTAGACAGCCATTTTCCTTTCCCATTGGCTTAGTTTTCAAGCAGCACTGTCGAATAATCTGTAATTTAAGACGAGCCTTCAAGATCGAACATTTATGAAATATTTCAATTTTGTACGTTTTGTTGAGGGATAATTTTGCTTAATATTAATTATTTAATGTTAAGATGTAATGAAATTTGTGCTTGAAAAAATCAGCGTGAAAATGGCAGTCCAATATGGCATATAACTTAAAAAAAATTTTTAATTCTTATATACTAAAATATACACATTACAATTCGACTTAATCTATAATTAATAATTGCAGTCGTAGTAGCACTGAAACAATTGCATATCTACACATTTGTAAAACATAAGGATCTCACATACTTTTAATTTCGAAAGTATTATTCACTTTTCTTTAGCTCTTCAATTTCATTTCGATGAAACATTTAGAACAAAATAGATAGCGCTGAAATTATTTCATTTAGAACTTTTCACAGATAATATGTGATTCTTCATCTTATTCCGCGTATTATTCAATTATCCTTTACATTTTTGATACTTTGTATTTCACTGAGGTGTGTAATTGAGTTCTGTATTCTAAAAGAGAACCGTAAATCGTGATCCTCTTTAGTGGAATCAGATGTATGTGCGTATATTTAATTGCTTGTTGCATGCAACCATTTGCGTGCAAGTTGCAGTTACACTTAGGTAGGATCACCGATGGTTAAAACGGTTTCGAATTAACCGTTAAGTGCAATCGGCGATTGCTACGGTTTTCGATACCTCATTTCCACTGAAAGAATACTTTCGATACAGTTCGTTTTTTTGCGCAACGATCGTTAAGCAAAATAATGTACGGAAGTAGAAAAGCTTTTTAAAGTAGTTGCATTTATACAGCAGTTGAAAGGAAAGCTTTTTACTGTTCGCTAAGAATATAATACTTGTTCTTGGCAATTCGCCAATTTGCAAACTTAGAAAAGAAACGTATAAATTGAATATAAAAAAAATGTGAGGGATAGGAAAAATTGCATGTAATTAAATTGGAATCACCAATTTTTATAGTCTTTTAAATGTAATATTGTTAACATTATAATTATAAGTTAACTTTATTATTTAATAATTAACTTTATTAGTTTATTAATACAATTTGATTTCGTACTACAAATTCATAATTATAAGCTTCAAAGCTTAACGAAATAACATAGGAGATAATCAAAGAAGAGAAAATACAAAAGTATGTAATCAGTTTTATATATATATGTAGATCTATTTGAAAACCGTTTGGAAAATAAAAATATTGTGTAAGACATTGTTGATATGAAATAGGTACAACCATAAAACATAAATTAATACAAGCAGAAATATCCTGTATACGCATGATTTTCTCATTTTTTCAATAACTCACCTTTTCGACAACCAATCAGGTGAAAATAAAAGCAGAGAGAGATCTTGCAACATGTAATTTTATCGTGTTTCGAAGTCATTGACTTCAACTTCCTCATACCCTTCACGAAAGCTCTTCTTCGCCCACACAAACGCACCGTGCGTGCAAACAAGTATCGTGTCCTCTACATTTTTTACTTCACGTTGTCAAACTTTTTCGTTGCAACTTCGATGCAGTGGCAAGACTGATAACGAACTCTTCTCTTGCTTCAGGTTTAAGTAGTTTATCTTGAAGTTCGTACGTAACGAATTTCTTGTTTGAGTATGCACGTGAAACAAATAAATTCCGCGATATCTTCGTAATTAATACCTTTACTTATGACGTATTATGTGGCTTCCAGAAATAAATAACAACTAACAATCCAATATATATTTACTTTCTAATTTAAGATGTAGTTATGCAAATGCTGAAATCGATAGATTTTAAAAGTTAAGAAACGTGAACAGCGTTTATTAGTGAAACTTCCTTTTAAATATGAACTGTAGAAACGAATTTGTTTTTACTTTTCGGAATCACAGCTAGCAGTTTACTTACTCTGATCCTTTTTACGTGTTTTCTTGATTTTCTAAATTAATATATACTCTCAGAGTGCAACAACATTTAAAAAGTTGCAGATTTTCCAAAAGATCTTAGAAACTCACGAGATAATATGATACAAAAGTAAAAAACATCTTCAAATATTTCGTTTTAAGTAAAATACACAATAATTAATATTTGTTATAAATATGATCGGTTATATAGCTGTATACATATATTTTTGAAGAATGAATAATTACAATCTGTATTGTATTTTTATTTTTAACTATAATTAATACAATATAGATGTAGATAATGTATTTAGCTGTATACTTAATTCTTTTTCTTACTTCTTTTCTAATTTTACTTCAAGCGATGTTATAGCTAACAACTGTTATAATCTTTGTAACAAATCTTGTAAGTACTTGTTCAATGAAGAAGCGCGAAATCAAACATTACGTTCCAGTAAAACTGTCATGATCATTTTCATTCGTAAATAAAGCGATACATATATTTAATTTCGTTTAAGCATAAACCAACAGTCGCATACCTATTTGGTTTTTACATTTGTATTATACTTCACTTTCTTCTAGATAATTTATTTTTCAAGTTTAATTTACACCATGATCGTAAATTTTCTTCGTAATTACTTGAATGCAAATCTGAGTCGGATGGTATCCACTCACGAATTTCTACGAAAATTTTTACAAAATCGAACATATTTCATTGAAAGTGGTGTGCGTGTGGTGGGACATGACAGCGACCCAACCGATTCTGTCTTTTTTCGGGACATAAAAATTCTTACGCTGCAACTTCTTCGCGTCGCTTCTCGACTTCAAAGACTGCATGCACGGTAAATCTTGCTGCACCGCCGCAGCAGGGAATGTAATTGATTTCACTGTACGTAAGTGTTAAACGAGAATAGATGTTCAACGCACATGCTATAGTTATCGCGCGATTTGATCTTTCGTAAGTTTCAAGGAAACGTACTATCTATTCTTCTAAGCTGCTTCTCGATTTTCCTTTCGCCACAATGTTTCCCATTGGAATTCTTCGATGTAGAAGGAACGTTAATTTCTATCGATACGGGTTCCCGTTACCATTTATACTTCACTTGTACTATGTACATTAATAAAACTCTTAGTCGATGTAGGCTAAATAATAAATTTGATAGCGACAAGTATTTTTGTCATTTATATTATTTGCCTTCGTTTCGGCAGGTCAAGTATTTCTATTTTATTCACGTAAAAGTTCAAAATTTAATAATATTAAATTTACATAAATTTAACGCAGAGGTATAGTTGTTCTTTGTCGTTATTAATATACCAACAAAGTAATACATACAAGTGTGTGTATAGTATGAACAGAGAATTTCATTTACATGTAAGTGCGAGTGATAAAAGAAATTGAATTAAAAGTTGCGTGTTTCTCAAATCGTCGACATGCTATTAAGAATAATGTATATGTACATGCATATATCGTTTTCGTTTATCCCATCGATATGCATGAATCGCATGGTGTAGCGACATCAAATGGAAACGGTTCACATTAATCACATTACATAGAAGTAAATCAACAATGTATAATTACATACACATTTATTACACATTTCGTACTGGGATGTTTAAAAACGTGTTACAGTATCGTGATATATTATTACTTATGCAATTTTGAATGAAGAGATACTCGTATAAATTACGTATGCAATATGTAATACACATGTAAGAAGTTATTACAAGAGTCTTCCTCAACTTTAATAAATCTCAACTTTGCTGTAAGCTTCCTTTTATATATAACTAAAGAATTGTACTGTATTAGGAATTAATTCATCAAATTTAAAAGCTGAATTCACTTACAAATAGCTTATCATTATCTCGAAAAATCAATTGTCCTTCGTTTGATAATTTGAATTATTTAAATGTCGATTTTTACTTGAAACCTGTTATTCCTTTATTTTACCTTTTCAATCATTCGCTATCTCAGAATTGGTATATACTCTTTGTGAATTGATAATTTAAGTATATCAGTTAACGGAACTTCTTGTGATAAATCAAGTTAATGATTATATGTATAAAATACACCTGTGGATAATATAGCTAATACATACACATGTGCATCTCGTCTTCCAACACTGCCCATATAAGATCAAATAATAGCAAATTGTGGTAGTGAATCGAACGATGAAGCCGTTAAAGTGTATGCAATAACGTTCAGGTTCGATTTTCATAGGTGTAGAAGATAAAGGAACTATCGTTGAAAATAAAAGAACGATCCTTCCAATTATAATAAACATCATGCTTGCCGCCTTAAACGTTAAACGTTTTACAATCGAGCTAAACCGTTTCTTCAACGCCACGACTTCATACTTCGCCGATAAATTCTTGTAACGAAGCCTAAGCCTTGTCTATGTAATAAATATGAATACGAGTATCGGCAGCGGTCTGCTCGCGAGCCTTTCAGCATCAATTTCGTATCGTTCACGCTCGATCTCTAATCTACCGAGGAATCATAGATAAAGTACAGTTAAAAATAATCCATATTGCCGACGTTCCTTTCTACATTCCTCATCGAAGCTACAAACTGCATTCCTTGAGCATGCTGGAACACCCGGCTCTGAAGACCAATCAATTTCTTTCGACGCTACCGCGGCACTCAGGATGCGTTTAGTAAAACTATTTTTACATAGCCGTAAGCATTCGTCCTGCTCGCGCGAGTCGCGATTCGCTCCGACACTTAGTTAGTTAGCTATACCGACTCCCGTATTTGCATATATGCAAATCGCATTTTCAAAGTTTTTGCCCGAAGGTGAACGGACCGCCGATTTTTCACCGGCTAATGGATGTCGATCATTGTAGTAAAGCGTCTGTTGATTAATAAACGACGTCAAATAGCGTTTTGTAAAGTTTGTAAGAGGGAAAAAGGAACGTGGATTGCGGCGAGAACATATGCTTGACATATGATGTCTACAGGATGCTTCTATAGTGTGATAAAACAAATATGAGCAGTAAAAAATATTTAATCGATATACGCAGGTGTTAAAATTAATTTTTTCCGTCTAAAGTCTATTCTGTGTTGTATGTCGTCGCTCGAAAAATAAATCATAAATTGAAAGTTTAGTTTAAATTACTATTTATGGTGTTACATAAAGACTTTCGTCTATTCGTCGACGTTAGTAAATCTGAAAAATCCATATGAGTTTTGTATTTAACAGATATGAGTCTTTTATTAAGAGACAGATTGATCATACGAAATAAGCGATTACTTAAGCTCTGTAATCAATTTGAATATCATGAGTCTATCGTTTATATTAGCAATTGCAATCGTAATTTATTGTAGCAAATAATGCGAAATGTGGTTTTTCTTTATCTTTCATTTATGTGTTTGTATAACGTGAAATATCGCTATAATTAAGATTTTAGTCTACCGATTCACTTACTACATATATCCTATCTTTTATATTATGAAATTTTTTAAATAATAAAGACTACGAGTTTGGCCATCACACATCGTCTTGTACGGCTTTTCGTACAATTCGTGCAAAAATCTACAAATTCTGAACATTTTTGCCGCGAATTTTATAATCTCTTGACCATTGTTGCGTTTATGCCTCGTTAAGGAGTATTCGCCATTATTCCAGTAATTCCCGACATACGGAATGCACATTGTTCTTGTACAATGTCCGCGTAATTTAACACTCCTCGATGAGCATCGTTGAGAATAAAGGCTGGTCTCGAACCATTCAACTATTTCAGTTACGCAAATGTTCTTTTTTTCTCTCGCTGCTTTCTCCTATTGTTTGAACGAAGGCAATTTTTACTTTCCATTCTATCTTTTTTCTAGCAGATATTACGACAAAATTCACAGGTTGCCATAAGCTTTCTGAACGTAACAATTATTCTATAAAATTGCATACATTTGTACGATTAATTATGATTAATTGATGTAATCCCTGTTTCATTTTGCACTGTAATATCTTGGAATATATGAAATTTTAACGACAAAATGTTGCATTAAATTACGCATTAAATAAAATTGATTGTGTACATACACATTCTATAAGAACTTTTTATATAGAGATTTTAAAAAGATTAAACTTGATCTCTCCACTTAAAATATAGGTACGTAATCTGATTTACTTGGTAGGTTATAAACATTAATTTTTGTACACAATTTTATTGTAAAATGGTTTAGTTGACTATTATCATAAACTTCAATTTTTCTCTTACAATGGTTTAAGTGGTATTTCATAAATTGCTCAACAATACGTGATTTTTGTTATTTTAACAAACGGAATCATTTCCAGAAGCATAAACCTTTATCTTTAACGAACACAATATAATACTTATAGTAATATAATAATCATATGTATTATATATTATTTTTTACAAATTTTTTATTAATTACAGCAAGAACTCTTCTCCATATACAAATATTTATAATACTTTCTCATTTTCACGATCGTTTGAAGCTTTCTAAAAGACATTTTTTCGTAAATGTAAAAATGCGAAACGAAAGAGATTCGAGTAAAAATATATTAAAGATATACGTATAATACAATCGAATAATATTACTTTTGTCAAATTTATTGCCACTTTAAAGTTGTGGATATGAAATAGTAAATACAGAATTAAATAAAGTATTTAAATCCAATAATAGCTATTTAAATAATGCAGTAAATCTTATAGATAATTAAAAGAAATAATCCACGTGATTAAGCATCCATGTTATGGTTAATAATATTTTTCAAAGTGACAAAATGAAATTATGATTCTCAAAATGAGAATTATGTACTCGATTTATAAGATCGCAGATGAAATATTACAGTCTCTTTTTACTTATTTATTGTTACACTTTATTGCCACGTAGCTGATATAAGTACATCCATCTTACCGCACTTTGCGGTTTCTTATACCGTTGCCTATAACTTACGAGCACACATATTAGAAATCGATCAAGCTCCTGCGTACCGGGTGTCGTAAAAAGCCGTCATTAAAGACGTGTGAAAACAATTATGTCTGATGTTAACCAAATTGGTAACAAACTGTTATTACTAAACTACTACTTTGTACAAAGAAGCATAACGATTAAAACATTTAAAAATAATCTGAAACTTCAATTAAAATTGTATCTTTTTCGTTTTAAACGGTACACTTTTGATTTTACAGTAATTGATAATAATTTGTTAAGTTGTTTGTTCTTTAAGTTACAAATATAGTTTAATAGAATATTAGTAAAATATCTGAATAATATTTTTTTATGAAAAATTTTACTTTTTTATTTTCAAGTCCTTATATGCATTTGATATATCATTTATAATAAAATCTAATAAACAGCAAATCTTCAAAATAATTTTGTTTCATCTTATTTAAATGTTTTATCATAAAATATTTTATCTGGTTATTATGGTTAAAATAATTGTATTATATGTGATTTTAAAAATATAAATAGGTGTTGTATATATATATATATATATATATATATATATATATATATATATACAATATATATATATATATATATCTGTTTTAAAAAATAATTTTTATCTTTACTATAAATTCTGGTACTCGTTTTATATGATAAAAGTGACTAGAAAACGTGATCATGTCGAGAATTGATGGCCCAGTATATGCACTAGTTTAGTAATTTTATACTATTACTAAGTCTTTCATATTAACGGAAGTTTTACAGAAAATTATGGTGCAATGTAATTGATGGCATAGAGTATAAGTTTTCCCTAGAACATAAAGGGCTTCTTTGTGCTCTTATTGTTAATGTAGCATATAATGTAACATAGTTATTAACTTTAATTTCTGTGTACAAGGTGTCCATAGAGATCTAATTCTTATTAAAACTTCGCATAATCTTCTCTATCTTAAGAACTTCCGATAAAGTTCTTGAGCGGCAAGTTGTTATAATGTTCCATGTAATGTTACCGGCTCTCAATGCTATCAAAATTCATTGCATGTGAGATAAAGTAATTTTTCAACAAAACTGATAATTCTATTGGCTTTGAAATTCCACAGAAACTTGAATATGTATATATGTACATTACTTTATAAAAGTTTCAATGGTGGATAAACGTGTTTTTAGGAAACATTTCCATTTAGATTAAATTTATCTAATCCTATTACACGTGCAGTGTAGGAAAACGAAGGTAGATTCATAATTTTTTTTGAAAATGAAATAAGTATTTAACGACTGATGGTACTTCAGTTAATCCTGCACTTCGTTTATGCTAAGTTTGATCTACGTAATCGAAGTATCGAACAATGGTGTGGCAATCATATTTTCTTCTCTTTATACGTTCTAATGAATTTAATTAAAATTTTAACTACCTCAATTATTCATTAGCTTTGGTACAACTTGGCAAACTCCTCTCTGTTTTTCAAGTTGAAAATTTCACTTGAAAAATCGTTTTGACTCCATCGACGACAAGTAAAGTACCATTGCTACACACGGGTTGAACGATATTCCGGAAACTGATTTCTCCAGAAGAATTAAAAAGTTTTATTATCGTGCTATTTGGTACATATCTATAGAATTAGGTTCCAGGATAGACGTAGACCGAGGAGCAAAGTCGTTTTCTAGAAAGTTTAATTTTTTATTAATCTGATTTCAAAACCTAGCCTTTTTTTTATTAACCCAATCTAAGTCCTAGAATCGATTTACATAGTACAACAAATGTAATTTTATAAATAATAACGTTATATGGTTTATCTTACTACGTTACTTCCGTACTTTCTCCACTATAGGAAAGCTTCGATCAATATCGAATCTCATCATTTCATAACTAATAACTCGATTAAATTCACCAAATTCTATTCCATCCTATCAGCGATTCTTCTTCCCCAAACTTTTTCTTTTGACAAAGTACCAACTTCCAAGAGAAAACTGGTCATCGAATCGGGATCGAAGCGATCAGATTCGCTAGGAAGACAGAAAAGCAAAGAAGAGTAGACGAAAAAGTAAAAAGGGAGAAGAAAACCAGATCCGTGGATGTCCATTCAGAAATTTTGCTATTCGAGTGGTATCGGAACCTGGCCGGAGAACGCGGTGGGAGTAAAAGGGGCCCAGCGGCCAGGAAAGTAGGATGATTGAAGCGGCGCGGCAGTGGTGGGAGTCATGGGAGCCTCGACGGGGACGACCTTGCTGCGTGTGTGTACCGTGTATGCGAGATGCTGACACACGGGACTCTCGGAGTCTCGAGGCAAGACGGTGTGGACCCGTGGACTGTCCCCATAGTACTCCGCAGAAGCGGCCCTGTGCAAGAGCACCGGCCCGATCTGCCTGGCAGTGTCTTATTACGCACGTTGCGGCACTTACCGCACGCGAGATTGCGTGCACGCGTGCTCTCTCGCCTACAACGCGAACGCGCCGTGCCGTGCCGTGCCGTGCCGTGCCGTGCCGCGCCGCGCCGCGATGCCGATGCACCGGTGACTCGTGACTCGTGACGCACGTTTTTCCGCGATGCATGCGCGCCGCATTGGATTTCTCCATGGGTGAACTTTCGAAGGTCGTTCGTCGACGTTCGTCGACGAGCATACGGGACTCCTACGACTCTAGACTAAGTTTTCACATGGAACGCCAGATTCTTTTGCCTTCCACGAACATCGACGGGGATACGCTTGTTGTGCACACCTCGGTCACCCGATTAGAATAGCTGCTGATCTCGTATGCATGCACGTCCGAGACCAGTCTTTTGGAATTCGTTGAAATTCGCTTGCGCGAACGAGAATCGAATCTCTCACGGCGAATAAAAATATCGTTGGTCTTTCTGATGTTCATCGAATTTTCTACGCTAGAAGGATAATAGGATTTATAGAGGAAGAAAAGATAATTACATAGTGGGAATTACGAAAAATAAAGAGTCCTCTTTCGTTATAGTTTCATCGTTAATGTGCAGTGTGTAATTGTAAACAGTGATGAGTTTCCTGTCCGGGTGAAGCACCCCATGATCGAATTAAACAAACGTACGACTGTTGATACGTCATTAAGCGGATTTAATGAAAGAGCGCAAGCATATTTTTCCATTGAACGACGTCGATGAAAGGCATCATTATGCAAATGGCATTTCAAGATTGACGGACAGGGTTGCTTTCCTCGACAATGCATGCGTGCCAGTATTTCTGGATGAGTAGACAATTAAATGACGTTCGCGCACACTTAATGAAAGGATTGGTTGATCTTGATTAATGGTGCTAGAATTAAGTGTGTGTAACTTGATCGACGGGGGATTCCTTTATTCGGTTAAGCGATGAAATATATTATTATGTAGTGTTCGCTGTAGAACTGACAGCTGAAATTGTTTTGCCGCAGTCCATGCATGCCTGACAGGATTTCTTAATAAGTGGATAATTAAACCTTATTGGTGAACGTTTAAAGAAGTAATTATTTCGTCTTAATTAGTCGGAACGTGTGTAATTATGTAATTCGGCTCGGAAGAGAGAGTACAACTGTACGATGCTCCTTACGAAAACCTTACGAAAATTATTATAAAAGTATGTCCTCTAGGTAACGAATATCGAAACATTGTCAATATTTTCAAAATTGTATTCCATTAACTTCTGACGAACTTTTACGATATTTATACTTTTGACTTTTTATCTTCTATATAATATGTGAGAATATTTTTAGAACAAAAGACGAGACGATGTCTTAAAGATCGAATTTCGGTTAAATTGTAATAATTTAATTGCAATAAATCTGATTTAAAGTTGAATATGAGATGATACACAAATCAAAGTTAATTATATGCACTTGCTTTACGGTCCACATACCTATAGAATATTGTCAATGTATCCGCGTCATAATTTACTAGTGAAGTGTTCACTCAATTGTATGCATATGCATCGTTGACGCATGACATATGTACCTTTCTTAAGTGTTTACTTTCACAGCTTTGAAAGCGAAGTTGACAAAGTAAGATTATGAAACATCATAAAATATATCGTCAGTTTTATTCAAAGAAGCAGTAAAAATTCGAATATAAATTGATTATACTGTAAAATTTTACACTTTCTGCAATCATGCTATTACTAATAGCCGGTATATTATAATTATATCAATGAAAATAATTGATGTTTTCACATAAAGATAAATTATTCGTATGATCGATAAATCTTACATAACGGAAGATTGATCCACGTTTATGATGATACGCGTTCAAGGAAAAATTAAGTCAGGAAAGTAATCAATTTTCTCCCAGTTCGAAACGGAATACACTCTGCTTAAAGCATGTTGAAATGTATCATTAGAATGAATTAATGACGAAACATTTTAGAAACGGACATTTTGAAGTACGGTTGTTTTAACGATTTCTAATTAATATATGTCTCTCGAGAGGTAACGGAGCAACGATCGATTAAAAATCCAACTGGGGAAAGTCTTGGAGCAAGATCATGATAATCGATGATTTATCGAGGAGAGATTTTGGTACGTGTTACGTTAAATCATGTCGGATTTCGATAAAATACTTAATTGAAATTGCATCCCCGTGAGAAATTTAAAATAGGATTGCACCGTTATTATTAATATTACCAGGAATCGTGTTTGAATTGAATGGTCGACGTAATTAAAGCGCATACCATAATCCAATGAAACTCGTACTATAGCGCACATACTTAATTAGATGAATGATAATTAATGAAACTGGCCAAGAGTCTGTGATTAAACGAGTGCTGATTAATTAAAACGGATTTCACGAATATCTATACGCGATACGACTTGCTTCTCGCGTTAAAAATCATCGCTCGCGTGCTCATGAAACCTTCACGCGTATCACGAACGTACTCGATAACACTGGACACTTTGTACGTAGACGTTTTATTTATTAATACCTTTCGCCGAGGATTAATCGTAAAGTATCACGCAAATTTGTTTTAAAATTTCGCTTTGCCGCCACGCAAACTTATTTTAAAAGTGTAATCTATTTTCTTAAATAGCTCGTCGTCGGATACTTAAAATTAGCGTTTTTCATTTGCGCGAGATAAACGTCGAGCCACGAAACAGTCGGAACGAACGCGAGATAGAAATCTTGTTGCCAATGATCGAAGATCCAGAGGCGCGACCTTATTGATGCACCCGCGAATCTCTCGTTGCAAAATGTATCGGGGTCAGTTCGAATGCTGTTCACGTTTTACACAACGTTCTGGCCATCCTGCGTCAAGATTCTTCGTCACGACTCCCAAGACTAAGAACACGAAAATGTCAACAGTTGCGACGTGACCGAGTTCGGTAAGCGCGACGAAGTATGCCTGCCAGCAAATGTGCCGGGGATGCAATTTCACCGGTGATAACGTAACAAACCCACCTCGAAACGAGGCTCGAAGGAAACGCGCATACTTTTTGCCTGAAACAACACCTACCGGGAGCAATTTGGAGCGTGTCGGGCCATTTTCGAACGTGATTCATTGCTCCGTTGCCCCTTCGACTCCGATACGAGCGGATACCACATTTAGCCTCTCGTTTCTGTCTCGATCTTACTCGTAATAATATCAACTTCGATGCAGGAAAGCATAATTTTACTCGACTTTTAAAATTCCAATTGGTTTTTAGGCAAAGTAGTGGAATACGACTGTAATAGAAAATTACGATACTCGGTAGAAGGAGCATGAGTGTAGAGAAATAAACTTCGCAATGATACGACATGAACCAGCCATAAGTTATTTCGTCTCTTTGCTTATTGAACTCAAGCGTTCACTGAAATCAATTAATCGAAAGTAGATTAGGACTGACGTTCGATGTTTTCAAATATCGCGAATAGTTTGTTGCAGCTGTTCACTTGACTACGTTCAAGTCCACTTGCGAAACGCCTGAACGCGTTTCTCGAAACTAGTTTTCGTGGTCAGCAGGATTAATGACACGAAAGTGATCGCGTAGGTCTCTGCGGCGTAGAAGTGGCGTGGAACAGAGCGTTCGCCGGGCATGTTTAGACGAAAGTGACAGTGATTAGTGACCACGGTGCATACCTCCGCGGAGCGCACGGCAACGCGGGACTCCTTTATGATTTCGCAAAATTGAACGAATCGTTGTGCAAAAGTGGCCGGTGAAAGTGACCAAGTTTCTCTCCAGAAGTTTCTTTCACTGCAGGAAAGAAGCGATAGCGAAAAAAAAGGGAGAACATCGTCCTCGTAGATTAATCTTCGTTAAACAAATATGTGCGTTACTATAAATTTCAAGATCGCGTCAGTTTTCAAGATATCGCGTGATAACGATAAGTGTTAACGCGGAACTGTGTCGAAACACTATTCGAGATTTGTAATGTACGTTTCGTGTTATGAAGGGCATTTCTTTTTTTTTTAATATTCAGGGAAAATTATGTTTGTACACTATGCAAGTTAATGGTCTAACGATCAAACGTTTAAGTTGCACAATTTTTTTCTTACATAAATGTCGCGAGTGATCAAAAATTCAATGACAAGGATGTAATTTTAAATATTACGCCATTAAAGGATTGAGTCATTCGGTAGCCTGTTAAATAAGGTGTTAGTTAAGTAAGGTCCAGAAATTTTATACGTGTTTAGTGATTCGGCTATTTGTATGTGATTATAACAATGAGAAACCGGAAAAAGAATGATTACTTCCGCACGTCACGCGTTGGACAGGTGGTTGATCGGTGGCGAACGAGACGGCGAGCAATTAACGAAATATGCAATTAAAAGACCGAATAGACAGGGATAATTGAAACATCCATGGGTGGAAAGGAGGAAGAAGAGGCTGGGGACGTAGCCGTCAAGATGCCGGAGGCCACTCTGAAAATATTCAACGGTGTACAGGTAGGCGTCCGAAGTGTTTCCATTTCCCCGAAACATCCGATACAGTCGTACAAATTAGGAAACGCGTGAATTTTGGGGTGCATTCGAAAACGAAAGAACGAACTGTTCGCAGTTCGTTGCAATCTGCCTCAATTAATTCGGCTGGAGAGTTCGTTTGCCGCGTTCGTTTTCACGCTGTTATCCTTTCTTCGGAAGAGTGCGTGGCCAGAAAGGGAGGCGATGGAATTTATTATCTCGTTGAATTATTAGGTAAACGTACAGGTTAGTCTTAAGGGCGTGTTAAACGACGAATATAAATTGTAGCCGAAATTGTGGTTGCCTGATTTATGCTTTTCATATTACGTATAGTTACGACCATTGGGGCTACCGG
The DNA here is from genome assembly GCA_014737365.1 of Bombus soroeensis. Classification (NCBI taxonomy): domain Eukaryota; kingdom Metazoa; phylum Arthropoda; class Insecta; order Hymenoptera; family Apidae; genus Bombus; species Bombus soroeensis. The sequence goes on from JACXIL010000206.1 coordinate 422,391, forward strand.
TTTTTAAACTAATATGTGGGTTTAGGAAATTAAAATTATTTGCGAGATATTTTATGACGTTCTTCAAGGCAATGTTCCTCCAGTTCTCCTTTACTCCTGTTCGTTTTTTGTTGATTGAAGTTTGGAACAGTTTAAACGAAAGAGTTAAAGAATTTGTCGAAACGCCTTGTAATTGAAAGTGTATTTTAATATTTTGATATTTTATCATGAAACTGATGTTTCTAGTTTATGAATGAAGTAAATAACTCAACTACTGAAAATCTTAATTGTCATTGAATTCATTTATTCATTAAACACGTGTAATTTCTAATTATATCTCGATGGTATTCTCTAATTGCCAATAACATTCAGATATCGAAGATACAGAAACTTGATTATCCAAACTAATTGTAAATGTTAATGTTAAGTAGGAAGCAAAATATTTAGGTAAAAATGTGTAATTTCTCTCAATTTTCATCTGGTTTTTCAATTTTTCTTACGGGGGATTATTTCCGACTTTTCTAGTAAAAGATTGCTCCGTTAATCGAGGTAACAACCGAGATTTCACGTCGTTCTACGTATTACATATTAACAGGTTCAGCAGACGGATTGAAATAGCAAAGTGTGATAGAAGTATACGCCTTCAGAAAACTAAAAAAAACATACATGATTCATAATGTGCGATACGCATCCTGAGAGTATGCCATAACTCACGTACAACAGCTTTTTCTGTTCCATAGCAACGTCTATCGTACATTTCCTTTTTCCATTCATCGTTTCTTTCTCTGTCTTGTCTGTCTAACAGCGCATGCATATGTCTATTTGCCTTCTTCGTTGTTTATCTGCTTCTGTCACTCTTTCTATTTTTATTCTGCACATCTATTTGTCAGATTCATATATAGAAAGGATCAGAGGCTGAAAGAAAATTGCTTATAATTTATAGCAGCCCTTAAGGATGTTGTACTTAGGGCACAGTAGATACACATTGATTGATGATAAATCCTTTGGAATGCTCTATGAAGTTCTATGAAGAATTATATAGTAGTATAATGTAATATAATAGAACCCTGAAATGGATATTACAATGTGAAAATGTTTAAAAAAACTTGCATATCATGTTTCTAAAATTTTTATTTTCATGCGAAGTGAACGTATGCTTTGAACTGTATGTAATTTCCAAAACTGATAGTATTTTTATAATACTAATAACGAAGATATTTTACCATATTAATTGTGTATTAAAAGTTATTTAAAAGTACGAGTATATAACTTATTATATTCGAGTTTTTTTAAGTGAAAGACGCTTTTATAATATTCTTCGAGGTGCGAACGAATTTATTGCTATCAGATAGATAGCAATATTATTAGTATAACGATAATTCTATATCTCTGTTTATTAATAATATAAGAGACAACATTCTTACAAATATATACGTGCGAGAGATATAACACTTATTCGAAAATCAACGTGTGAAAAGTAAAATCTATTTTCATTTTCGATTGAAGTTTGCGTCCTCATTACACGCATGGAGAGACTAACTTCATATTACTGAATAGGCTCAATACATGTTGCGCGTCTTGTCGACAATCGTCTTTCATAGCCTGTAGTAAAATATTAAAACGAGTAATAAAGCAAGACTGTGTCAAATTAACTAATCACTGCAAATAGCTATGTAAAAATTAGTAAAAGGATATACGAGTTTATGAATGATAGAGTGCAACTTTTAGGGACGTGTTTAAGTTGCAAATCGCAAGATAATAGATATTATTTGTAAAAGAAACACATCTATATGTAAGAGAACGTTTAATAAAAATGTTCATAAACTCTGTAAAAATATTAGAAATAGACGTCATTGCTGTGTATCAATATTTTATATACGTTATATATTATCGTCGAAAATCTGTATTCTCTTTTTAATTTCGTTAGCCTCAACTTCAAATATTAATTAACTTATTCGAGATTCCATAATATATTAGTAATTAAATATTACCTACGTATAAATATTTTTTCCTATATTTCTTTCAATTTTTTTCATGTTTATTCTTATCTCATATAATAAAACTATATTCGAATTAACGTTGTATTAGATCATTATTAGAAGAGAATTTATTACGTCCCTAACTATAGTNTATGTCATGCTTTAAGAAGAGAATAATTATCTTATTCTTGTTTGTTATCCTTCTAAGAAGCGGCTACACTTTTAAGAAGAGATAGTTAAACAAAGAAATGACCTCATCCGTTAATAATTCTAATTAATGTAATCAGCTTTGCTTTGATTGTCACAATGGGACTGCCACCCCTAATTTAACATGAATCTTCTTTATATGGTACCAAGAACACATTCCTTTGTCCTTCATTTCTATGAAATAATTATATTCGTGGAAAAGTATAATCGAATCTAGCAAGACTAACTTAATTGATAAATAACCCTAATATAGTAATCATATACGTAATAATGTAGTAATGATTGAATATTTCAAGAAGTAATTGCGTGCGTAAACACATGAGTTAAATAAGTTTATCTTTGTGTCAAAATCATGTTCAATTTCAAGATTTAAATTTAAATTTGGATTTTTTAACTTGAAAATAAACATAGGTTTTAAAAGTAAAAAATAATTGTAGAGAATAAATTAATTAATCATTTGGAAGTTTACCCCTAGCACCGATTTCGATGATTTTTTAATATGTCGTAAAAGTCAACATTTTGAAGATATTTTAAAGGTATTTTAAAAGGGTATTATAAAAATTACTGTAGCAAAAGTCTTTTTAGTTTTTATTATAAATTGACTCGGGTGTATTCAGTACAATCATGTATCATAATCGATCATTTAATACCAATAAATAACCGATTATTTAAAATTGTTTTAATTAGTGTGTTTGTATTCCTTTTGTGTATACTGAAAATTAGTGTGAATCTAGTTTGAATCAATTAATCATATTTTTATCTTCATCTTGTCATAATTCTACCTGAGTTTTTCTCTTCTTTTTCCGTCAAATTACTGCTATCGTGTGTCAGTGCTATTACGAAAATGATTCCATGTTGATATCGTGTAGAACTGCTGTACTTGGTGCGAGTAAAATTTATGAAATATTTGCCGTGGTATAATAATCATAACCGTTATTGGAAATTTAACAAGACTGATCGTGAGTAAAGATAACACGAATGAAATCTTGAATTCCACGATTATGGTAATCCATTGATCGTTTTGAGCCTTATCGCGAGTCGGTTGAACATTAATACATTCGACCGAGCACACAAACAGTAATTCTACGAAAGCATTTGCAGCTTTTATATGTTAGAACACAATTGTTTTCTTGTTATAAAATCTTTTATTGATACTAATGAATGTATTGTTTTACAGAATCAATATACAATTTGTGCAATTATAGTAATCATTTGAACCTCTTAATAATCGTGTGTCTGTTCTTTTGCTTAAGATATAGTCATCGATTTAAAAATTTGAATTATGTTTAAATATATTTCAAAATTGAGAAAGCACGTTTCTTTTTTTACATATCACGCGTATTTATAAATCGCAGAGTAACGAAAATTTGATGACACCATTAGAGTATAAATTACAAAGTTTCTTACAGATAGGACGTGTATATTACGAAAACACATTACGAAAATAACGTTAATATATAACATAACATAAGTGGCACAAGAAAACACAATCTTTTTTATCGGATGTAAAGTGGCATTTAGAATCAAAATTCAAAACTATAAGTATTAGGAAATTAGAATCGTCGAAGAAAATTAAGAAATAGAATAGAGATAAAAGAAACATAGATTACATGAATGTCTTTTAGATAACAAAATCGTTCAAATTCAAACTGCGATAATGCAAAGAGCGTATTAGGCAGGAAAAGAAGATAAAATTCAATTGCAAATTCATGAGGAACTCTTCTAGAGACCAATCAATAATGGGATGATAATTATGAGATTGAAATTCATATAAACTGATAAAGTGGATAAGATATTTGACATTTATTAGTCTCTATCCTCGTTACGTCGCAAAGTGCCGTGTTCATTGTTTGCGACACAGAATTAATTTAAATTCCATAGCCGTATAATGGCTCAATTGGTCTATTTCGTTGTCTTCAACAGGTTTTCTAAAAATAAAATCGATCAGTACGCGAATAGAAATTTGTCGAAATCATCTTAGAAAAAGCAAAAGACAGCAGCAATTTTTCCAGGTCCTTAGCAATTTTCGTTGTTTAATTTAATACGACGATCATATTGATAAATTGTTATTGGTACGCGAGTTTACAAGCGTCACGTTTATTACAAACTTTATTGAAACCGGTTACACTTTATGTTACAGCTATTGTTCGCTATAAAGTATCAGACTATGTATCGAACATCTAGTCCTTGATTCTGGATTGTACAGTTAATTTCAGAAAATTATCGAATATTATTAACATTTTACAAACGTGCACGAATTTTATACTACATTTGGATTCGGTTCTCATTAACGTATTATTAATCTAAATTTGTTTGACAAATCTGATATTTATCTTTAGCAAAGTTTCAAGTATTTATTATACTTTAAATACAATTGTTGTTGTACCGTTGTTTTTAAGTGCCTTAGGCTATGTATCGGATAAAGTAAAACGTTTATTTATAAAGTTAATTTGTCAGTGTATTTCCGTACTTTGTTTCATGTTTTGAAGTTTGTATCGGATAAGATACAATAAAGGAATTGCAATCAAATGCACTGAAATGTAAAAAAAGATGAGGAAAACTTTTGTTAGAGAAACGTAACGTTTGTTAAACTATCCACCTCATTTCTATACAAATCTTAACTCCTTATACATTATATTCCATTTTTCAAAAGTATTCCGTATTTATGCCATAGAAACAAGAAACTTCTATTAAATAAATCATATACTTTTTCTTTTTAGCTTTCCAGTATCCTTAAATTCCATATTATCGTGAATTATTATGTGACTTCTATACAAAAAATCCTTCGATACGTTCTCAATACTGTCCTCTATACTATACCAATATACAGCGAGATAAAACATGTGCGTAGTAGGACTAACGTAACGAAAGAACAGTTTCATATACTACTCTCGTATGCGTATACGACTTCGTATCGTATCTACATAGAAATATCAATCACGATTATTATTATTATTTGTGTTTGGAGCATCCGATATTGCACGGAATTTTCAGAGGTCGCTTCCGCTATATGGAGAGAGGCATAATATTTCTGGAAAATCCCTGTGATTCCGAGAGGAGATCCTCCCGGAGAGAAGTTCGATGAAACAACAATGAGAATCATCCGGGGGGATTAAAGCAGGGATTATTTTGCGGCACGAGTATCTGAATCGAAATGCCGCGCCGCTCGCGTTCGGAGAAAAGATTTTCAGACATGGAAATCATGATAGAAACGCAAATTATATGTACTGCACGTGTTGCAATTAAATCCACCAACCGTGCTCTCGTCTTCTGGGTATAACGTTTCTTCGATATATTTAATATTTTCATTTTAATGAGTCTATACCGTGTACACGTTGGAGAGTTATTGATCCGTTGGTGAAACCATTCCATAACAAATTCATTTTTGTAAACGAAATAATACGAGCGATATTAAATTTGTATGAAATTCAATTTCGATCGATTATCTGCGTATTGCACAGCGTGCACAGCAATATCATAAGGACATTTATTTTATCTCTATAAACGTTATTCCAATCTTTACATCTTCATATTTTTATATTTCGCGCAACAAGCAAAAAAAAAATGTACATTGGTCCACTTTCGAATGTTTTATTTATTAAAAATTCCGAAACAATAAAATACAATGAGAAGAATTTCAACAATTTCAACGACTGATATCAAACGTTAGATCTGTGCAAATGGATTTTTTCACCGTAACGTTCGACTACGCTTTTCCCTCCGAAAGCATTTTTAAACGATATTAAAAACATAAGATTCGTATATTTTTTGTAGACGTTAATTGATATTTAGTATGTTGTTAATTTAAGTTGTTATTACGTTCATTGTTGAACATATTCTTATTATCGACAATTCTATATGTTAATAAAGGATTTTCATATAAAACGTACTTCTATCGGATAAGTCAGTAACTTTGTTTTCGCGTAAGAGAAGGTTCATTTATGTTGAACTATTTTATAAATATCAAAATTAATAATTATATTTATACGAATAAGAATATAGCAATTTTTTTCAATATTTGTCTTTTCCAATATTTCTTACTAAAAATCACCTCGAAATTTCTCATTGATCGATGTTTCGATAATCAATAGTTTCATTAACTATTGTTCCGGTAATCGAAGTTTTATTGCGTTGTAGACTGAATGAACTAAAATTGTCGAATGTCAGCGGCGATGTCATTAGTAATTTATCAACACGGTATGGTCAATTACGAAGGCAACATATGTATTGTCAAGAACAGACTGTAGATACCAAATTGTATTAATTATCGTTCTTTATTACATTTCTGCAATTTACCCTCCGGTCAGTTTTATTTATTGTCCTTAGAGGAGGGGTCGCTATTTTTATCGACCGTATAATCATCAAACAGCGTGTTTGATCAAGGAAGAGGATACTTTCGAAGGATACACGAAATTGTGCTGAACTTTTCTGGTATTCCAACCCTCTTGTTTTCCTCGCCAATTCGACCTCTTCAACCCCTACTAAATGCGAAGAAATATTTGGCAGAAATTGAGAAAGTATTATACTTGCCGAAAGCATTAAACTTTGAGGGGTGAAGTGGATTATTATTAATGAATCAGTTCTTTTAAACGTTGTGGTATAATATCGATTACTAGTTTGTTATCTTCAATTCATCGAAATAATTCATTGTTATTTTCTAAATATTTAAAAAGAAATTTTAAACTCATAATATGGAAGGTTTGTGTAGTAGTAATTGTATATCTATCGATATATTATAACATTTACTTTCGATGGCAGTAGATAAATATAATAAATGTAAGATCAGATTATAATAACGTACAATTATTTTTTCCTTTCGACATATAATATTTTGAAATAGCTTTGCTTAAAATGTACATTGGCAAATATATATGTATTTCTATTTATTAGAACGATTCTTTTTCATCCGGATAGTTATTTAGATAATTTTATTCGTTTTAAATAACTAATCTGTGTAGGTTTCATTAACTTTTATAAGAAAAATAATTAACGTAAAACAAAAGAAAGAATATATTTCTTATATAACGGAAGAGGTAGTAAAATTGAACGTTTCTGGCTTTCGCTTATCTCCAATTAAAGTTACTTGTGTCCCTGCATTTGTTTCGGAAGTATGTACTTTCAGTTTGTACGAAAGTGCGTTAGCCTCTGAAATACATCGTTGTCGAAACTCGGTAATTAGATCATCGTTGAGCGCCAACTATTTTGCTGAAACATTGTAGCTGGCAGCAAATTCGTGACTTTGTGGCGAACAATCGACCCTTGTATATCGTTCTCCAGAAACTGGCCCAACAATTCGGACACCCATTGACTACCTTTGGCCAGAAAATCAAGTACCGTATAATTTCGAAACCTCGCCTTAGTCTTCAAACCTCGTGCCATAGCAATCACACTATACCTCCTATTCCACTTTACCGTGGCGAGCAATCGTTTGCAGCAGTGTAGCCCTGGAGAAATGAACTTTGCCTGCGCTGCTCTAATTTGATGTGGGAAGTAACATTTAAGTTTTCCACGTGGAGCAAAGGAGAGATGTTCTTCGTTAATTTTAATGTTAAATAGTTGTAGAGTTTGTACAAAGTTAGAACGTATCGTTCACAAATACTTGACCTCCATTGCATAATCGAAAATATGCTAAATGTACTTGAAAAAACATTCATATAAAATAATGAAACTTCTTTTCATTTTACTTTTCGTATGAATACATTATTTGTGAACGAAATGCTAAGAATTAATAGAGTGAGCATCATGCATGAAAATAAAAAAGATTTTACTTTATGGATTATCGCGTAAAACGAGTGAAAATTCTAACGGAAAAATAAAAAGAAGTTTATTCGAACGCACGTATGTGTATCATAACGATAATAGCCGAGAGTAATTCACCAGAAATTAGTATAAAGATACTACTTGTAATCGAGGTAAAACAGCAGATTAAAAGCTCGTAAAAATCATATTTCGGTAATTTAGTTCTCTCGGGGGGCTATCAATTTGTACGGTACCGCAGAAGGCAATTAGCGAGATAAAATATAGGCTGTTACATAATTAACGAGTTCTAATTATCTAAGATCAATTTAAATGAAAAAATAGGAATAGATAATTTATCTAATTCAATAATCATATATCATTCGCTATATTTATTACTAATTTATCGTTCCAATTAATCTGAGAATTATTTTATTTTTTGATAAAAATCGAATTTTAACATTTTCGGAATAACGTGTTACGTAAATGCGAAAACAGTAACATACCGGATTTATACCAATACTATGACGGATTAATTTGCTTCCTTAATATGCTGTATGTTATTTGCATAATTATAAATATTGTAATGCTTTCCTAGTTTTCAAAAATACTAGTAAACATAATAATAAGGCAACATTTTTCTCGTTACAGTACATGGGTTCGTTTCCTGTGGCAATTCCCGACATTGCCAGCCGAGCTGAGTACGTACGCTCCCAGTTGGAGACCCTTAGAGTGAGTACCCTTTCAGACAAAATTTTTTTCTGAAAAATATTAATTTTGAAAAGGAAACGAGCGTTTCGATGTCGAGAAGAATCTACCGATAAAACTTGTGACTTATATAAACATTATTCGTTTTGATGCGATGATAGCCTGTGGTAAACACATACAAATAACACAGACTACTGTAGTAGCACTGTTAGCGTCGTAGCATGAATCAATAAGGTTTCGAAATTTGTAATGGCTCGATATACTGCGAACTGTTTTCTTGCCCGTTTGTATCTCACTTTTGCATGTTTGATAAATCTCAGATTTTATATTCATGTCAAAGGAAGAATCAATGTATGCACTAATAGATATTAACTAGGGTACCTACTGAAATTCAAGTATACCATATGTGGCAATAACGAGAATGTGACGTTATTCATTAAAAATTTTCTTTTCACAATTAAACAAATGCGAGGCACCATCACCTTCGAAATAATCCCCACTATGCGTTATTTTTATGTCGTATCTAACATTTTAGCACTTGTCTTCGATATTATTTGACTACTTCACGATTATATGTAGCTAGATAGAGAAATTGTCGGAACAATCATTCGATCCTTTTTAAGCTTTTATCGAACGCGTTGCCTGGTATAACTCAAACGTCTATTAGTAGCACTTACCCAGAAGCCTTTTCTAAACGAGGGAATTGTCTGTTGCGGAACGGCCCGTGACGCAATTAACGCCGGCTACGTTCCTTCAGCTAATTAGCCTGAACTTACCGGGTTCATAGCCGCGTGGCAAGGGAATCAAACAACAGATTTGCGGCTCGAAATAAACTTCGTTCACCAGGTTTATTATTGTAAGCTACGTTATTACTGTAAACCTAGTAATGACTACCGACCCTGAAGGGATCAGCAGAATTTCGGTCTGGAGTTTCATCAGAGTTGAATATTTGCCTGGGAGCGAGAGCAACTCGTGCCAGAGAGTTGTCGGTCTAATCTTTTGCGTGTGTGTACGCACGTGTCTGCACGCTCGTGTGCGAGCCGTGTACGTGCCAGTGAAACGGGAATTATGAGCCTGAATTTTATGAAGGCATTAAAGAATATCTCGTGGCACTTTTCGTCGTGGTGGTATTCCATTAGACCCTGATGGACAGATTTCCATGAATACACTCCGCGGTTGCTTCCCGTGTTACCGGTCCGCCCTCTTTCATCCAAAAGGAAAGCCGAAGATATCACCGTGCCTCTGCTTTCCGAGCTCAGTCTATTCATTTGCTGCTTATCCGAATGTTAATATTTTACCAGCATATGTATATTCATTTCCAAGCTTGAACATTGTTTTAGCTTCGCTTGTTCTAAATTGCCTCTTTTCGTTAATCTCGAGGGAAAATTTGCAATCACATGGATTTTACGTATATATTTTTAAAGCAGCGGTTGGTTGTCTCTCTTCTCAATCTCGTTACGCCACGCGCTAAATCGAGATTTGTTTTACTCTCTAGACGTTGTAACAAGTTTACTATAGATATTTTGTACATTCATATATATTAGGTGCATTCTGTACATTTTTGTATATTTAGAATAAGCGTAGGATATATATATTTTTTCTAATTGTTGTTTTTTAACCTTCGGTGCAGTGCACAATGCGGTAGTAATTAAATATAAACGAAATATTGGAAGTATTTTTAGCGAGTTAGAAAAATTCAGATATTTGTTATATTGATTAGACGGAAACAAAGTGAATTAAATATTAGATATGTATGGCGCTGTGTTCTAAATATACGCACATGTATAAAATTCGCTTAGAATTAGTTTCTCAGAAACACGACCAACATGTCCTCTTAAATTACTTCCGGCGGATTAAATTCGGTATACATAGCTGAAACCTAATCTTCTGTCTCTCAGGTAAATTCTAAAATTTCGCTAAGGTATTTAATAAGTGGCGTTTTACATTCGTAAAGTTAAACTCTTTTTTACATGCTTGATTTACTATACGAAATTGGACGAACTTCCACGTAACCTTGTTTGTCTTGAAACTCTTTAAAACTCGAATAATATATATTATATAATATACAATATATATATATACTAACTTAAATATAAATAACTTTAATTTCATGAAAGCACGATTAGCTTTATATTTAATGACGACAGTATTCAAAAATTTCTTCTTTTTAAATCTCTTTTATTTACATACCAATTTTGCTATTTGTAGTCTTTTTACATGATTTCTACTTATTTTATCACCATTTAGCCGATTCATTCAGTCATTTCACTTATTCCTTCCACATTAATTAAAAATTCAATGAACAGAACTATGAGATAAAGTACGTAATTAAGATGTTTATAGGAAGCAAGATGGTCACGTTTAAATAAATGTTTAATGCAGAAAAAGATGAATTTACATTCAAAACTGGCATTCTACTTTCCACGCTAGATGCCCAAGGGACAATCTTTATCATTGGCTGTGATTGCATGTTTATAGGATCACAAAATGCATTCGCTTTGCATATCCGAGGATGAAAGTTATTCGTTGTTAGCCTGGGTTTTGCGCAGTCCACAGTTGTTCTCTATGTGGATTCGACTTGTAAAGCTGTGCTTAGCGTAAGCACGCTGCAAATGCATGCGTATCCATCTCATCACCCTTTTAACGTTCATATTTTATATGCCGGGACTAAATGAGGCGAAAATCACACTCGAGTGAATAAAAGACGCGACCAGAATCATTTGGAGTCGCTGATACCAGTGAACCAATGTTCCTTTTTATACATACATGTCCTGTCCCATATTTTACATAAATGGCTCTCACTAAGGAAACTCGATAGAAAAGCAAGTATAAAAGAAGAAACTCGAAGATAGAATTAGAAATTGTATGTCGTATTTCTCATGAATTTTAATATTTTAAACGCAATAACAGTGTATGAATCATATGAATGTTTACTAAAAGCATTGCGACACCTTTATTCCTCCTTGGATGATTTTTAATGAACACTCCCCATAGAATATAGTTTGAAATAAAAAATGCATAAAGTTACATTATAATTTCAATAATAATATCTTGTTTCTTTTACAATTTTATTTTTATTCATACGTTTAGGAGAATAAATAACACGTTGTCTTTGTACATTTCTTTTCGTTTGATTACTCGATTAAACTAAGTAAATTATAAAATTAATAACCGAACAGTGCTCATTTGTAAGGAGTTTCATTAGAAAATAAAATGAACGTAGACTTGCTTATAATTAATTTAAATAATGGAAATATGCTTTATTGTATTATTTATTAAACTCTCATAATTTTCGTTCGTCAATTTTTATTTGATCGTATGTACCTTTCTATATGCTTCCATGCAAACAGGAAATTGTCCCTGCGCTTTTTACAGTCGAAACTAATATCTTGATTTTCTTCGCTCGTTCCTTCAGTTTAATAGAGCGGAAATATGCGGTACTTGCGATTCTAGGCGGTTTTAAAGCACGAGGTAAAGGTAAATGGTGTAAAAATCAGGCAGATAAAAGAGGTGGAGAAATTCCTTGTTCACCCTGCACAATACAATGTTGTGTCAGTACGTCGTGTCGGAAGGGAAATAGAAGAACAGAGAAAGAGATTATGTACGCGAATAACATTGTGTTGTACAGGATGTAATTAAAATTAAATAAATTCCTATTTGAAATACTAATAATATCTTCATTAAGTAACTCTTTATAAACTACTGTAAATATCTGTTTTAACAAATATTTTATTCAAACAATGTCAAGCAAAATATTTAGTAGATTACATAATTGTCTTCGTGTAATTTTTAATCATTTTTTCATAAATGTGAATTTAAAATTCTACCTGAATCCTATTACAATATAAAAACAACTGTTTTTGTTTGAAACATTCTTCCGACATAGTTCCGTGAGTAAAACTTTAAATTTCCATTTTCTACCAAGTTCATAACAATATGCATACAGGATACAGCGAATTTATAAATTCTCTCACACCAATAAAAAAGATATGCAAGTCAAAAATCTGTTACATATTAAAGACCATTAAATTGGAATAATTTTACCTTCGTATACCAAAGGAGACGCTTAAATCACTATATATCCCGTTTACTTTACCTTTTTGTTAAAAATCTGATCTGTACGGTTTGCTTAAGAAGAAACCATTACTTCGTTAAAAGGCAGGTTCGCAACTAGTGTCAACCGAGCGTTAATATTTCTTCCTCGGTTTACAAGACAATACGATGTGCAAATAAGGGACGAAGGAAACAAAAGAAAAAGAAGGACAGAAGGAGGAGTGAAAAAAGGCGAGCATAAACCAGATTGCTGAGTAGTCTGTGTTTACTACAATATTATACCTCTCTTCATCGTAGCAACCAGAGAGAAATAAAGCTTCCCCATTTATGTCCGATTTTTCCTCCTGCAAATTTCTCTCTTTCCTTTTACACAGCAAAGTCTGATCCTTCGAAGGAAAATTCAAGTGAGAGATGCAGCTCGCCGTTTTTACATGCTTAAGCTGTGCTCTATTTTATTCTCGTACTCGTTGTATTGGCTACTCGAGAAACTACTTAAATAAATGCAACTTCGTTTCATATATGCAACTGGAGCAGAAAGCGAGATAATTTCGTTTGAGAGTACAAGACGTTGCATTAAAATTTTCACTGAAAATCGCGGAAATGAAAATTTAATTAGAAATGAATTGCATGTTTTTAATGCTTTAGACGTGTAATCCTATTACTTACAGTTGGAAGTATAAATTGTTACGGAATATGAAGTTTTTATTTGTAGGTATGTAAATGAGACATCTGTTCAATTAATAAAATGCATTTCGAGCGTAAGATAAACATGTTTCTATAAATATTCTTTTATTATCCGTTATGAATTTTCGTGTCACTTCTTTTTTGCGAGGTTTACTTTCAAGTAAAATTCAGTACAAGTGATAAGTTCGAGGCAATAAATGTGTTGTAAGATTTGGGAGGAATTTAAAGAAAAGTATAGTTTTAATAATTCATAGTACATATAGATATCGTATCCGTGTTGGAGAAATGACACAACTTGCAAAATATATTTTTCGAGTTATGACAGTGAGAAGGTTCTTTTTAAGATCCTTCAGGGTTATAAATTGAAGACAACAAGAAACAACGCTTGAATGTGTTTTGCGAGCATTATTCTTCCTGCTAATTTTAACGAGTAACATCTACTTTTACGTTCAAAGATATTATTCTTTGTATCATTTGAAGCAAGGATACACATTTATAACACCACATACCAGAATACACATTTCAAATAATTAAATTCCAAGACAGTTTGTGCGGTTCATAAAAATATTCATAATATTTAATTAGTATGGAATAAAATATTGAAAACTTGACAAATCTCTTGCAAATATTTCTCAAGGAATCGTCCAGTCATTTAACATCCTCGTTAAGATTCTCTGGATGACTTATACTTACACTTTTTACCGTATTGCCTTGTAAAACAGTATCAATTTTTAATTAGACAGCATGTCAACCATATACCCGTCGTTTTAGTTTCTGATATCTCGGAGAAACAACAGAGAAAGATAATATTAAAATCTGCTCAATAACATTTTGGACAGGATATATATATATATATATATATATATATATATATAAGTCCACATTTACTGGTTTCTCAAGTTCGCTTTATACCGGAAAATATTAAAGAAGTTTCTGAACCGGATTTCACTGCTCTACAATTACGGGACACCGTGACGGCTAGAAATTTCATTATACTAGTCCAGAAACTTTATCGTGCTATTTAAAAATACCAGTGTGCCAGTTAAGAGATCCCTCGTGGAAATTTCGGCGTAATATCCAAAAATTCAACGCGAGACTCGATATTTTCCACGTATTACCTTCCACCACGGATTTATGTGCTCCTCGTCAATGGAATTCCAGGTTAACCGCTAGAATCATTAATATCGACGGAAACCAGCTTCTACGAGTTTAAACTGTTCGCCGAGCTGAAAAGGAACTTAAAGAGCTCCGCTTTAAAGGGTCGAGAAACGCGAACTTGCGGCTTCCGTTGCATATGCTCCTATTAAAGTGAAAGGAAGCACGCTTGTCGGGAACAAGATGTCGGTTAACGAAACTTGAAAGTCGTTACATCTGTTAATACAAAGTGCAAGGTAACGTGCTTAAGCTTCGAGCGGTTATATTAGTTCAGGCGTAAAATGATGCGTCAATAAGTGGATGAAATATCGCGTGGGATGAGTTAGTGATTATTACAGGCTAAAGCACCATTACGTCGTATGTTATGTAAAGTAAATATCGTGAAGCGAGCTTTCTTTCAAGTATGCTGTGTATGTGAAAGTGTCGAAGTTTTTAAAACAAACTAATTCTTCCTCAACTTATGATTTTAGTTGACAATGAGTCACTAATAATCCATTGTTAAGTTAACAATTGGTGGGATTGTAAGTAATAAATTGTAAAAAGAAAACAACGATAATTTCTATTACAATAGAAGCTTGAACATACGGAAATTTTTCAATGAGAAATGTTAATAAAACAACGATAATTTATACTACAAGTTGAACTTGAAACAGGGAGACGATAATGTAAAGGACGCAATTAATATTTCGTCAAAGTATTTACAAGAATTATTGTACACGCTATCGGCGTCGAGTGAATTGCGTCACGCAAACGTCATGTAACTCGTTATCGATACGAATTAACGTGTGTAAAATAATTTCATCGTCGCTCGGTATCCTTGGTCGCATCTCTCTTGCCTGGTCGTCTTGCAACTTGTCAATTTTCGTCGATTCCTTGCTGGTAGAACGCCATTATACTATAAGCGGGATAAAGAAGATATGCAGAGACGAGTCTCGGGCAAGGTCAACAAGTTTTAACGCAAATAAAAAGCGTAATTGACGAGGGTTCTACGAGAAGGTGCACGAGGGCCCATGCGCGCACTAAATTGTATGTCTTCGTGGCCGAGTTCGAAATTAATGAAACACGTTTCGACGCACCCGGTTACACGGCGCTTCTTTAAAATTCTACGCGTTCCAGCCAAATGTATGTAAATTCCTGTGATCATCGAATTTCCGTTTAATAAAACCACCCTGTATTTTCACCGTGCTGTCGACGTAAATAGGCTAGTTTAACGAAAGGAGAACTTCATTCAAGGTCATAATGGAGGAGAAATTCATTTATTATTGATTTATGTAACATTCACCATATAATCTTATAGAACTTGGAGAAGAGATTGAGTAATTGATACGCTGAAAGAGACAACAGCCGTGACAAAGCAGAATGGAAATGACTTACGAGATTTTTTTCCAGTCGATCTTTGTTTTAGAAGATCTTTGCGGCAATTTCGATGATGTTTGAGCTTCATATAACTCGTTTGCATTTACTCAACTATGTAAAGTTCATGCTGTAACTTTAATAGAGAAAGACGTGGTTTAACGAAATACACATACGAGTGTGAAATTGCGTAAATCGTGTCTGAGTAGAATATAAAATTTATAGGAAATTCGCGCAAAAATGGGAGGCAAGAACGGAAATCAATCAAGGAAATAGATTGCAAACAATGAGAACTTCTCATAATAATGCGAGAGGATTGAAGTTTAATTAAACTGAATCAAATACACTCGAAGTTTAATTGAAATTTAAATGCGCTATCAGTTCAGAATTGATGAAGAATTTAATTTAAATACAGTTTTTTTCCGGTATGAGACAATACCAGTGTCAGCACGATCTAGTTCTATTTTGTAGTTTCATTTGCAGAATCTTACTAGGTACATTAAAATATCGTATCTGTATAATATGTATTAGATGTATTCGCAAACGAAGTAATTTACCGTAGAATAATTAGGTTGGGGTTAGGGAACATCTTCTTCCAGAAAAATAAAAGAACAATCTAGAGCCTTTAATTTTTCTTCGTACGCGTGTCTCAAGTTTATTAAATGAAATATTCGTCGTATCACGTAATTCCTGTAAGTGTATTTGCAATTATATCGCGGGAGAACTACATTTAATTAAATCGCAAAATCATAAAATGGACATCACGAGAAAGATTTTTATAAGACTTATTAATTTTCATTCGACAATAAGTCGACATATAGATCATCTCCTATAATATCGATTCCATCATGTTCTGTGTCTTGCTTTTATATACTAGAATGCGTTATTATCAAAACAATTAACAAATTTAATAATGATCTTCTTCATTAGGAGCCACTCGATTTCATTAACATTTACTGTTTGTGCGAAAAACTTCTTCAACAAAATTAAAATATGTTATGATATCAAAAGTCGATTTTTATAGCAACAGTAAGAAAAGTGATATGCAAGTCATTGTATGTTACTATATTATACAGCATAAAATTTATACAGGCATGCATGAAAACGCTGTTTCTGGGCGATGTGTTTCACCATCAGTGACATAAGGCGGACGACATCAATATTCGAATATTGATGTAATGGGATGAATGCACATTGTCATGGCAATGAATTCGAACTAAATATAAACTAAAAGCAGAAGAGAGGCGTTACAAGTTATGAATACCTTTGGTTGGACTACAGATTATAAATTATCTAGTTATTGTAAATAGTTTGACACGTCAAATCATATTAAACAATAAGTAACCTGTGTATATATTGTGAATAATCTTACGATTATTTTAGAAAGCGTTTTTTCTAAAAGTAATAATTATACAAATGATTTGCACGCAACAATATCACTTAGAAAAAACAGTGTAAGCCAGTACGTGAACAAAAGATTGCTACTGCCCTCGATAAATGCAATTTGGACAATAAGAATGAAAGTAGAATATGTTTCTAAAAGAAATAATATCAAATGGAACATTTGCAAATAAAAAGTATACAAATTCTAAAGCTGGATAAAATTTAATTGGCAAGGAAATTATACCAGCATGCGAAAAGCAATATCGATGGAATTTAATTTTAAGCGATCATAACTTTCTCTTTCTTTCGTCATAATAATAGTTAGGTTTTAATTCACTGTTTTTTTTTCACATTATTTTATTTTATACATACAGTGAGGAAAATTCTACATTTTCATTGTTTGAAAATAAAGTGGAATTCATATTGTTCGTTGCTATATTTAAAAAGAACTTTTTATTTAATTCTAACCTTTTGTGCTCTGGGTGCCGTATAACGCTCAGAGTACGTTCCGCGTTATACTCAGGTCTATTGCAACTTAATAACTTAATTGCAAAAAGAATTTCGATTCAATAATGAAGCAGGCTATTTTTCAACACACAGTACAGTACATATCATCAAAAGGTTACAATTCCAATTAAAATATATACTATCAGGTTACAGTTTCCAAGAAATGAATGGTATTGTAAAAGTTAAGAGTTAAAATGAAGAGAATGACTGAAAGTCTTATTAGTGTGAAGTAAAGGAGAAAGTGTTGAAAATATAATATTAACGTTAACAATTAGTTAAATACTCTAACAGTACGTAACACGTTTTATATAGAAATTTGATTGTATGTCGATCTTTCAAACCAGTCAAAATAGTATGACAATCTTTTAAAAAGTTGTAAATATATGAGTAAGTCAATATATTTGGTTAGACAATTACTGTACTGTAATTATTTTACACAGAGGTAAATAAAATTCACTTCTTAAAAGTTCTACATCGTTCTAAATTGTAACGATAAAATTACAGAAATAACAAATTTCACGCTCAGAACGTTATTTAACTAACTAATAAATTAACTAATAACAAACATTTGCGGAAGTAATATTGACTTCAACAGCAGAACTAACGTCGATTACATCCGAACCGTGTTACATCCACTTTTTATCCTTTATCCTACTTTGCTTTTCCTTCTTTTTGTCTTTTCTTTCATAGCCTCACTGATACTCTCTAATATTTTTTCCCTCTGTCTTCGTAATATTTCGATTGCGTCCTTTGTCCCTTTTGTTTCGTAGAATGTGCAGGGATGGGTTGGTGTTTTGCAGAAGATAATAAAGCGTATTCTGCCCCTTCCCATTCTCCAGTTTCCTCCCTGTTCCCTGCGAAAACGATACGCGGTTCCTGCCATAAAAATCTTTCTGTAGGAAGCTACGCAGGACCGTACGCGTCATTTCTGAGTGCACTCTAATTATTCACGCACGACGAATCATATCCAGCGAAATAAAAGAATGTTGAATGTTTTCATCCACTTTTGGAGAAACCATTTTTCGATATCACTAGACTCCCCCGATTAGCATACGCCTTCGGAGCTACTCCCCTCCTTCTGCCTAATTTTTTTTCTTTAGGATTGTTTATATTATCCACCTTAATCGGAATGTTCAATTTAACATTTTGTTCACGTTTCGAATTACGTTGCAAAATGTAAAGCTCCCCTTGTTTCTTATATTTTTCAGTGAACGTACGTATATTATACAGATTGTTGAGAGACGAGGAGTAAATGTTTCAAATTGAGCAAAGAAAAAGGACAGCGCAAAAGAACGACGAAACTTCAATTTACTTGGACATTTAGAAATTACAGTTAGGACATATAGGACTTGTAACTAAGGATGACACTGTGAAAAACGAAATACGTATTTTAAAATTGTCTAGAATATGCACGTAAACCCAGTTTCAGTTTCTGCTGAATTTTCCGCGATGTTCTTTGTTTTCAAACGCTGAATCAGATTTCATAATTATCTTGATGCTTTTTTCACGAATTACACAATGAAAAAGCATTGTGACCCGCGGAATAAATTTGTTTGCAGATCGCTTTGGCAAATAGACCGCTGAGATTTTAATTAAAATCAGATGCAACGAAAGCAAACGAAACTTAATTTCATTATCAGTGATTTAATTAATACATATTCCATGGGACGAAATAATTTTCTGGCACATTCCACACAACTTTGTATTTATCATAACGAATGCCATTACGCTTTGTCTTTTACCGGAACAAAGGCAATCGTGAATTTTTCCATGCGAAAAAGCAATTACGTTTGTTTCGTAACTAAATTTTTCACAAAAAATTTTATAGCTTCTCCAGTAGAAATTAATTCCAGACATACATACGTATAGCCTTCTTTTTTCCATTGGTTTGTCTACTTTTAAGCAATCCCAATGTGAGCAACTTTTCTTCCGATGTCTGGGCAAAGTACTTTATCGTAGCCGGCAGTTATGAGCAATAAAACACGCGGCGACAATTCGCGTTCGATTATTTGGTCGTTTCCATATCGTCAGTCCGCGCTCTCGACTCATCTTTCTCTAGTTAGTTGGAACGTGGCGTTTAATCTGTTCGTGTTCCTCTTTCTTCCAGCCGTGCTCTTCTTTCGCGAAACTGATCGAAGCGGCAGAATCGGGATCCGATTCAAATAAACGAAACTCGATTATTATCGGCCGGATTCCGTGGGTATCACGAGTATCAATATTTGCTCGGACGAAATAAAATCGTGTTTGCTAAATTTTAAATGATGCCTGAATGATAAAAATGCGAAGCGAGAAACGATCGGAACCAACTGCATGCGTATTGGGATACAAATTTGACGAGCTAACCTGAAACGCGAAGACCACGATTAAAGTATCCGCCTATTGCATCCGTGAGATTGCAGATATTTGTTTACCTTTGCTTGATGTTATTCTGTTTTTGCCTGCACGGTACGTGCCTACATTAATAACGCAGTACGTCGGCTATTTAGCATTGTTCGTTTTGCATTGCGCATTGAGCACGATTAAAGAAGTATCGAAAGAAAATTGTACGTAAAGAGATATCTGATTGTGATGATTGGTGCAAAGAATTTACATGCTACGTCATACCATATAAAATGATTGTTTTGTTAAGGATGGGAATAAAAACAAGATTTTGCACTTTTATTTAAGCAGCCGAAGACCGACGTTGTGTTGACGCAGCGTTTTATTTATCATCTTTTCTCGGTTGATTTATTTTATTGAATTTTGGATTCTAGCATTGATCATGAAAAATAATCCCAAGGATTTGCTTGATATTTTTCTCGTCAGCTTCTCTCATTTATATCCTATAAATTTCATAAAAGGAAGCGCTATATTTTTTCATACACAATATAGATAACAATAACGAAATGGAAATGTCAACATCAACTCGTCTCTGGTCTTTTGAAATGTAATGTTTTGAAATGAATTTTATCGATAAAACTCCTAACGAGATTAAAAAAATGTTATATGAATGACTTAAAAGCCAAAATCCTTCGATTTCGCGTATTAACAGGAATTCTTTTGCACTTTCGTTAAACCGAAGGAATTCTCCAGTGATAGAAGATTATAATTGTATATAAATGCAAATAAGAAAAGATAATTTGAAAGCTATAATAATTATTAATGTGCTTTTTTCTTTCCTATTCAAATCAAATCTCAAAAATTATATTCGAAGAGATTTCATGAAATTTATTTCGTTTTGCTTTAGAATGCTTTCGTGTTAGGTACTGACTGACAATAAACTGGTTTCCAATATGTTTTCGTTTTATCATCGATTACGTGATACGCTGGCCATAAAGTTGCAATCTGTGCCAAATGAAAATTCCTGCTGGAAATAGAAAGGGGTTTAATTCGTGTCTATATCCTGGAATTCGAATTAAATTGAGAACATTTAGCTGAAGCACAGCAAAAAAAAATGACGGTGTAGATTAACGAGGATTCATTTGTCGAGGTGAAAACGATCCTGCGAACAATTTCATCCGTCCCTTTAACCGGGACAAATTTCGAGTGTCGCGGCAAGGTTGTCAAAGCCACCTGCTGTAATTGCCAATTACATTGGCCGCTTTCACCGCCTGTCAAATGACAGTCTGCATTTTTCGCAATGTATCCAGCTGTTGCATGCTTTGCGAATCCACGATTATCCCAGATTAGAAGCCACATTAAAAGAACGTGTATTAAGTTATTATAATTACGTCAACTTGCAATATAAGTAAATTATGTACGAAACAAATTCTATAATCCTCGACACATACGGATGAATCGAACGTTCTCTTGAGATTTTCCTATCCAAGTTGAAACATTGTTGTTACAGCATGAATTAATTGGACATGACGGCGTTGTGTCGCACAAAATTGGCTTGAAGAAGAATCCAGTCTCGTTCTTGGAATCTAAAATCAAATCGATGGTCCAGTACTACGGAGGAATGTAATTCGATCGAGAGAAAAATCCAATAAACACATTCCTTGGTGGCGCGACATATTAGCATAAAACGACTTTCTTCTTTTCAACCTTCTGTCTGTGTTCCTGTGAATACGAATATTTCTGTTCGGTTGGATCATAAAAGAAACTGATTTATATTTGATGTTCTCGTCATGCGACATCGGAATATATTTACAATATCAAGCGATAGGGAAAAAATGTATAAATTAATACAAAACGTTTTTTAAATAATTGCATTCACATGTAAATCATAAGTTTACCATTTTTGTTCAATTAAGATGGTATCGTGGATACATAATTCCTACATTTTTGAGTGAAATGGGTAATGTGGCAGTTAATTTCGAAGATAAAATCTGTTTATTAGAATACCAGTTTCTTACGTCTAACGTTTCAAGGTTTTGGAAATAAAATATTTCTCGCCATTCTGTAATCTATTAAAAGACTTTTGTAAAATATAAATACAAAATATAAAAGGTTCACATAGAGCTATAAATTATTATATAACGCAATAAGTATATCAAAATTACTTTAGATATCATTGTTTCCCTTTAAATTATGAGAATGTAACATAATAGCGTTATTTCGATGAAATATAGATCGCACTTTTAATTGATATAACATTTTGTTATAACATAACGAGCGATATTTCTGTAGCTAACAAAAAATATCATAAGGCAATCGATGACGAACGATTGCAAACTATGAAAGTTCATGTTACAAATTGCAGTTCGTTTCTTTGGTGAATGGGTCATTCGAATAAATTAATCGAAATAATTTTCTGAGCTGTCACGCCTGTATCGTACATCGTGGAGCAAAAAATGGCGATATACGAGTAGAAATTTATCATAACGTCCAATAGTATAGAAAGTGCCGACTTCTTTCTATCGATTGAGATAAATGAGGCAGTTTATCAACACAAAAAGCTTTCCTCGTAAGCATTGTATCCTAGTAAATGCGTGACGATAATTTCATGATTTCACATGTGATTTTCACGTAGTCATAATATACGGTGCAAATATCAGGCTATCTATCAAACAAAACTATTTTATTATTTTACGAACGAATTTGAAGACTCGTATTATTTAATACTGATAAAAATCACAAATGAGCAATACGACGACTGGAATATTTTAGAATTCATTTGCATGAAACAGCATCAGAAACCGATTTCTAAAAATACGTATAACTTCCGTTAAAATATCAACAGTTACGTTCTTATATTTCATATATAACAAAGTTTATATATTCTAATATTTTAAATATTTTAGATCGAGATTTTTAGTTTGAAACGAAAAATATTACAAACAAATACTATGAATTGTTTCCGTCGTAAAAAATCGCATCGATACAAGATGAATAAGATTACAAGCTCAATAAAGATGAAACGTCTCTCGTTTCATTAAACTTAATTTGCTATAATTATAAGTGCGTTACATTAATTATTCATTTTTTATTAATAAATGACATTGAATAAATTATTCATGCAACGTTAAAGTAAGCAGAATAAAGTGAACTGACGATGATAATCGCTCTCAATATTCTTAGATATTATTTAATTAAATAATTGAGTCGAATGAAATAACAAATATGAAAATGTTGATTTATGTCTCGAAAAATACATTATTTTGGATTATAAAATACGACGTTATTAAATGGATAACGCTTCATTCGGATACATTGCAGTTATTCTGAATGGTAATACCTCTACAAAATGATTTGTTCCTGCAGACACTGTCTGAAATAATATTCTATCGACACAGGGAATACATTCGTAACAATGCACAACCGTTCCCCTGAGAAGTTATCAATCTCTATCGATTCATATCCGCGCGAGCGTTCATATTCTGAACAGAGGTTCTCGTTACCAGTACATGACGCGACGCACAATTGGAAATATTCCTGGATGTCATTTCTCAGGCAATACATTAAATTTCAAAGGCATCAGGCGATCTCGCGAAGTCTAGGCAGAATCCTGCTCCCTAAACGCTAGCATACAGGCTAATCACCAGAGTGGCAAGTCGACGTGCATCTCTGATGAGATTCTCCTCTTTGGACTAGCACGAAGGACAACCTGTCGCGCAGGAAACTTCCGGGGGAGGCTTATGGCTCCTTTGTGCAAGACGTGGTGCAATTACACGCAATTGCTGGAGCTGTCATTTTCCAGTCCCCACCCTTTGCTCTTCTCGTTCATCTATCCCATTCCTCCGCCCTCTCCTCTTTATTCTCTGCTCTCTGTTTCCCTATACTCATCTGAAAAGATCCTTTGTAGGCGTTTTTATTGCCGTAAACCCACGTATCCTTTCTTCTCTCTCTCTCTCTCTCTCTCTCTCTCCCCCCTTTCTCTCCGTCTTTTTACTCGTCGGTGTCGAATTCATCCGGTTTTTTTCCTCTACCCCCGCCTCTTCATCTTGGAGATCTTCCGGAGAAGCGTCCCCGTAGATCAGAAGTTGAATCCTCGTTCGTCCTCATCGCTTCAATGCGATCCTTTTAATGGCATTACGCGTTTACGGCGCAGTAAGCTCTTTACTACGCTGCTCGCGGACCAACGTAGACGAGATTTAATGCAACACGCTCGATTTATGACTTCCTGAACGCGTACACGAGCTTCTGGCAAGACAACTTCCTGATCGTCTGCTCGTTGGATTATCCATGGAAAAGTTGGCCTTTTTGCATTGTCACGTGGATGGTAGACGTGGCTCGCGGTGCGCCGCTGATGGGTTACTCAGAGATGCATCGATGTTACCTGGGGAAAGTTTCTTGTTAAAAAGTTTTCTTGTTAGTGCTTTTCTTACTCTAAGTCTCCCATGTGGCTCCGCTCCGCGTCACGTTATTATTCATTTACACTTTCATTCTTTTCAATTCCATTCTGTCTTTTATTACGTTTATTTTACATTATCACGATGACTCTTCGAACTGATGACGAATAGCTCGTGGTATATACGAGTTTCGCAGAAGACAGTTATAGATACTATGGGTGTCTTGTGAAGTCAGTGTCTGTTTTTTAAATAAGATTACCGAAGCGGCCGAAGTAACTTTACTATTCTTTTACGATAAGTTATTTTATCTTCGAAGAAATATTCAGAGAAACATCTGGTTCATAGTACACGCTATTTTCATCGTTGGTCTATAACATTCCGCTCTACACCTGGACAATGTTACTGTACGTACAATGACGTACATACGTATAAACTATATTACTTCCAGCGCATCATCCATATTTACCTAGCATGCACAGAGGAATAACAGAATATATTTGCTGTAGAACAAAACATATTCTTATTTACGGAGCGTATTTATTATTATTTCTATCTTACTTTCTATTTATATCGTACGAACACAATTTAAGATATTTATGCATTATGTTATAAAAGATCAAATATAAATATTGCTTACATTGCAATTAAATAAATAATTCAATTTCGTATGGTTATATCGATACTTTATATCCTAATATGTGCAATTTTCTCAAATTATTAAAAATTCTATGACAATGGATAACAGATAAACTGCAGATAATTCTATTTCTCATAGTCTTAGGATACTTCAGAAAATAATCTCTTGCCTAAAGCGACTTTAACAATAGTATTAAATATTATATTTAATATAATTAAATACTACCCATGTATAATCAATTACTTAAATAATTAGTCGAATATAAGTATTTATAAAGATTACGTTATTATAAATAAGGCAATTAAATTAGTCCGATATAAGATAATCAAATAAAAATTTTGTATTACACCTACTTAGAAATTTCTACGTCAAATATACAATTTCTATATTCTATCCATTAAAAGTCGATTATCTTCCATTCTTTCGTTTATACGATATCGATTCATCGTTCTTAAACTTTAGCCATCGTGAAAAGCTAGAAGTTGATAGAACTCTGCGACGGCTTATCGGCGTCACGTGTTCATCTCGGTAACGAATTCGTCGAAGAATCACGAAGTCAATTTTACCTCGAATCGGCGATTTTCCGCCTAACTTCCGGCGCTTCCGTGCTCCCTTTTTCTCCTCTAGCGGCATCGTTTCCCGTGTCGAGGAAACATTAGAACTGATCGTTGTTCACTTTGATTTCGTAAATGCCGAGATCGGAATTCTAATCCGGCCGGCAGCAGCACAGCAGAAACGATGAAAATAAAAATCGACGTACCGTTTGACCAGCTCGCCGGATTCGAATTTCCATTGTTCGCGAAACCATTGAGGAATCGTTGAAAGTCGGAGAAACGGGGCCAGCCAGCCAGCCAGACACGGTTGCAGCTTCGTAGACAGGTTTCCCAATGGCAGACAGTCGTGATCCTCGTCGTGGTCGTCGTGGTCGTCGTTTGCCGTCGTTGACGACGTCGTCTGTGGCCGGTGATATAGGTCGACCGTACCATGTAGCGAGGTGGCTGTTCTCATTAAACACCTCCAGGCTGCGTTCAATGAGCGCGGAGATTGCCATCTTTTGCACACCCACTGTCGAGTCTACTCCTCCTCTTCCAATTTTCCCTCCCTCCAGGAGTCCTCCATGAACCTCTCTTGCAGTCTTTCAGTATCTTCATTAGCGTGACTACGTAGTTGCACGCTGTTCCGTGGACGTACACGTGTTTCGACGCTACTTCAACCGTATCCACATTACCGTCTTCACATTTTTGCTTATGTACCATTGTTCACCTTGCTCTTCGTATATCTGCCTCCGCAAGTTTTTTGGCGCTTCTCCGTCCGTTCACCTTGGCGACGTTGTTTCAGAGGAGCTCCGGAGGGTAATCTTGTGTTACCAGTTTCGCGTATCGATCATTATAACTTTTATTTTTGGGCAATAAACACGTTAAATCTCGACAAATACGTGCACCATCCGTGCAGTTTATTCTGTGAAATAAACGCAATATCTGTGCTTTATTCTTCAAAGTGATTGTTACTTCGATTTCATTTCATTTAGGTAATTGGTGTAGGAAGAAAATGTAATATACTGTTTTTCACAAATATATGTATGCGAATGGGTATGCAGATGTATCTTGTTAATAAATATTAGAACTAAAAATGAGATAAACTTAAATAATTGATATTATTAAAACCTCTGAGAATTATTATCTCATAATAAATTATTTAAATTGTTACAGTACTGCAAAAATATATAAATGAAATCGCAAATTGTAAACTTACGAATAAAACTAACGTGATAATACATAAATTGTTGCCTGTTTAAAATTCTCTTTGTAATTTGCATACACGTATTTTGTTCGTTGTAATTGTAATAATGTTCGATTTAATCGCCTTGCTATGTACTTATTTGTTTAACGATATTGCACGAATGGCAACGAAAATAACTTAACCGTTATGTTTCCATTTATTTATAATGTTCGTTGTTAACATTGGACTACGTAGACATCTATAATACATCATAAACAACAAATATAAATTGAGAAGCGAGAGAAATTGTGCACATATTTCAGAAATATAATGATAACATTAAGACATTTGACTTTGTAGGTATAAAAGATTTTGCATTTTTCAATTTTTACTTCCAGATGAGTAGCTTTTAATCGCTAATGAGTTTAGAATCATAGATTTTCCCACTCCTAGCTTAGAAATGAAGCAATACGAAGGCGAAGAAGTTCTCAAATACGTAAGAATATAGTTTCGATAATTATTAGGAACGTCAATTTTCTTATTACACATCTGCTTAGAAAATATCAATTTTAATATAGATATATTCGTAAACGATAAAATCATTCCAGAACCTATAACTTTGCAGTGACTTACATCTTATAAAACATTAGCCATGTTCTAAGTACATGAAAAATAAACCTGTTATTTCGGATGAAACATTTTTATTTCTCTAGTTTCGATTAATCTTTGTACAAAGGGCTACTTTCCATCTATTTAACGAATCACGATTTTCCTACGTACAATGCGTATGTATTTACCTGTACATACATAGTTAACACGTTTAGGGCGGAGTCGATAAATATCGAGAAGGAGGGAACCCTTCAGTGACGACGACGATACACGCATCGTCATTACTTTTTTAATAATATTATTCGACGATCTAGCGCGTGTTCTAGTCATTTCCGTAAGGAAAATCGAGTAAACAAGATTTTTCTACATTTTTTCATCGCGGAAGATAGAGATCGTAGAACGTTTCCTCGTTGATCGTTTCGAACACACGCATACACGAAGGATTTGTAAAATTGATTTTCTAAATGAAAAATCAATCCTGAAACATTCTGCGGTTTTGATTTATTCCTACATGAGAAATCACCTTTGGCTCGTTTACGCACTTGAGTCCACCGTATCCTGTATTTCTACGTTCTCGAAGTTTCTCATAAATTTATACACATTCAGAGAGAATCTTTCCCGCTTTCCTCTCGTTTGATACGTTATACACATCCCTATACGTACACCTCATAGATGGTCCACGTATGTTTCGACGGCGTTTCACAGGCATCCGCGCGCATCGACACATATCCAAGCAATCTCGCACATTTGGAAGGAGTGGTGCGTACAGTGTCGCACACCTGCACAAGCATCCCCGAACGAAGTCGCATCTATGCGATCTCCAAGCACGGTTTAAGACGGCAGTCTGCCGGTGCCCTGGCATTCCCGCGGGTCGTTGAACTTCGTGATCATGTTGGAAGCCTGTGTGCGAATATCTCCTCCCTTCCGTCTTCCTTTCTTCAACGAACGCGGATCCCAGCCGTGTGTATCTGTACACAACGCGGCCATAAGAAGATCGAAAATGCATGCCGAGGGAGCGGCGCGGCGCGGCGTGTCAGTATCAAGAGATGCAGATGTCGGTGTTTTAGCGCTTAGGAGCGCCCCACGAAGGGTACCGTAGGATTTCAAGCTATATGACACCTTATGCTCGTTTTACGAGCCGAGCTGATTTAAGAAGTTAGTTTCTTGCATACCCCACCGACTATCTTCCTGCTCTTTACAACCGTTTGACCTGCCACTTTGATAACAGCGTCGATTAACCGACCAACTTAGACCGGTAATTAACGTTCGAATCGATTTCTCGGTAATTTGGACGATTAAATCGATTCAACCGGTACAATTGATGAATTTTCTGGTTTTAGTCGATTTTTCCCCTTCGCGTTAGCTCCGCTGTAAGATACTCGACACACCGTTAAAACATCTGTTTGCGCACGCTTTTGTATCGTACGTTTTATCTCCGATCGTGAAAGCAGATACTTCATTGTTTCATGCGTCCGTTCCATGTAACGTTAATATGAGAAGTTTATGAGCTGTATCAGTGTCGCACATACCGCGTTACTGTGGAATGTAAAAGTGAATTCTCTTCCAAACGCAAGGTTGCAAACGCGTGTCAGAACAATGGCCGACAGCAAGTTAATTGCGAAATTGTAATTTGTTTTCTTTCTGAAGAAGGAAGTTTTACGACTAGTGTTGTCAGCTTATTCTTGAATGCCTGAAATAAAAAATTTATTACAAGTTACAGGCGTTTGCTAGGCTTTACTCTTACCGTGATAAACTTAACGTGCATCGTGGAATTAAAATACGGAAAAGAATAGACGCATAGTGTGTAGTATAATACGTGGTCTTTTGGAATTACGCGCAGAACATTTATTTGCAGTTAAAAACTTTTCGCTACAGGTATTCAATTATTCAAGTGGTTCCAGTCTCGTGTTTTACCCAGTGTAACGGAGTCTCTCCTTAAAGAACACAGGATATCACTTTATCGAAAAGCTTTAAATGCCCAGTTAAAAGTACCACCGAAATTATTTCTACACCAAATTATAAAAATGATACGACGCAACCATACGCCGATGTGCTTATCAAATACAAGTGGCAATTTACAAGCTGTTCCGCCAGAAATGTTCGATAGAGTTATATTGCTAAGATAATGAGACCGAACGTTTAACAAGATAGTTTAACCGCGTACAAGTAATTAACATGTTCAACCGGGTGTTCCTTAAACGCCACTACCACCCTGCAATGACACACGAGTTTTACCTTGATTGTTATACATGGAAACACATTTTCGTGGCTATGTGAGTGTAAATCAATGATCGTGATCCACCGAGGGTAAAAGCTTCGGCGTCGTTTTTTTCTGCTTCAACTGGAAGGAAACGTTTAGAATGACTGTCTCTGAATGGTTGCTGACTTTCACTGTTGAGTTGTCGAGCGTGTAACGATCCCTGTAATGATCAGTCGAGTTGATGATGCATTTAGTTCCCGGAAATCAATCTCGATTCGAGCAAGATTGAAACTGGATTTTGTTTCCACTTCTCTCTCGCCCTCTCTCTGTCTCTTTTTTTTATTATTGTCTGATCGAAACGTTTTTATATGCACGAATAAATAAATTGAAAAAAGGAATCGATCGGAGCGAGCTTTTCAATGCTTCTAGCAGTGATACAGTGTATCATAGTCCATTTTGTGTCGCACGCTATCGAAATGCTCATAGTCAAAAGAGCAGAAATGTTCTGAAAGAATATAATTTAAATGTAAACGAGCTGCAATGAATGTAAAATTTAAATTATTTAATTCTTGAGTAATAGATCAAATGGAGAAGATTCCTGTAAAACTAGAAGAAAATTGCTATGTTGATTCAAACATGGACATTAAAAAATCTAACAAGTACATCGCCGATCTCTCGCTGGATCACGAACTGTATTGCTAATTTCCATATATAAACTATCTGTGATATTTGTGATAAATAATTAAAATTTACTGCCTACTTTAATTGCATTCTATTTACTACTAACAATTTCATGGATTAATTTTGTTGCTACGAGTTCACTACTTTTGTTTCTATGCTTTTATTCGAATACTTTTGTTTTTAGAATGCAACAATTCAGCGTGTTACGGAATCACTTTTTCTTCATCTTTTATATACGGCAGAGTATTTAATGTTTTACTACAAATAGATTAAATATTTTTATACTGTGATACGCGAACATATAACATTGATACAACAAAATCATTGACAAGTGGAGTGTAAACATCACTTTCAGTTTTCAGTTTAAACGACTATCCTACGTTCAACAGATAAATTTTAACTGGCCAAAATCCAACCTCGTATCCATCGTATAGAATAGAATACGCTGTAGACAGGAATAAAAAGAACAAAGGAACAAAATAACAAACTTTCGTGATAATTTCATCTTTGATATCAAATAGACGTGGTTTTCCAATAGATATCAAGATATTTGTTATTACTTTTTTAACGCTTTCGTATTGACGTTCCTAGCGTTGACATAGGAAGTCTTTTCGATTTGTCGCGGAGGAAATTGCAGCTTTACACGATTTCCTCAACGGAACAAGTTATTCGAGCGATCGTTCTAACTCCTTGCTGGCGAAATTCAAACGGAATCGCTGCTTTTTGGAACATATTCCTCGTGATTTCCCGGCACACACGTCACAGGAATATGGCGTCGATCGAATGGCAATACGAAACGGCTTATCTCCTCTGTCGCTCTTTTTATTACCCTCTCGGGTTCACTTTCACGGAGGATCCCGACAGCCAGGCTGAGGATAGACTCTCTCTCTGCGACTAGTCCCCCTCTTTTTTATTCAACCTGCTGTTATTTCACCGTTTACGAGTTGCCTCGGTTTGCAAGATGCAAAATTCTCCCGTCGGGTTTCTTGATCCGGATTAACGTGGAAAGGAGCTAACGGTATCAAACGTTTTTACACGAGACGAGACTTCGGTTATTTCGTCGTGACGTCGACGAGAACGAGCAGCATCGCGACGCGCGTCGTCTTTTGCTTAGTGACGCGGAATAGCGTCTATCTCGATGAAACCTTCTCCGAATTTTTGCTCTACCTCTCACATTGTACTCGCCTTGTCACGAAGCTTAATAACCTTTTTTCGAGTCGTAGATGCTTCCCTTACGAGTAAGGAATTTCTCTGTCTTTCCGATGGAAAAAATTCGAAAAGAAAGAAAGCGATATCGATTTACCGACGCCTTTATTGAGTTAAACAATTCTTAATTCTGTGTTACGTTCTTCTCGTTGTTTCAGACTCGATCGTATTGTTTGTTGATAACAAGTTTCTCCAGTTTGAGGAAAGAATCTATGAAGAACATATGATGTTCCATTTCCAATACGTTTGTCGGAAATTATTAAATGTTCTTTTACTTGTCGAAACAAGAGCGAGATTAGGACTGTAGCAGGGTTTGGACGACTGCATGAAAATTAAAAAGAATGTAGTAGTTAATATTCTAAATAAGTTTGATTTTCACAATATCGTAAACGATTGAGATTATTGTCATAGGTAGAATAAGTTTAAAATGAAATATTTGAGTACAAATGATTTCGTCCATAGTAACTCTTCATATTCATTAAATAATAAAATCAGCATTCAAAATAAACGTTATGCGGTTGAAAACATCTTTCGGTGAATGAATATATTTTTCATTTTTGCATATTTATGTGTATGTAAATGTAGAGTTTCTTCTGCCTAAAAAAACTATGCATATGCAATGAGTAATATCTATATAAAATTTATTGTCGTTTTTATCCTTACGCGATAAATATTACGAAGTTGTTAATTTAATTCAAAAGAAATACTACAAAATATAAAACTAAAAATGTGAATGTACAATACAAGTATTATAATGAATGTTCAAGCGAATATGGTGCGATTACGATGTATGTAGAAATAATTGACATTTCAACATCGCGATGAGAAATTTTCTGTACAATCATGCCAGTTGCTATGCGTAGATATATAATCAAATTTTTTTTCAACATTTACCTTACTACTGCAAACATGTCAGGCCTTTCAATAAACATTTTCTTATAAACCGAGTGAAAGCAACGAACAGTGATTAATAAAGTGATATTCAAGGTTTTTGCATTACGGACATAACTTGCCAATGAAGAGTCACTGCAGTAGGAAAAGAAACTCGAGATGAAGGAAGAAGTAGAAGCTGACGCGGATGAAACGTAGAAGAGCGTATATTAACGAGATGAGAAAGTGGATTACGGCAGTTAGGAAAAACGACGAAAATTCGTTGGTGAGTTGGAGATACCGAGGTAAAACGGGATTGCCGGAGTGCAGCTAAGAAATAAGATGATTCTTCAACTGTTCGTTTATATTCACCGGTTTGGTTATATTCTCTGTAGAGACGAAACAAACTAACAGCAAGCCAAATATAATATATATCTATATACATACACGCATACTATAGATAGAAAATGTTCGTATCGTTGCAGACAGCGAGGATAAAATATCAGAGTTTCTATATTCAATTTTATACTTTATCATTTTTATGTTTAATATTCCGATGATCATATTACAAAGTTACGCAAGGTATTTTCCAACGTAAATGAGGGTAATACAAACTGTTTTCTAGTTCGTATTTTACTATAAACCGTTACGTATAACGTCATAAGAGAGGCAAAAGCACTATCTTTGATATAAAAAATAGACGACGAAATACAGGTGGGAAATACCAGTAATTAAAAAGAAATTAAAATTATTTCGTTTGTAGTCTATGTTTATATATATATATAAAAGTGCATAATGAAATGACTGCACTTGAAGGAAACGAAACATTTAACTTCTACTCTTGAAACACGAGCAATCGAGTGTTTTGCTTATTGAGCTCGATATTCGTTCGTTTATTGCCACATTAACTTTTAGTATCGTTTATTTATCATTCAGGAAAGATGTTAGGAATGAAATCTGTTATGTTTGTGTAGATAATACTTATCTATTCGCTCAATTTCTAATTTTTAATATTTCAATCTTTTTTAATATCTACTTAACTACTATGGAGCATACGTGAAACGTCTCCTATGAATCACCATATTTCACATTAATGGTTGATAAGAAAACATCATTCAACAGGGAATAACTGTTTAGTTATCTTGGCTACAATTCAAGTACAGTATAAATTTACATGCTGGCAGGGAGAAATGTATATGAAAAGTGAAGAAATGTACAGCGGTATCGAGTTGGGAACGATAAAAAAGAAAAAGAAGAAAAGAGAACGAAACTGAAAACTGGAACGTGAGAGTTAATACATGTGTTCTACGTAGTATGCGACACTATTCTTCCATGAAACTTCTAGGAACATCGATTCGTACTTTTGAAAGAACTTCTTTACTATTTTATTTAAAAACTCCATTCCTTCCAAACATGATATAACTTTCATACAAATGTATTTTTAAAGTTTATCAAATATCAGTGCATTGTTTCGTGTTTAATTTTAAATTTACAGATGTACTCTAAATATTGGATGTTGCTTGTAAATTAAAGGGAATACTTGAAGCACGAAGCTTCTGTCGTGTGCGATACACTTACACGTATATGGCGTGTATAATCAATAAATAGCGAATGTTTATGAAAATTCACGTTTTTGTGAACACAACTAAAGAAACGAGATTTAATTAGAAATTTGTTCTTCTTGACCTTCTAAATATAATGTCAAGTACTTTATACTTTGTGTACTGAGTATGAGAACTTACAATACTTTTTACACTTCCACGTATTGTATACGTTTCTCCCTCTATACATTTTTATTCATTTAAATTTTATTTAAATATTACTAATTTGATTGAAAATTATGTTAAATATCTTATAGTGTAAAATTACATTGTGCCTTTAAAATTATGAAAGAAGAATAAGGAAAAATAATATTAAACAACTCATAAAACATATGTTTAGAGAAAATTACCAAAAAAGTTCTACTACAAGCATATGTCATGTAGCTACATTTATATAAAACTGACTAACGTCTAAGTTTTGTTACTGCATGCGATATTTTTGCATCTTAGTAGATGCTTATCCATTTATAGTTATGATAGCTTATTTATATAAAACAATATTATCAAGCTGACTATTTAATAATCGTCGTTAATTTTCATAATCATAAAACGCATGCTACGCTCTTCAAATTGGATATGCAAATCTAACCCGATTTATATTTTATAGAATATCGAGAATATTCCATAGAATATCGCATGAACTGAGCTTATCAGATACGAAGTTCATATTTGCATTAACGATGCATGCAGTTTACGTTGTTGAAAGCCAATAAGTTAAACATCGTATCAGTGTGAAAGCCATAAATATACGTACGCTTAAAATTGTACGAGATATGAATCCATACGTTTCAAAATTATACCTTTACGATATTCAACGATTCTTTCTTCTAAAGATTATACAGCTTTTCATGTACCTGTAATCTTTTCTCGATGTAATCCGAAGGTACATACGCAGTTCGCATTATTAACTGTACGATCGAATTTGTATTATTAAATATATCTACGTGATTATTAAACAAAAGTAATGCATAAACACAATCTTTTTCAAAGAAACTTTTCTTTAAACGATTTATGACTCCTCGCAACGATTAAAATGTAAATGATAGCAGAATTATTCAGCCATATAAAACTACGATAAAACGGCGATTTCGGTAGAAGAAGACACAGATAGAACTTAATGTGAAATCACACAAAACCTTCGCGTCGTAGACACACAATAGCCTGAACGTGGCAGTTAAACTGGCGGATAAGATGCGTTAAGAGGAATTAGAGTCGATGTGATACACCGTAAATCGAGCGTACGAGGGTCGAGACAAAGTTGCCGGAAAAGGAAAGTGAAAGGGCCGCGAGCTGACCTCTTAGATTCAGGCTGTTCGCGTTCCCGGGGCTGTCTTTACTAGCTACAATAAAGAATAGCCCTGCAATATTGCTCCTCGTCATTGGAATTCATATATTCTCGTGAAAGATCCTCCTCCATATTAGAGTCCTAAATTCTCGAGAGGATACTTTGCTGCTGAGGCTTCTCTGCCAGAGTATATTATACTGGACTCCTGGAAACTCTTTAATTAGTAAAAGAGGATAAAATGGGGAAAGATAGAGAAAGAAGGGAAAAGAAAAAGTGACGAGGGGAAACGAAATTATTAGTGTACACACGGAATGCACGGGTTCGTCGGCAAAAATCTGAATTAGGTCCAATTACGTGCGTTTTGCTCGATGGTTGGATAATGGATCGTTAGGTAGATTGGTTAAATAGCCGCGGATGGCCACCAAATCGATTTCATTTGCCGCGGAAAACTTTCCGTCGATGCGATGCAACCATTTCTACACCGCACTCAGTGTAATTAACATGGATGTATTGGGATTGATGCGAGCTGGATAATGTGGCACATTGCAACAGCCGATTTTCGAATATTCTGAATGCTAGTAAACGCGTGTGTTATACTACGTGTATGTCATACATTGGGGCTACACATTGTTCGCGTGACACAAATATTCAGCATACGTAAATGTGAAGTTTGTAACGATAGTTTGTACTAAATATTCTCTTCCATTTTCGCTAAATATGCAGCAGAATTTCGTCTCGATTGCCGGAACCATTATCAACTTTCTCAATAATTAAGTAACTGGTGTTGATTAAATACAAAACTGTTATATTATTTATTCGATTATTTTATTTATTTTTGCGGTAGTAACGGATATTTATCCTCCGCTTTTAACTAAGATTAATCATCATTACGGTAATTTTCCAAATTGCACTTTCTATTTAATAAATATTTTAAACGATAGGAATTATAAGTAAATCAGGTATAATGCCATATGTATAATAACAGATACGTATTGCAAATAATAATACAAGAATAATAATAAAATCAGAAATATTTAAAAATCGTTAATATAAAGCACTTAAAAATGTTTCGCAACAGTTGCTCGTTATTTTACTACACAGCTACTCGAAGTGCGTTCATTTTGTAACACTCCGTAATTGTTTTCCCCATCAACGTGACATTCACGATAAAATTCCTATTCGTACGATGATCGATCATTAAATCTTTTATTCTTGTGACAAACATATGTTATATAAATATCATTGTACAATGGTTACAAAAACATCTTGTATTGTATCATTCGGCATTTCTAAACATATATGTATAGGTACATAAAAAGAAAAAGGAAAGAACAGGAAACCATCCTACAATCTATTTATTTATTTATTTATTTATTTATTTTTGATTTAGATATCATTAGTTTGAGAGCTCAAGGAATACACTGGTAGTTAAAAATATACAAACATAATAAATACATATAATTACATGAAAACGATTATAATATATAGATAAAAAAAGGAATCTTTATTAATATACGTATAGTATACTTTCAAAATATTCATCATTTCATGGCCAACATTAAGAAAATAGATATAACTCAGAAATCTAATTGGTGTTTTATAGAAATCACTTAGAAAAATATTTAGATAATATCGAGATGAATCGGACAAAAGTTTCGACTAACGTTTATAACGTTTCGGTATTGCAATTCCCTCAAGGACGAAGGCAAGTGGAAAACACTGGCATTTTTAGAGAAATGTCGGAGATTTCAGGCTGCTGTGTCCGACCTCGTTGTTCATTGCGAGCGAGCTCGAGTACCACCGGATATTTACAGTCTGCAGTCTACTCGCTGTTCCTACTTTAATATCCTGTCATTGCCTCTGACAAACGTGAAAGTAGGAACAGGAGATGAGCGGAGGACAGCGAAATAGAAAGCGAAAAAAGGAGTTTGTTTAGATAGCTCGAAAATCGCTCGATTGCGAACTTTTGCTAAAACCATGCTGTATTCTCAACGATTGACCTTGTCTGTCTTGCAATTGTTCCCGTGTTACGCGTTTCTAGGACGTAAAACGTTGTTATTTTTCGTACCTGTTGATATCGAAAGCAGCGTTAGTATTTTCAGTGTTGTGAAAATAATCCAAGTACAAGGACGATAAAGTAGTCTGTCAGTTTCATTTGCCATGGTTTGGATATATGGTACGACTTGTTAAAATAACATTTCCGTATGTCTGCAACTGTGCATGTGTTTGATATTTCAACAAACTTTGTTGGTAACAAATTTATGGATGCATTTAAGTCATTTTTTCTACCAAGAGACGAAGTTTGAGATTTTTAAAACGAAAAATTTGATACTTGCTTAATATACTTAATATACTTTTATTGTTTTTCATTTGAAACATTATTTGAAGCTCCAAATAAATATTTCTTGCAGCTAGTCTGATAGAACGTGGATATGAACATACGAATAACTTTAAATAATAAATTTAAATTGATTAAATTCCCACATATTGTACTATACTATCTACATAATATATAGAGACCACACAGAAAAGATATAGCAAGTCCGTCTTTCTTTATTTTCTGACTTTACGACACTTGGTGATTAAAAGGATTGTACCTGAATATAAAATAGTCGAAGAAGGCAATAAATTGGCAGATTCAAAGATATAAGATTTTTATAGGCCGACGATAAATCTACAATGTCTTGTAAGATACGAATAATATTAGTTTAGCTGTTAGTTTAATTTTATTAATCTGCGTACCGTTGGGTGCACGTACACGCACGCATAACTGCATTGTGCAGAACAAATTGTAAAATGGAAAGAGTGAAAATTTATAAATAATTTATCTTATCGTTATAACCTATTAGCAATTAAAAAAAAATTTTTGAATAAGAAGACTATAGCGAAAATTGCTTACAATTTATATTTTTCCGATAGCGAAACCATGGAATGGAACAAGAATGTAACAAGTTTAATCGCTTTCATGACATATGAAAGTTACACGAACGTACATATACATAACTGGTATTCGAATAATCGATTGGCCAACAGGTGTTTCAATCATCGATAACCCCATCGATACCATCGATAACTTTCAAACATCGATACATTTTTCTTCGACCGTTTCGAAATGTACTTGACAGTTGAAAGAAATTGCACAATCAACTTCTCGAAATTATTACCAACGTCGCAAACAAATACATATACATATACATGTACGTACTTGCATAATTTCCAATCATTCGATTCACTTTTATTTCCATCTGGACGTTTTTATAGTTTTCTTAAAACTACGATATAAAGCCAGACACAGGTGTTAAAATTCTCTTTGATGAATACGTAATTCCAGACTATGGCGACAAGAGTCGCTTTCGTTATAAGCTCTTCGATTTATAAGCAAAAGGGCAAACGACAAAGAAGCAGACATTGTACAGAATTGATGACATAAAATGTTGAACAATTTTTGCGAAATTTTTATGAAATCAGTTTAACTTGCATAAAGATTAATTGCAAATCTGGTGGCGTATTTGAGGTGTATACCAACTGGATAAAGATCGAACAAGGTCCTTGTACGCATTCATTTTGAGAATATTCTCCATGCACGAGATTATGCGATGATACTCGGATAAAACAAGTCGCTTTTTATTCGCGCTCGTATCATGTTACTGAATCTAGAAATGCGTGTATACACATGAGCGTAGAAATTGACGAAAATTACAAAAACATCATTGAAGAAAATACGAATATGAAAAACGTGCTTTAATTGTAATTTTCACTGAAGTTCGTTACTCTTCGCGTGGAAAGTTAGTAGCAGATACAATGAAACATCTTATTAAAAAGGGTATAATCAAACTTTTTTTTCAAAATATAGCTATTTCTAACGGTTACAATTAATCATTGCTTAAGATCTTTTCTTCATATCGATCATTCTATCGCAGCAAGGTTCCACGCAGATTTTGTAACTTCATTTAATCGTACCTCTCAAAGCTAACTTTCAAGAAGCTATTTTTTCAATATTTGTCGTGGTATAAGCTGACTGTGGATCCGAAGAACGCGTTGATTTTCAATATTATCCTTGTCAATTTAAATCAGTGGCAATACCGTATTATATACAATTTCGTTTCCCTCATAGGACAAAGTCTTAAGAAAGAGGAATTTTGATTTGTTAATTATTACACTCAAGCTTTTGTATCCTTCTTTTATCTTCCTGCATTGGTTATGCAAACGCTTGATGAACACAGTTCTGATTACACAGTTCATTTCATGAATGAAGAAATTATTAAATTATAAATGCAGAACCTTAACCACACGGTTATGTATATGCTACAAGTTTTCTCAACAGTACGATACTCCTCCTACGCATTCGCATTTAAATCTCTACGATCAAGATATTATCGTTCATCTGCATGCGTCTCATTGCATGCAGCCAAATATATAAAAGTACCATTCTCATTTGCCAATCGGTATACGTAAGCCGCGATACCAATGCAAAGAAGAAAGAATGGAGGAAAGAAATAGGAATGGATACAATACGGAGTGATAGATACGTATGCGTAAATAAGCACACGATACACACCTGTGTGTGTGGATTCGCAAGGCGTACACAAACAAACACAGCGTCCGTGTGTGCAGATACGAGAGGAGCCATCAGAAGGTCCTAGAGGAAGGCCGAAGGTCTTACTCGCAGAATAGAGATCGGGACGCGATGTCTGTGTCCGCTGTCTCTGTCCGTCTCAATGCTGGTCTTCTCGTTCTTCTACTCCGCTGCTGGACACGAGCCCATCCTTTGAAAGTATCTCCAAGTATCCTGAATATTACGGTGAAACTCGCTCGTCTTCGGTGTAGCTTTCTTCCCCTCGCTCGCGTACCCGCTTTTCTTCCGGGATTCTTACTTTCCTGTCGAGGGGTGGACTTCGGCCTGTGACGAGAAACTTGGGCATAATGTTATTCAGAATAGTTGCGATGAAAGTCAAAGAGATCGTGGAATATTTGGCCAAGTGTAGTTTCAATAAAAATGATTAGACGATAAGCGTTTCTCGTGGTTATTGGAAACGTTATTGATACCTCGTTGTAGAGAAGCCGTTATTTATGATATCGAGGTTTTGTCGCCTCGATTGCTTTCAGATGGGCATTTTGTCATGCAGATTTGTCCGTTAGGAAATCTACACGTGCTATTTATGGGCCACGTTATTCGACGAATTCTTACGTACGACGCTATAAAATTGATATTAAGCGATGTTGAAGGTTTACGATTAGTTCTGATTAATAAATGTGGAACAAATGCAAGCGGGTTCCTTCGTCGATCCGTAGATTTGCTTTATCTTATTATTCAACAGATTTAATAGAATTATAACTTTGAGTTGATTATTTTGATTTAATTTATTAATTGACCCATTATTTATATATCAGTACGATAGTTATTATTATCATTTTTTGTCATTTGTCTTTTTCCTAGAGATACACATTCTAAGTTCATTAACGGTAATTATTTACATCAAGGCGAATACCTCGCCAATTTTCATGAGGTTGAAATTTATTGTCAAGATCGTCATTCTGAACAACTTTTCTCTATAAATGTTACTAAATGTTACCGCAGTTCGGCCTTCGTTTCCGAGATATTCGCAAAAGACTTCAATTAACTTTAGTTTCCATTACACTTAATTCCCTTTTTTATATAACTCAAATTAAACTTAACTGGTTAGTTCCAGTCATTTTTAATATAAATGAAAAAGATAAATCAATGGATTATAGGTTGGGTTAGATTAATATCCGGCCGCGCGTCGCATCCTGAGGCGGCTGGTCATACTACCATAACTTTATTTTTATTTCATTCGATTTTACAGATATATCGTAAATTCGATTACCAAGATTTACATATGCATTATTATTTATATGTGCCATCAAACATTCTTTCGTGTGTAATTCAGAAACTCAGTCGTTACGTTGCGTGTAGGGCAAACGTACACATTCTGTGTACGTCATTTTGATGACTCGAAGAGCAAAACAAAGCGCAACGTTCCATGTATCAATAGATTCATCGAAGACTATTTTATGCTAGCATTGCCTAATGGCGACTGATATTCCTTTATCCTAACACGTAACCAATTACTTTTTCTGTCTTACCTCTCACAATGTTAAAAATGATTGTGTCTCTCTTTGAGATTGTACTATACATATAAAGACGTGGTCGCCTACGCCAGAATAAAGCATAGTCGCAATCTAAGTTCTGTTGAAGATTTCATGAATATCTCAAAAACTGAGTCTCAGCTACGGTAACATTTACGTAAACATTTTTACGTCCAGAATGATACGTTATTTCAAGGTGATCAAAGTCGGCGAAGTGTAAATAATAACACCATTTACTATTAGCAATTTATATACATAAATATGTGTGTGAAGTACTCTGTTTGTTTACAAAAATAAGGATCAAAGTAAATAGAGAAAGATATGGAAGAAAATAGGAAGAAGATATGGAAGGCTGAAGCCTAGCAGTATACAATTTATGTTTGTACTATGTTAGAATAATACGTATATAATTATCGCTACAAAACTACGTGATAAATATAATATAAAGTCGAATACAGTTAGTAAGAAGCATGTACGATGTTAAATCATTGCAAAGTTAAGTTGTGTTATTGATGTGGTAATGTTCACACACGGAGTTTAAGAAATAACCATGGATTAAGGGCGTGTATTTTATTTGAGTTTAAATAGTAAATAATTCTTGTTGAAATCACGCGATACATTAACCACACCTTCCTCTCTTTTCAACAAAGTAAAACAGTTTGAATTATGGTGGTATTATGTAACTCCACGTATAGAAGACCAGCAGACGTTCGTTTTAACGTAATCATAGAAAATGTAGCCGTTTTATCTGCGATTTAGTATTCCGTCTCCATCAAACGGCGGCTCGACGGAAGCTTTGAGAAAAATCGTGGAAACGTTTACACGTCCGGTGTTCCGAAAAATCATTCTGTGAATTGGGATGTGCGTAGCTTAGTGAACGGAAACGTTTGACTCACGGAGTTGCTGTATTCAAAGGTCGCTGTTTTTGCAGCGTTTCGTAAAAACAGTTAATCTCGTATTCATCTTTTATTTGTATCAATTTATATATATATATAATGTAGATAAGTGCAATTAATTTTGAATTTGTTTACAAGGTTGTTTATCAGATTCCATATAGTCTTATTGATAAACAAATGATTGACTAAAGTCCACGTATAGCACATATAATAACATAGCTCAGTAATATAATTTTCTTTTTAATTATATTTAGATGAAAAAATATGGAATTTATAGCGTTCCTGTAGAGAGCTAGTGTGTAAGAGATGATAAATAAAGAAAGATATTGAGTATGTTCAATGGAAAAAAAGAAGATGTTATAGTCGATAATCGCAAAATTATGTTTCCAAAGCTGTGTTCAGGTATGTAGAATACCTATATAAGTTGGATAAACCGTTCAAAATTATACGTGTGAAACCACTTGATCGTTTAATGTGCTGCAATGCTACAAGTATATTAAAGATTTACGAAATATCGTAGCTCTTTATGTTTCTGCATAAATCGTGAATTTCTGCACGATTTTTAATGTAATTACCTATGTGTGCGTCATATTATCATACTCGAACGTAAAATGTAAAGACGTATACTAAATAAAATCGCTTGAAGTTCTCAAATTCTTTAAAATTAGATACGC
The DNA here is from genome assembly GCA_014737365.1 of Bombus soroeensis. NCBI lineage: Eukaryota > Metazoa > Arthropoda > Insecta > Hymenoptera > Apidae > Bombus > Bombus soroeensis. Next base: position 465,334 of record JACXIL010000206.1, read on the forward strand.
ATAGTATAAAACACGTATAAAATGGCATTTAGATCATTTTCCAATTTCAATAATTACATACTTAATAAAATAATTGTAAATTCAATACTACAAAAAATGAACTTTTAATGGAAAAAATTGTATTTCATGTATAATAAAATTATTAAATACATAAAATATAATATAATATAATAGAAGAAGAAAAAGATACGAATTAAAGCACGTTTCAATCTATAATGTATTGTGCAATATTAACGATAGAATTGGCAATATTGTTTCTTAATGTATCTTTATATTAAGAATATTAAAGATTTACATAATATCTTATGAATTACACGTTTTTAACAACAGTGCAGAGAAATGCGTACGGACTCGTGGATTAACCTGACGTTATTATAGAAAATTTATAAAACGTAATTATATTTACCTCTATAAGCAAAGCAAATATTAGCAAGAAATATTCATTATTGATTTTTTCGACATTAACAGTTTCATAACGATATAACGTTCCGGTGGTTCTTGAAAAACTGAAGCGCGCCTTTGGCAGCGCGAACTGTGGCAAACAGTCCACTTTCATTTCCGAGCTAATGTAAATTATAAATTCGTGTGTCTCATCGTGGGTGGCTACGGTAAACGCAAACGAAGTACGAGCGTTCTTTGCATTTTTATTCAGTCGGTGCTCAAGGCCAACTTGTATTTTTCCTACAAGCATGCTCGGGGAGAGCGATTTCATCGAAGAAAAAAGGGAGAAAATCAAGAGGAGAGGAAGAGAGATGAAAGGGGGGTAAGGGAAGAGAAAGCAAGATTTTTGTCTTCTTGCTTCCTTCGGCTTTCCTCTCGGATGACGCAAATTATTCGGTAAAAATGCATTTATGACCTTGGTCAGGCATTAATTTTCTATTTCGTCGGGGTTCTATGTCATCTTACGCGCGTGTGCCTGGCGCGTAATTTTCAGGACAGTCCGCATACAAGCAAACAAGGATACACTTAAGACGATGTTAATACGTGCATAGCTCAACACTCTCCATTAAAATGAGAAAAGCCCAGCCGACCGTTATTACGGAGGGCTATTATATCAGATTTTTAATTCCTCAAGTTTATCTCCGAGAAACTTTATTATAATTACCTCAAATTATTCTCGCGACTGCCTTCGGCTTCTGTAATGTATTGCACGAGTTCTTTTTCCTTTTTCCTCGTGCGCATTCTTTTTAGGGTACTTTCCACAAGCATTTCAATATAATCGTTGGCATCAAAACCTGGCTTAATAACGTTCGTATTAAACAACGATTGATTTAAACTCTGCGCCTCACGGGAAAATAATCTGTCCGGTTATTGTTACTTTTTCTCCCGTATGACCTCCGCTTCTCTTTTATGATTTCTTATATTATACGTTATTAAGAAGATATTTTGATACCAAATCTTATATTGTTAAATGTTTATATATATCTTTTGTATATATTCAACATTAGATAATTTCATCGTGAGATTTCCAATCGGCGAATCGCTTTCCTTCTATAAATCTATCTTATATATGTAGAACTACACTTTGGAAATTCAGTAGCAAGACACCGGGTGACAAGTCAAAATGACAAGTACAAAATTCGATTCTAAGGAAGTAATTTTAGAATTTCTTTGGCGGACGGTCAAACAATCGGAATATTCCTATCGGAGGAAATAATGGAACACCAAATACCGGTCTCTTATCCTGGATAATGGGGAAGCAGTCGTGAACTCTCGGCAACGTCTGTGGTATAACAGAGGAAGACGGAAGAAGGCACAAGAAGAAGGAAGGTGTATTTACACATGAATACAGGCTGAGCTTATCACTACGTGAATGGAAGCACAGGGGATATATATTGGTTCGACAAAGACTCGATGAAGGCATGGTATCGAACTTATATGCCTAGGGACGAGGACGAGAACCAAAACGTCTGCTTGCTTGCGATATTAGAATCCCGGCATATTTTCCCAGAGCCGTTATAACGTACTACTTTATGGCGGAGCGTCGCCAACAAATTATTCGCAGGTAATAAAATCGGGGCGGAAAAGCGTTACCTGGAATTTTCCCTAGTATAAGTTATTTTTGAAGAGATCTCCTTAGATGTGCCCCTCCGCTTTAACGTCACGCCGGTGAAAGATCGATTTCTAGCAAAGCCCGACCTATAACTTATGACACCAGGGAAATATTTTCTTTTCTGTATGAGATTTCTTCTTTTTTTTTTCGTAGACAAATCAATTTAATGAAAATTGTCCTGCAGTTTTAAGAATCTACTACTCAGTACGATGTATGCATATATATATATATATATCAGAGCGATTACAAATAAAGGTAACACTTAAAAATGTGTGGATGCGAATGTGTATTTTATCAAGCTCCACTCTAAAATATATTAAGCAGTAGGATATAAGGTTATTATTTCTACAAGTGGACAATTAAATATTCGTATTACGTTTAAATATCGAAACGTATTATATTTTTTCAAAACAATCACCTTTATTTAATCAAAATGTATATTAATAGTATAAATGGTTTTTTTCCAATGGAATACCGCTTGATTATATTTCACTTTTATAAAAGCATATATTTTATTCTTTAAAAACAATTGAGGCGAAAGAAACGATTCGCGGGGAAGTTCTAGCAACTATCGTCGAAGCGAAGGAATTTCGTATTCTGATTTATAATTTTAATTTATCTCTTGATCATAAAACAAGTCGATATTTTTTATTGTATAAAATATGTAACATAAATTTTCCTTTCCATTTGTTACTTTCGATTTCATTCGTTATATAATAGTATATTGTACAAAGTAACAATAGTATGATTACCTCCTTTTCTTCTCCTCCTTGCAATTTAACACTAATTTACCGTTACAAAATTGCATTTCCCTTCGTTTGTTGCGACTGCCCTGCCAAACAATCGTAAAACCACATCGTATACAGAGAAATTGCGTAAATAAGAATCATTCTCCTCGAGATGGGTCCATGTAATCTGGGCTGACCTGTAGACCATGGCTGGGCACACAGTACTTAGGGGACGTGGAGCGCTCATTGACCGTCCGGAAAGACGTCCAGGAGAGGCTGACTGACTCTATTGTTTGAAAAACTTTTATGCCTATTGTGTACTTATACACTCCTAGCCGAAGGAATTATTTCGTATTCTTCCTTCTTTGAAAGACACTCGATTCTCAATACCATTCTCTTTATCTATCGCGACAACCTCCGAAGAAGTAGTTTCGTCAGGATATTTCACGAGATGAGAAACGACAGGATAGAGGGAGAAAGATTCTATTGGAAGTTTTAATATCGGCCGCTGCATATTACGAAAGTTGCAGTCTTTTAGTGGCATAATAAAGTGCGCGGCGATCGATCGACGATTTCTTGAATGAAGAACGGAACTTCGATCCCGGTAATGGGGCAGAAATTTACATACATTCATTATTATCGGCCGTGCTGTCTTAACAGTAATTTCAATTTCTCCTTCGAGACGCAATAATCTTGCATAATAGCCGCGTATGTTCGGCACAGTGTAAACTTTCTTTGTGGCTTACACGTTATTGCGCAAGAGGAATTTAATCCGTACAGTGTCATACACGTTACGCTCGATTATAGCGATGTTTTCATTAGACATGGTAAGAACAAGAGAAGGGAATTTTATGTGATTTGTAAAATAAGTAATTCTGTTTCGTTTACACGTTACGCTGAAAGTGGGTTAAACGGAGATCAGAACAATTCGTTTTACGAATTGTTTTTTGTCCTCATTTCGTGAATTGGAAAAGCAATTAATTCTCCCCGATTGATCGAAGTCCGTTATTTAGTCTGACCCACAGAAGATGATGTTCTTTTTACCTTCAGCTCAGTCCTACGAATGCAAAACGTTGCAGTATAAGCAATTATGGTAAATTCATCTTTTACCGTGCTGTAGGTCCGCCGATACATAATTTTCTTATTCACTGCGTCACAATTAAACCAGTTCTTATGATGCTTATTAAAGTATCAACTAAACGAACAATAAGTCCCTACGACTCGTCCTAATATTATAGTATCTGCCTTCCTGTAATATGATGTAATATCGGAGATTGTACGAGTGATTAGTAATTCGAAAAGTACCGATTTTCTGTTGAAATATTTTAATGAAAAGGCAAAGTCACACGTATTTGAACAGTTCAGTGCTGTGTAATGCAGTAGATATAACAGTATAGTATACGTAGTTAACAAAATGTTGCACGTGCAATGCTATTTTACATTTCTGCTATTAAGAAAGTATGTCATTTCAAACGCAGTTTATTTCTTTCATTTCAACAATAATAGATATTATATTATTATATATTATCATACAAAAGTATTATAAATTTGAAAGAAAAATTCATATTTTGGCTGGCTCTTTTATGTTAATAAGAGCATCGACATAATATTCGTACAATTTCTGAATAATTTCAATGAAAACTTTTTATCATTCAGTTCGCCATATATTCAAACAGTTCATTTGAATTTTTGGCTCTCTTCCTCTTCTAGCTCTGTCCGAATAATTTTTTGACCTATCACATCGTCGCTCAGCATCAACAGATTCAATTTCATCGAGTTTCTTTATAATATATTGTGCATAATATATTTGTGTAATAACAAAGTACGATATTCATTATTCGTATGATGTTTATGTAATATATAAAGTCTCTCTGTGTCTCTCGTTTTGATATAAAATAAATAATATCATATTGTATATCTCATAAACCTGTCTTAAAATCGGTATACGCCACAGCCAGCAGATATACCTGAAATATCCGTAACTCGTTCCCACCATCAAAGAAAGCCAATACCGATTATATCAAAATGGTTTTGTAATAACTAGAAAATAACTTTCTCGGCGATAGCAACAACAACTCTGTAATTTCTCCGGGAGTATAAGCTACGCTTAAAGCAATTTCACCTGCTATTCTGGTACATTATTTCAGAAAAGGAAAGAAAAGCACAATCCTTGATTAACACTTAAATATTTTACGATATAATAGACCATGTACATTGCATAAGTGACTTGCTATTCAAAGAGATATACGATGTAGTTATTATCAGAATTTCATTATTTCGATTCGATGCATTTTATGCATTACTTCGATTCGATTTACTACGTATTCAATTACCACGAAAATATCCGCATTCTATTCAATATCATTCTACTATTTCCCGATCAAAGATATAAATTTGGCAGCCCCGGCGTAGATTTATTCGTACGGGATTTACAAATATTTTTTTGCAAATATTACACGACGTGTAACGATAATAAGTTTCATTGGAGAAACCATTCGTCCTGGAGCCGCCACCATTTGTATTCATTTTCCGTCAACGTGGTTGTTGTCGTTACTGCGCGGTAAAGTAATTCGGCCTTTCGCTGAGCATTTTGATTTATCGTTACGATAAAAGCAACATTAGAGCCAACGGAACAGAGCTATGCCACAAAGTGTACGCGAGTCCCTGGAGTGCAGCGTATCATCTACTCTTAACATCCTTCGGAAGCGAATGGTAACATTAAGCGAGGTGGCACACAGCAGCCATACTTGCTTACCATTCTTATGAAAAGTAATTAACCACAAAGATAGGCGAACTATTAATCTTCCGAATGACTTCTGTTATATTAGTTTCGAAGACGTGGAAAATTTGAGAAATTGTGTTCTTAGTCAAGTAATATCTTTTATTTTAACGTAATAATAACGTGGGTTATTGCTACAGAAATTTATCTCTTTGTTTTACTTGAGGAATCTCAGTGAGTGTGGTTTATACAATATATACACGTGTAACTCGTATGTAGAAGTTTTCAGTTACGAATTTATGAGCTAAAGATAGCGATTAATTCGTTCCAGCTGAATAGCATGTATTATGGAATTCTGTGTAAAAACAGAAGTATTCGAAAAAATAAGAAAACATAATAATTCTAGAATTTCGTAAACTTCGGAAATTATAAATCTTTTACCTCTATAAATAGTCGCTATGAAGTTCTCTTAAAAATTTCCTATTTAAGGGGGTATTCTGATCTAGAGGCATGAATTTTAGGTCTTCTTTAGGTTCAGTAAAAAAGAACTAAACAATATATTTACAATAAATTTTTTGCAAGACATTTGATAATGTTTCAAGAATACATGAAAAAAAGTGAAAAAATTAAAAATTCAAAAAGTTACAGGCTGATGAAGTGGGTGGTGTCAAAAAAATGACGCGCGATGGTGGTTACGATTGCAAGCCTACTTGTAATCTGAGACAAAAAAAAAAAAAAAAGACAAAAAAAGCACTTCTTTCTTCCAAACGAGCAGTTTTGGCCTCCTATGAAGCGTTAGATGCTCGTATTTCTGAGCGCCCCATCCGGGCATTGTCACGTTTGACAGCGAACGCATGGGCTTCTGGACCATAAAGTTCAATATTTTTAAAATGGATATAAAACCTTCATTAAAAATACTAACAGCCAGAAAAGTAGCAATTTCAATGGTCCGAGTTCCTGCGTGAATGTGTTTCAGAGCAAAATTCCACATCAAAGAATTTAACCTAATAAGGTATTTGCAGACAAACTTTCATAGATTTGCTTCCAATACATCGTCACTTAGAGGAGGATTTTCATGGTCAAATTCACGAATAGTGCCCTCAGCCATAGCTTTTTGTTCGATTCGTTCCGGCCGAGCCGGTTTGGATGGCGCGACACTAAAACAGCTATATCTCCGAAAATAATTTAAATTTTGAAAAATCCTTTTAAGGACATATTCCTAAAGGTTCAAGATTTGAAAATATGAAAACAAATCGATTTTTTCAAATTTCTAGACTCTTAAATTTCATCGTGTGTCTCAAATGTCACAAATCATACAAAAAGCGTACTAGTATCATATTTATTTGAATGATTACATCTTCTAGTGTAACTATGTGATATCAGAGTTACAAGTGCTGCGCACGTTAACCGCTTTACAAACTTTCCAACTTGTAACATACACGTTTCGGTAGACAACGTGCATTCAATGCTTACACCCACGCCGAGCTTTCCTCCGTAATAACACGAGAACGGACTTCACTGGATCTACAATTACTGATCTGTCGACATCTCTGAACTGGATCTACGACATTAGAACAGCCAACATCTAAGACTGGTTCATCGACTACAGAACAGTCATCACGTAGCGGCACTCAACACCAACTGGTGGAGGGCCAAGGGCAGCGTAGCGGTTAGCGCCACAGAATACGAACGTGGGGACCCGGGTTCGAATCTCGACGACCATATTCCGATTTTTCGGCCACGACATCAAAATGAGAAAAAAGCAGCAGCATCCCAGCAGCGACATCTGTACAAGCAAGCAGCAGCAGTAGCACAATCACCGCAACTACAACTATATACCATCATCCACCTCAACCACATCTCTGGACTCGATCTCCGCCTATAGATCCGCAACTTGATCGAAGAAACACTCTATGCGTAAAATATAAAATAGAAGAAATAAAATTATACTACATATGAAAGAAGAGGGAGAAAAAGAAAAAAAATTGTGTTTCGTCCAGAACCTGCTAGTGGACTCATCAGTAAGGTTTACCTAGCAGGCTCACGCCTTATACACAGGAGGAAACGGAAAGTGGGAGGAAGGAGGAACTTACAAACTAGGGAGTGTTAAGATCACAGGGTCATCTCCTCCCTCGCCACTTTGTTCTTCTACCCTCTCTCGCAGTGGCGACGTTGTCCCTTAAGCGGCCTCTCCGGATCTCGTCGCTGACCTTGGGATCCGGAGGGGCAGGTTGGCAGGTTTGGAGGTTCTTGGTATTTTTATATTTTTGATTATGCTGGTGCTGCGGCGCTATCCATGTGGAGTCCCATACACAGGGTATAGCGATCATTTTCCTGAGAGTAGACACACCTGGATGTGTGCCTCTATGGTCCTGGTGGATGGATGGGTCCTGTCTTCTTTATTGTTCACCCAAAGGCCGTCCAAGAAACGTGAGCATGCAAAGGAGAAGTGCTGTNTTTTTCCTTATTGTTCACGCACGCAGCATCGTAATGATTCGAACTGTTGAATCTCTGTGACAAATAACAGGAATTACGTGCTGGATGCTACAGGACCTCTATTTGCGCGTTCAATTGCTCGCGTTAGACTTCTACAGGGTAATTATACAGAAACAGGATACAACGATTATTTTGTTGAGGTATGGTTGAAGATAGATGTCAAGTAATAAAGACTTGCGAGTGTTGATGCGATCCGTCAAGGTGTATTTGAATAAATTAAATAAATGTAAATAAATATAAACAATGTACAAAGTCGCTTGTCTGAAAGAATTCGCAAAGGCAATAATCACTCGCTGTCGACTCGGTATACTCTCGAAACATACTCCTGAGATACCCCGCTCGCGATCGCGTTCGTTTATTTATACTGGTCTGGGGAAAGTCGGAAAATTCAAATTTGTCTACGTTTGATGGTTGCATGTAGCGGAGACATTGTTTTGGAGTAAGTTCTATTACTCCGTTTGGTATGTCTCCAAACGGTGTTAATGTACCGAGGCAAAACAATAACATAAGTTGCTCTGGGTACACCTCGTCCACTGACCTTTTGTGCCGCTACAATTAAAAAAGTATTGGATGAACGAAATATTGATGGAAGCTGTTACGATCGGCAAGTTGTAGTCCTCCGTTACAGATGTTTGTTACATTTTAAACGTTTTTTGATTCAACAGAATTATGTAATTGTAAAAGATCGATGATGTAAAATAAAGTTTCTGATGTTAATGTGAAAAAGATTTTTCGTATGAATGCATATTCTGTATATTCTGGTTTAGAGGCATCAATTTTTGGTGTTTTCTTAGATCCAATAAAAAAACAAACAATATTTTTACTATAAATTTTTTGCAATATATTTGTTACTGTTTAAAGAATACATGAAAAAAGTGAAAAAATTAAAAATTCAAAAAGTTACAGGTTGATGAAGTGGGTGGTGGCAAAAAAATGGCGCGCGAAGGTCGTTGCGATTGCAAGCCTACTTGTTATCTGAGACAGAAAAAAAAAGAATTAGTAATCTAGAGGAATACTGCTATTATCCTAACTAACAAAAAGTTAAAAACAAATTTTTTCGCAAAATTGCGGCTATCTGAAAAGAAAATACGTTTTTTCACCAATTTTGTTATCTTTCCGAATTTTGTAAACATTGTAAAAATTGAGAATTTGTTATGATTTTAGTTAGTACGATAAAGAAGTATATAGGGAAGACTTACACTACATTGCAAGTAAATTAGTTCAATAGAACTTGAGATATCGTGCGCACTAACTCGAAAAAAGTAGTTTCGAGAAAAACGCCTTTAAAGTTTCGGGTTAAGTAAGGCGCAGTATAAGCCATACAATGGTACTTTATACGTACATTTTTTCAATCTGCGATTCCTGCTCCATATATTAAGCCTTCCTCTATTTCAAAAAAAGCGTTTTCGGCACTTCTTTCTTCCAAACGAGCAGTTATGGCCTCCTATGAAGCGTTAGATGCTCGTATTTCTGAGCGCCCCATCCGGGCATTGTCACGTTTGACAGCGAACACAAGGGTTTCTGGACCAATCGTAATTCCCATAACGTTCAGTATTTTTAAAATGTGTATAAAACCTTCATTAAAAATACTAACAGCCAGAAAGGTAGCAATTTCAATGATCCGCGTTCCTGCGTGAATGTATTTCGGAGCAAAAGTCCATATGATAGAATTTAACGATTCGTTATTATTCTCAGTTTTGGAATCAAAACGTCGTTCTAATAAGGTACTTCCAGACAAACTTTCATAGATTGGCTTCCAGAACATTGTCACTTAGAGGAGGATTTTCATGGACAAATTCATGAATAGTGCCCTCAGCCACTGCTCTTTGCTTTTTGTTCCATTCGTTCCGGTCGAGCCAGTATGAATAGCGCGTCACTAAAACAGCTAAATCTTGGGAAATAATTTAAATTTTGAAAAATCCTTTTAAGGACATATTCTTAAAGGTTCAAGCTTTGAAAATATGAAAAAAAAATCGATTTTTTCAAATTTCTAGACCGGAATACCTCCTTAAAAATACTCATGACACTCGAATTTTGAATATATTATCATTTGAAATAGAATTTTCTTTTTGTATTGTTAAATATCACTATATATTTGAATACTTATTTTATATCTAACGAATTATCGAATTTTCAGTGTTTTATTGTTAGAGCTTTTATTTAGAATAATAGATATAGATAAATCAATTAGAATAAATCGAGTAAGTATATATATATTATAGTAGAATAAATCGATAAATCAATTTATAAGAAGTAAGACAATATACAAAGAAATAAATTTCATTTTAAAAAAGCACAATTACATTTTGCAGGTTTGTAATTTTATGATATTTCTGCAACCTTAAAGAATCGCTAAAAAAGTAATTGTGTATGTTTATACGAAATTATACATTAAATATTTCTTCGCATCAATTTTTATCAGACTTCTCATAGATTGCATAAAGTACCGTTATTGCTAATAATATATCATTTATATTGCGTGGTATTATTGAAACATTAAAAGTTTAATTCCTACTGCAATGCACAAAATTTATACATGATTATTTCACGATCTCGCGTAATGGAGATCTCATTTTAACAATGCATTTTGAACATGGAATATTTATAACTTACCTTAAAAAGGAAAATACATACATATATAACACAACATTGCATTAGTATGCGGGAAAATATCCTTTTTCATGACCACGTATATTATGCCACTACATTGAAATTAATGTGTTCATTAACATTCATTATAATATTAATTATAAATATTAAGTTGTTGCATTTATGAAACAGTTGTTAAATAACATATCATTAGATGTCAGTTTCAAGTTTCAGGCTGACAGAAAATAAGTGTATCTTACATTTTACAGCCACTGTATACAATACATGCATTTCTAGATTCGTTTCAAATTTTACCAATATAGTCACGACAGTCGTATCTCATTACAGTCCCATTATATGAAATTTCGACAAATTTCATATAACGTACGCGATATATTCACAAAAATTTTCTGTGGCAAGCGTTCGAATACTTCCGCCAGCCACTGTTCACGATATATGATAAACATTATCGCGATACAACAATCCGATGCAACTAATAATTCTCTCAGAAAATTCTTACGATTGCATCGGATCGTATCGATGAAAACGGGTATTTTTATCGGCCGTATCAATTAACCTCGCGTGCATCTCGAACGGAATTTCGCGGTTGACTTTAATGCGTTGTTGGTAGCGTTTAAAAAGAAAATTATTACCGCGGTGGCCGCTTCCTCTTCCCTCGATCTTTTTCCTTCGATGGAACCATGGCGGACGCCCGTCTGAAATTTACACGAACGCCCGTCAGGAATGGCTCCGTGTCCGCGGTCGATTCAATTTATTTTAGACGCATCGTGCACCCTCGCACTTTTATTAGTATTTACGGAGCGCTGCTGGAAGGTACACGATACGATGCGCCAGGTAAAAGTTGAAACGACTGCATCGCGTTTGGCGAGTGTTCAGCGTCCTTGAAACGCGGCATCAACCATGTTCGATACGTTACTCCGGGATTAATATTTCCTAGACCTGCCACTTCTCTCGGATATAAATTTACGTGAAAGCGAGTACGGTAATTTCCGTTTGGCCGGATGCTTCGTGTATAGAGCTACCTATTAAGAATGACGTAAATTGGATGTTGTGAATATATGGAAGATTTTGAAATTTATGGAAAATATTAGGTTGCGAGCTGAGTTGCTGTTCGTTTTTTCGGCATGCTTACTATTAATGCATGTGCCGTACTAAACTATACTATGTTAGCGAAATTAACATAAAACGTAATGAAAAAAGTTTGTATTAATATTTGTACTTTCATTGACCTTGTTTCAAAATTACACCGCTTATTATGCTGGCCGTTTTAACAGAAACTCTTGTTACCAAGTTTTAACATGAACCATGCTGAGGAATACTGTACAGTACTGTACACCGAATCAGTATGGTTTCATGAAATATTACGAACATTTTGAATCTGAGGATGTTATATGAGTAAATGATAGTTTGTAGTATATTACGGATTGTCATTCTACTATTTATTGGTGGCCAATGAAAATTGAAAGGTAATTTTATAAAAAAATGAAAAACGATTAAATTAAAAAGGACTTCTAAAAACATTAAATGCAATTTAGCACGGAATTTATTTCCGCAAATTGCCAAATAATTTATAAAATAAGGACGTGATGGCTGCTGATTTATAAGAAGAAATATTACCTATGAACGTAAAGAAAGTTAACTAACAAACTCAATACATTTCCGATATTACAAGCGTCTTACTCGTAGTATCTTGTATTCTTACACAAACATACGAACGATCCTCTCGATTTACGAGCGGCGTGAGTCCAATGCAGTCGCATAAGACTTAAATCACTTGTCGACTGAGGAGCTGGAATATCAATAATCTAGAATATTGAAAAATCTCACGGAACGTGAACTACAATTCTACAATCGAAAAGCTTCCTCTGCTCTGAGTCTAAACTTCCGTAGAAAGAAGAATAGATCGCAGAAACTTCAGTGGAAGCGTATCAAAACGACAACGGCATCCAAGTGTCAAACTTGTTCAGTCAAGCGAAAACAAGATCTATTACGATTTCATTCTTTCGCTGTGCACGCGTACCCACGCCCGAAGAACGCATAGCCACGATTCAAGAAGAACGAAGTGGCTGGTTGCACCGAGGGGCGTATTTCGCACCCCTACTGTGCAGAAAGGGGATGATGGACGCGCGTGAACGAAACGGTGGAGTCGCATCGACAGCGGACTGCTGCCAGGAAAACAGTTTCGGAGGGAAGACGAACGGGGGTCGAAGGAGAAAAACCGGAAACCGGGACCACCCGTCATGGATTTTCTTTATGCCGAACGACGGGGGATTGCTTGTATGGAAGATCGAGAAGGTGGAGAAAGTCGAATACGGCGAGGGTGCCAAGATCGTTGTTTTACATCCCATGAAGAGGTTGTAACATTTCAAGTAAATATATATTTTTGGCCAATGCCTTTTTAAGCGTCGGTTAAATCCTAAATTGGCTGTTGCTCCAAGAGTACCAATAACTAAGGTTTTATTATCGTAAAACGTGACTTTTTATGATGTAGCTTATTGTGGCGTAGCATTAAACCATGTAAATATTTACATTGTAAATTGTTCACACGGTTGAAAATATAATATATTATACGCGTATGAAAAGTAAATTGACTTTAAACGAGCGTTCAATGTAAAATTAAATTCAATGCATTTCGTGCACACGCGTTTGCGTATATGTAATAATTTCTTAGTAGAAATTTAATGCTATTTTTAATCCTTTCAGAGAGAGTACGTCAGTTATATTTTCTGCACATCTCAGAACATGCATTTGACGTACATATAATTGCGGAGAAAAACATGTTTCAAATTAGTACTATATCTACGTATATAATAAATATAATAAATAAATACGATAATAACGATGAACAGATGTAACGTGTATCTCAAAATAGATGATTCTTCTACTACAAAACCGATATCTATATATTCATAATACTCGCATTCACAGGTGCCAATTTTCAACTTTCTTTCCTCCGTCATTGTATCGTGTATCTGTTACGTGAATGTAAAAGTAGTAGCGAAAAGAAGTAAGCGTGAGATAGAAATCCGCTTTTTGGCGAAACCTTATCTTTGCAGTCCCATAGGAACATCTGTGTTATCCTTTTGTAAAATATTAGGTCACATTCAGCGAACACCTGACAATCTGTGCTGTCGGTCGTTGAGATTTCAGGGATGCGTGCCAAGTGTTCGCTTTGTTCCGAAAGCTGGAGAAGTAGGAGTTAAAAGGAGCGAAAAGGGGAATCAAAAGGGAAGGAGGAGTAGGAATGAAAGGGTGCGTCAGTGGTAATCGTACCTTTCTTTGTTTCCGTAGTTAAAAGCTATTACACCGCGATCGAATGCACTTAGAGCGTTTAGACTCTAGTATTTTCTGTTCTGCTCAGACTGCCTATCGGATACGCGCGCAAATTACGAACGAGTAAATCGATTGCGATCCTTTTCTCTGGAGTTAAGCGAGGAAAAGAGTGTGAATTTGTAGTACGACGTATCGAAGTATAAATCCATTGCAGTGGAACGATTAATTTTCTTTAACATTTAGCTGTTTCTTTTATCACCGTTGAAATGCGAACCTTACGATATCACGGATTCGATGCAAAAAATATAGAGGAATTCAAACGACAGGGAGGGAAGAGAACACGACGAACGCGGTGCAGTTGAAAAGAAAGATCTCGAAGGAAAGGGTAAAAGGAGGGAAAAACGGAGGGAAAGATAGGTCGTAGATTCCGGTACTTTTTGCCTTTTCCTGTGGTTAAAAGGTACTGTATCGTAGTCGAAAACGCCCACCTAAAGCACTTGCTAAGAGCCTTTCCTAACCCATTGCTGTACACTACACGCGCTACTGCAATCGCATGTTGCACCTTGGACTGGTTTAAAAGGTTTAAAGCATTATTGTTCGATACGTATGTCGTGTTGAACAATGATATCGAAATAGCCCCACCCCTTTCTATTCTTTCTGTAATAATATAAATGTGTCGGCTAGAGAAAGTGCCGATAACAAATCAGCTCGTTATCGATAAGATTTTATTTCTCTTTCAAATAATGTCTCATTGGCAGCTAGTCTTCTTTTTATTAAATTAACGGCATTTGGACCGCAATTCCCTTAATGATAAATACTTTAGTCTTAGATCAGTTCATCGAATAGATGAGTATTTTAATGACTGATGATAAATTTTAACGACTAGGTTTGTTCGTGATTTATTCGTAATTTAGCAAACTTAAGTATTTTCTTATTACGTATAGCGGAATAGCATGGAATATGCTAATATCTTTCTACTACGAAATTAAATATTTTTTTGTGAACAGGAAAACGATTTTTATTTGCAACATATAAAAAGAATATAAAAGATAAACACGTAAATATTGACCGATACGATATTCTCTTATCTTTAAATAGATGTTTATTAGAAACTTTAAACATTAATGTTCTTCTAAATAGTTTGGTAATAATATTAGATTGTACATATATTAACACGAACAACTATTTATAACATTCTAGACAATTTTACTGTCTTCTAGACTGTCCTTTCATTTTTCCATTGGTGGACAAACGAGTCGGATAGAGCTTTATTCTTCCACATTTATAGTCTTATCTGAGCTATAGAGTCTTCGTAAAGTACAGTTATCGTGACTCGAATTGTGAAGCTAGATCTGATATTCGCGAAGTTGTGGAACAAATGGGGGAGCTAGCTGACTGTGCCATCGCATCGGCAGCAGTCAAGTTTGCCCATTCGAATTTCGACGTCAGCGGTCAATGATGCAGCGATCCTGTCCTCGTAAAATCGTCGATCCGTGAGATAGACACGCGAAGACGAAGACGGACAACACTTCCGTGCAACTAATTTCCGTGAGAGAAATGGGGAGAAAACGAGAGACATTGATCGTTCGAGAAAGTTCGAAATGTCAGTCGGTACTTTATGTTAGTGGCCAGATTATCGATTGTTCACTACTTTGACGAAAAGTATTCTGCTTTATTAATTTATTTCCATTATTGTTGCTTCGTTTTTATTATGTGATAAGGACCGTGTAAGATGAACGAAAAATAAAATCAAAGTAATAAAAAGAGAAAGAGAAGAGACGAATTATAGTTGGGAGACTATTATGATTCCTGTACTTTTAATTTAGTAATTGATATAAAAATTTTAATTGAGGAAGAAGTGGAAATGTAAAAATGATATAGTATTCTTTGAACAAAGTTTCGTTTCAGGGTAGACTTTTTCTGTACTTTTAGTAAGTATCACATATGATGGATTATAATGGATTTTGTTATAATTGTGTAATAAGAATAAATATACATTTCATGGTGTCATCAATTTTCTAATCGTTAAATGTTAATGTACCTACTATCTAATTTGTACATGGTATTTTGATTGTATCACATTTGAATTTCGTGAACATACCAGTGACTCAACCTACTGTGAAACTGGTGATCCATAAAACACTAGGGGAAAATAATATGCTCAGTCATTGTTCGAGCGATATTATAGGCCATCCCTTAATATATTTGAGTGATATATTAATACTGCAAAGGAGATGTACGAGTAAAAAGTTTTAAATGCTAACTTTAATATTTATTTTCATACTGAAAGTTTCATATAAATCTAGTTTCGAAGCAGCGTATTTTCCTTCATGTTGTAGTGATTAATAGCTGAGTTAATTAATATAATTTAGTAAGTATCTAATAAAGTTAGAGTGGAAGTCTTAATAAAAATGAAGAATTCAAAACTATGAAATATACCTCTGTATAGAAATATTAATAACGAAAAGAAATCATCTGATTTGAATTATTACAATAATTTAATCTGCTTTAAATTATTACACTACAAACTTATCCAATTGTCATAGCTTTTTAAATTTTCAAATGTAATATATACTTGTGCTAAATATCTTTTAATTTTTATAATTCCAGATTTCTTTCAAATTTCATCAATATAATTATGATAATCGAGTCTCATAACAATGCCAACGAAATTTCAAAATATTTCACATAATACTGTATATACATACCATATTCGTAAAAGATATCTACAACAGTATTTTCTCAAGTCTGTAGATATATATATTCTTTTTCCATTACAATATTATATTTACTTCCGCATAACACGCACAATATATGTATAATTTTATGTATCGCTTCCATTGATCACAGCTGATACAGATAACAGAATTCAATGGTCAATATCAGTAGTGACCTCATCGAGTTCCTCGTAAAATTACAAACGATTGGTCTACGATCGATTTCGGGAGCTCATTCCCGCCAGTAAAATGAGAGAATAGCAGCTCTTTAATCTCTGTCTTGATGCATCACAAAGATATTTACAGACCAATTTCGGCTCTCTTTCACTTGTTTCTCTGACAATTTCGAGTATGACATTGCGTGGATAACAATCAAGAGAAAATAATGTATAAGATAGGAGATAAATTTCGTATAGATCTTATGCATTTGATATAACTCACACATTTTATTTATCAATAAACCGTAAAGCGGATTAAACGACATAATGGATGCTAGACGATTTTCCATTTTTCATAAAGGTAGGATAAAAGCATGTCCATATAGCACTTTAAAATGCTGTGTAAAATGAAAGTTCGTAATTATATAAATTTTGTATATACATTTTATTTGTGAATTATTTGTATTTCTAATAGCGTCGTACCAAATTAAGTACATAAATGAGATGTTTTGCAATTTTAATAAAACGATTAAATGCCTAGATAAAAATAAAATTTATAACTTTGCGTATTGTCATACGTAATCATATAATACGGTTTATTTTATCGACTGCTCGCGACTGGCTGAGCATCGATAATTGAACGATGCAGTTTCATAAATATATGCGAGCAATTAATATTCACGTCATGTGTTTTAAATGCTCATCCGAATGTAAATCACGTTATTATAATAGAAATATTATTGATGTTTTACGTTGCATCGAAATGATTGATGTAGCGTAAACGATAGATTTCTTTCATACCGCGCTGTAATATATTCGCTTGATCCATATTTATGATTATTCACGATGTTTTGAACGTTGACAAGACTGTGAATAAAATGCTACACGTATTTGTAACGCCCTAAGATGAAAGTACATGTTGGATGAAATCGCGAAATGTTCCGTGAAAGAAGCTACGTTTGCACGGTAAATCTTTTTGTTAAGGATAGTACATCGATCATTTGTGGAATATATACGGTGGAATCGAGTACAACCGAACAAGATTTGATTAAGCTAAGTAGAATTCATTCTAAGTAAACGTTTTGTTCACTTGAAACCAATACCATCGATTTGATTTTAGAATCGAGCATTAGAACAAAGGATGTTCTTTTAATTTGGTTTCTTGAATTTTTTAAAAAAGAGGTATTTAAATGATGCGACGTTTATCATACAATTAAGATGTACAATTTTTGAGATAGTAGTGCCTTATTATGCATCCTGCTACGTCATAAGATACTTATCAATGATTAAAACAAGAAAATATAAATACTTCGTTGAATGTGTATCTCATTGTCAGTACAAGAATTGCTTCTGTAGAGGAAAGGTTCGTCAAATTTCTGATTAAATTTTGAATTTAATTTAATTGCGAGATAAAGTCTTTATTTCAAATCGATTTAACGTAGAAGCAATCATTGAATCGAAATATATTGTTGAAAAAAATCTTGGAAATACTTATTGGTAATGTGATCACATTAATAACATATTCACATTATTCACAAGATTTTAATTTCAGGCGCATATTCAACTAACATTATTTTGTTAATTATACAGTTATTTCTTTGGTAATTTAATAGCAGCGTTAGTATTAAATCAAGTGTCAGTTTGAAAAGTAGCTTGAAATTAATATTGTAATACAAAAAAGGATCGTGAGATGTGTGCAGATATGTGAAGCTCTTAACAGACGTTAATTAAAGCGATGGTACAGAATAAAAAATAATTATAACGTTAACATATTGATCAAAGATATAAAAAGTGTATTCGAATTGATTGGTTCGTTCTATTGGTCAAGTTTTTAGGACAGTTACATATAACTGCGAATTAAAGGGTAAATGACGTAACGTTCGAAATTGATTCTACTGATTTCTCCGTCGCGCAACTGTTGCTCGACTTTGCATTTCATAAGAAAAAAAGCAGAAGAAATGAGATGGAAAAAAGAGCTTTTTGAAAAGAAACGAAGCAATAGTTATTGTATGAAAAATCGAAGATGAAACGGGTCACGTTCCGCAATGAGAGAGACTTTCTTTCTTCCGGTTTCCAGTGGATGCTGAAGCTGCGCGTTTTAACGAGCACAGAAATGTTCCACTTTTCCTCCCCTCCACTCGCCGTTTTCTTCCATCCTTCTTTGTTTTTCCCTTTCGCTCGTTTCCGTTTCTTCCATCGATTTGTGGAATTTCCCGGAATATTACACCGGGGTTTCGTTTTCCGAGTTTTTCTTCTCCCTAAAGAGAGATTCTTTTCATTTCTGTCGTCCCTTTCTTATGATTCCTTGTTCACCTTCATTTGCCTACCACTCTGGAAGATCCTTGAATTGCCCGGCCGATTAATCGATTAAAGATAGACTAATGAATTCAAATTTCGTTGAACGATTCCAAAGAAGAAAATCGGATGAAGCGAATCTCTCCATCTTAATATCATTTCGTCAATTTGTAAAGTTTTATTACAAGAATTTATCGATAAAGGAAAATAATAAATCCCTTTGTTTAAATTATATCTAATTTTAAAGAGAATTATATCTAATTGTGGAAAAATATAGTGGTAAAAATGAAAGTACGTATAAATGTAAACACGAACAATTTACCTTTGGACTTTTTATATTAAACTCCATCTGCTATAACATTATTTAGAAAACCTAGAAAAACCGTAATTTCTAGAAAAACTTAACAATTTATAACAGAGAAATATATTCTACATATGCGGTATTTCAAAGTAGAATATTAACAACAAATAACGATGATATATATTTCGTGAAAATACGATAGACCATAAATCACGTCTAATAATTTAATACATGCTGTGTGTAAGCATACATAAAGTAGAAATTATACGTCACACTTTAATTCTTAATGTAACCATATATGTATGCATGTATGTAAATTTCATATTATAATATTTAATGTCGCCATACGCATAAGTGTCATATTATTACATTTCACGCAAGCATTACATTATGTATACATACAATAGCCAGCATACAAGCAGAGGAATTTTCATAATTCCTGTGAAATATTTATATATTATTTATTCCGAAATTAACATTATTATGCTGTAGAGTGGAATATTCGCAAAAATCTAATGGATATTTAAAGAATACATAAAGTTTGAAGCGAAGATATGTCTGAAATAACATAAACAAAAAGTAGTTATAACATAGAGTGGTATAAAATTTATATCTCTCTTTCTACAAGTATGTGTTTTAAAACTTTCTATATTATATATTTAATTTAATTTTAAAAACTTTTATTTTTGCAATTACTGAAAATGTCCAGTTATTTCAAGTTAATACTAATTCGTGTTATTAATGTAATATTCATTCTCGTAATATATAATAATATACATAATAATATATAATAATAATATAACACGCAATAATATTTCACGTTATTGAGATAAAAAGCAATTAAACGTATACGTATAATGTATGCAAAGAAGGATACACTATACGTATAATACTAATACTATTATAATACATATAATACTACTTTAATACTATTTCAAGAGCAGATAGTGTTTCTACTTTTAGTATATACAATTTTAATCTCCGAAATTTAGATTGGAATAACGTACACGCACTTACGTGGTAGTTATACGTACGTATTGCACAGACGCAACTCTAGACAGGTACAAATCCCATCGAATTGTATTCCGATAATTGCCAACGCAGAGATAGCTCTAGACGTAGGAAGGCATGCTTCTTCAGCTACTAAATCATGCAAATACTAATAATGGCACGAACGAGGCGTCGGATAATTGAAATGTAAACATCTAGCTTGCTCTTGAGGAGGAGTTTGATGGTAGGCTCAGTCAGACCTCAGCCTGCACAAACCTTAGACGCAACGCGGGGATAAAGGGAAAGAGCGAGGGAGGAACGAGCCAAGAGAAACGAGAAAGACCGAACACTGAATCGCAGAATTGAGACTTCACCAGCATTGTGACGTAATATCTGAGTACCCTTTCGTGCAGCTGAACGCGGCTTTCTCTAATATTATGCAAAACACGCGGTATGTAGCTACGTATGATTAAGTGCAATGTGCCACGTGATAAAATTAGAACATATTATCGTTAAATCGTCTATTCAAATAGGGAATACATGTTTGTGAACTTGTATGTGAAACACTGTGAAAATGGAAAAAGAATTTTATCAAATATTAATAATCTTTTATCGTTTACTCTGCTTAGTTCAAAGAACAAGTGGATAAGTGGATGCATATTCATAGTGATAAACATAGTAAATTTTAAAATATATGTATAAGTATATGTATATTTATACAAGTTAATATTTATAAGTTTAATTTGAATTCATGCAAACGGGTATACGTTTATTTGAAGTTTATTCAGATAAGGACGCTTAAGTTTCTAACAGCTTCGCGTCTTCATTTCAATATAATGGGAGCATTGTTCCACTTCTGTTTCTTATTGTAGGAATATTGAATTTGCTACAAATTGTCGAGGATATGCATATGTTAAATAGTATGTGCTTATTATATAAATAATTATTGTATGAATAATGCGATTTATATACGTCCTGTTATTTAATTGCAGGTGTCACAGTTATTAATTTTTAGTATAGTCACGTGTATTTAATCAGAAATATCTTGTTTTGATTAATTTTATCTGAGCACGAAGCAACGACGTAAACCGAAACTCGATTTCGTTCTCCATTTCCGGGAAACTTGGCAAATGGATATTTTCATCCTTTCTTTTTTTTTCTCATCTTTAGTCCGGATATTTTCAGCTCGCAACAGTAAACTAGGAACTATTTTTTGAATGAGAGCAACAACAGCGGTAGTAAATGGGATTCTTGAAACAAAGGCGTTAGATATTAAAGCAGAGGTAAAAAAGAATTTTAATCATCTTATGACATGCTCTTAACGTAATACAACAGAGAATTAAATTTCTACATTTTCCTTAAAACATTTTCATCGTGCAGATTTTTATTATTATGTGTGCTACTCTTGAAAGTAACATTAAACGTAGAGAGAAGTATAATTTTATATCTTTGAATCTTATGTTTAAGACAAACATTTAAAAACTAAAGTGAACATAATAAAAATTCAATATACAGTATATTTTTGTCTAAATTATAATAATAATAAGTGGAATCTTCTTTTATCAATATTAGTATTAAAATTAAAATTAATATATTCAATTCTCTATGGCAGAGTTTTCTCTTTCGAACACATGTAAACATTTCAATGTAAACGGGACACTACAAATTCGAACTATACGAATTCTAAAGATATTGCATGTAAACGTCGATAATTTAAACGCGATCTCGAGATTCTCTTAAGATTGTTCCTTACAGTGCCTTCATCTTTCATTATTGCTTTTCCTGTTTTCGCAGAAATCGGACTTCTTCTGTACAAGTAAGGATTATTCATATTTGCTTTCTCCCTTTATGAAGTCAATGCATTCACACGAGTCTATTCTTAGTCGCTCCATTTCATCGTTAGGTTTATTCATGTAATTGTTTCTAACTAAGTCATAAAGCACTTCTACTTAATTCAGTCTTAACCCAAGGAATACGTGGAAAATTGTAGGTACGTCGATTAGAATTCATAATTAGTTTGTTAGTTGCTCTAAATATTAAGATGATTAAATTCTTATTTTTTCATAATATTCGTTATCTAACTCGTTCGTGTGCTCGGAAAATGACATTTAAAACCACAAATTTGGAAACTAATGTCTAGACAAAACTAACAATGTTTCATATTTCACTCGTTCATATGTCATTTCACATTTTCATATTTCCATTTCGGTCTTTGCGGCCCGCTCGTTAATGGTACGCTCGTTACCGTTGAAACTTTATCTTCATTATCTACTTTATCCAAATATGCATATCCCAGCGAAACAAAAATTACTCATGACCTGGTGCATAATTGACGCGGTGTCGATTAATTGGAAATGTTATCAATTCTTCCTGTTCGAAGCATCGACAAGCACGAATTGTTCGCCACGTCATAGAGTATTTGAGGATATCAGTTTATGCTCTCAATATATGTTCGCATTATGTTCTCATATTATTGATGTTTATTATCTAAAAAATTGTTGATTTTTTAAGTCTGTAAATTATTAAACATCCGGAATTAAAACGTTATTTATTCCTAAAAATTATTTGAGCAGAGACATGTAAGTATGTTTCTACAGTGAATTACCTAGACAATCTTCTTTGTTGTTTCAAAGAACAGCATTTAGAGGTCGATGTTTCCTCTTCTTGTACAAGGTAATTGTATCTACACGAAAAAGTCTTACGTGTTACGATTTTTCTAGAGGAAGGTAAATACCTACGATGGATTTCACAAGTATTTGATCATTTATAATGTGAATATATCGTGTGTTATCCAAAACATTTAGAATTTTTACGAGCAATGTAACAAGATAAAACTATTATTCTTATATTGATAAAATCTAAGATATATTAAAGAATGTATTATCAGATAGTATTGTATTTTCCTATTTGACCGAATGGAAGGAGTTGTTTTTCCAGATCTTGTTAACACATAATTATAAGCTATTTCTTTTATAATTTTTATATTTTCTATTCTATCTATTCTATCGACTTACTATTTATACTAAAGTTTTATAACTCTGAATCATTATCAAAAGAAAATGTTGTTGTTATTGAAATGTCATCGTTAGACAGGCAGTGGAACCGAAAACGCTGACTGATTCCCCTTATGAAACTTTCGTACAATCCCGCGGCATAAATAATTCGCGCGGCGGCGGTCGCGATATCAAGCGACAGACAAAATTCAAGGGTCGTTTTATCGTTCATATTTGCCTCGTTCGGGTTCCTTCTGAGGAAACAAAGGCCTGTCTAATTAACACGCTTGAGACAGAAACCGTGGCCTTTCTCGTTTCGCGTGGCTGCTCTGAATGCAGACCCGAACCACGCTACTGCAAAAGGGTGCGGATAGTCGAAGAGATGGAAGTCGGTTGAAGGTAAAAGAAGCGGCCCGATAACTACTGTAACGACTCGGACAAACCTCGATAATTAGCGACTTCCCATGGAACCCCTAAAACACCGACACATACGTTGTCTTCTTCCTTTGGCTCATCGTTTCAGAAGGACTAGCTCAATGACTAGACCAGTATTCGATCATCCGCGCCAATGCACCCTTTTGTCGGAGTAATTGCAGCGAATTTTTCTTCAAAATAGCGAGACCTGCTGTTGTTTTAGCTGACTGAGAATTGACTGCGTACCTTTGCGATGGTTCGTTTACCTTTACAAAGCGAAATCTTTCATTTGGTACAATCGACTGGAAGTGTAGCAGCTCGCTGTTCTTGTAAAATATGGTAACGACTTTTTGTAAAATAAGATGAACACTTACCATGGAATATCTTGATCAACGTATTACACGTGTCAAATGTTAAAATTACGTTGAAGTGTTTTAAGTTGTGCTTGCGTGTTATGTTCAAGTTAACATTCGATATACGAACGAATGTTAACGTGAAATAAATATGATGTTGATATAATTTCGATACATGCTGCAATTCCAATGGAACGTTATAAATTTTCATAATTGACACATCCTGATGGGTATTACTTTCACATGGCTGGTTGGAGAAAACGGAGAACGCGCATCGAATATACATCGGTCGTTGGTAACACACGAGAACCATTCTAATTAATCGAATTACGTCGAGACACAGTACCTGCGGAACGTAATTAGAATTTTATTATCAGGATCTTCGAGGTGCATAAATCACGTGTTGTTCGCGATCGGTGTTTCTGGAGGCCAGCATCGAATGTCGAGGTTGCGTAATTTGTGGCTAACGAAATGCCAAGCCGTCGAACGTTAGTAACAAGCTCACTCTGAAACGGAGATTAATTTCCTGATTAAGGCCGGCCGACTCCGCTCTGACGTCGTTCCTTCACCGTTTCCCTTTTCACGATCTTTATCAAGCTCGATTGCGAGCTGGAAATTCCTCCGAGTACACCAAACGATAAAAATGATAACGGATGACTTAATTAGCAACATCGTAACCAAGTTGCAGCTTATTGAGGAGCGATTCATTACCGTATCTTTGGTGCAACAAACGTGTCCGCCATCGTCCGAGTTTTATAAATCTCTTTATAATGCTAGAAATTTGCATTTGTTATTAACAGAGTGATAGGGCGTTTTTATGAGAATTTCTTTCATGTTTCTGATATACGATGGCTGTATTGCTTATTTTACTATGCGCATAATGAACAGATAGATATATATAGTCGAGGACAAAAGTTAGGTGAACTGGTAGTGGAATGGGAATGGGTATCAATGAAGTTTCGCCAAATATATATATACAACCTGTTTAGAACTTTGTATTCGTGTAAAGTTACGATTCGATATATATATATCGTACATAGTTAAAATTTATTATAATTATATGTAAGAGTTACGATAATACGTATAGTGAATTGGTTTCTTCATCTAAATCCTATCAAAGAAGCTCGAGGTGAATTACACGAGGAACTTCGAAAACCCGTTAGAAATTCGAATCGGTATATCGCAAAATCGTTTATAGCATACGTGAAGTCGAATAAGAAAATGTAAAATTTGAGGAGTATCACGGACGATAAATACAAAGAAGTATGAACACGAAATCAATTTTATTACACAAATACCGATGAAATTATTATGGTTATAAAATTACATCTACATTGTTACTTCGAGTAAAATAGTAATTCTCGAAGATCCTGATAATTTCCTATTTCAATTTAATTTTCCATAATAATTTTCCATTAAATCTAAAGTGACATTCAAACCAGGTTCTCGCAGATGTTTCGAAGTACGAAGGACCAAACGATCATTTCATCCCTCGATCGCGAGATAGTCAGGACAGTCATTGGAAAGCAAGGAACGTTCATTGTAGAAGCGGAAGCAGAGGCAAACGCGGTAGAAGCATCAACCGGTAGCGATTGCATTCCATAACCGATTATCGGGCAGCGTAGCCGCGAAATGCTGCTAATTACGCGTTTAACAAGAAAAAGAGAAAGAGAGTGGAAGTTCGAATCCAAGGAAGCTGCAGAAGTGCGCATGATCACAGCCCCCTCCCGTTACCAGTTCGTCGGTGTGCGTTACGCTCGTGTATGATCCGTCACGCGATTGTGTAGGTTTCACGGGGTGGTTGGAGCTTGGAGTCCACGTGGAGCAACACGGTACTGTCAGTCGCGTCCAGCGAGTCATTCGTGTATCACCCGGGTACCTGCTCGCGATTGGGGTGCTTTTTCACCCGACCTGCCAAACTTTCTTTTTTCGCGAGTTTCTAGTGCGTCCCGGCGAGGTTCGTGCGTGATGCTAGTGTGAGTTGGCGTGCTACCTCAGAGTGAACGCAGACGAGGTAAGACATGCTTGCTTTAAATTTTCCTAACGAACGTCAGACGCGTTCATTAAAAATGACGTGCTAGTGCTTGTGACGAGGAAGACGGGTTTCAAGAATAGGGGGGCGAAATTATTATCGGCGCGGCGAAGGGAACCATCGAAGGGGTGAAAACGTTCGTAGTACGTGTTTCCTAACTTCCGGCGTTCGCTACTCAGCGCTTAGGTTCTGAGGCGGTATATAGGATAGGAAATGTGCTGTCTGTGATGATTTTCATTATTCAGTAGGGTCGAAGAAAATTATCGTACGTGGGAAACCGTGATATCGAGGAAAGCTTTCTTCGGATAATTTGAATGGATAG
This sequence comes from Bombus soroeensis, assembly GCA_014737365.1. Classification (NCBI taxonomy): domain Eukaryota; kingdom Metazoa; phylum Arthropoda; class Insecta; order Hymenoptera; family Apidae; genus Bombus; species Bombus soroeensis. Next base: position 491,788 of record JACXIL010000206.1, read on the forward strand.
GTTTAGTTGATGATTTGAAAGTCATAAATGAAAGATTACAAATAGAAAAGTTTTCTTTTATATCGTACAATTTAGATGAATTGGTATTTTCTTTGACAATTCATGTTTAGTTTTACATATAACGGAGAATCGTAGGTAGATAAGTCAGAATGGAAAATTACAAACAGGCGCGCGGTCGCGATAAATATAAATTTTTATTCAGCATATTGAATTATAAATATCAACAGTATGGTTTCAAGAATGTAGTACGTAACTGACGTAACAATTTTATGCAGTGTCTTTTAAAATTGTAATGTTGAATATTTTCTCTGTTACGGTTTAGCATCAAATATTTCCGGCTACGCACGTAACTTTTACATTATGTAAAGTTATATCGAGGCACTACATATGTACGTGCATATTCAAACCGTTTAATGGTATCTTGAAATCCTCATTATCGGCTTAAGAATTTACGAAGTCGAAATATTAAAACATTTCATCGGATCCTGTACAATTTAAATCCCTGAAATTTCCAAACATCCTTAATACAAAGTTTTCTCATAAAGTTTATCGTCGCCAAACATAGTCCAGGTACTTCATATTCACACGGTACTTCGAATTAAAAAGAAATTACACATAAAAATCAAGGATATCTGTGGCGCGTGACCATGAACAACGAAGCCAATCAATCGGCTTCGATCAACGGAGTTTTTGAAAAATTCATGGTCGCAGACAGGAGGATGGGTTGAAAGAGGAAGCGGAGAGGGGGGTAGGGGTCAGGCGTAAAAAGTATTTTACACACGGCGAGCATTTACGCGGACCATAAATTACCGACTTTTCTACTCGGAACGTCAATGGCTCTTTTTTCCCGTCGTTAATTTCTCTGTCGCATTAATGAGAGGCTGGGCCGAGAATTAATTAGTTTGAGTAACCCAATTAAAAATAAAAGTATCGCGTTGCCGAGCAGGCCAGGACAACACGGCGAATCGTTTGGTCGGTCGTTTAACCGCGACGATGTTGCCTGTCTTTCGCAAACCGATGACGTCACGTCTCGTAAAAATGCATCGCCCTTGGTAAACGGGGAATCTCTGCTAATGATTTCACGATGAAAAAGCCTCTTGCGTCGATACGGTCCCTGTAAAACGGGCGGCGCGAGAGGCCCAATAAAAATTCATTACTTTCGCTGGACGACCAGTTCGAATCGACGATCTTCTCTCTCTCTCTCTCTCTCTCATTGAAAAGCGTTCGCGTGCGCGCATTTTGTAAATAACCACGTAATACCGCGTATGGTAAAAATTCATTGCTTTTAGTAAATTGGGTATGGGGGATCAAACGAGCGCTTTGCCAGATCGCGGGGGCCAATTGATACGAGTACGAGTTTCACCTGGCTATCGATGCACACGCTTCATCGCAAATTTCAAACGAAAAGATAATTGTCGGCACGGCCTATCAATATGATAAAAGGTAAAAGTGATGACTGGACCGATCGACCGTTCAATCGCTTTATTTCGGACCCAAATTCGTGCATCGTATAATGAATTGAATTTAACGAATTGTTTCATGAAACGGATTTTCACGATAGGATATCGTATAAATTCTTCGATATTCAGATAATTACTTGATATTGCGGAAGATCATATATAGGATTAAAGGTAGGAATATTAAATTGCAATGATATTTATGCTTTCCTGTTTCTTCATTCGAGAAACGCTGCGTTTCTGCTTTCGCATTTATCTTTTAACGATTAATGGCGATACGCTGTTATCAGAATAGCATGGAAATTTTATAATGCCTTATGTAATTCCGCGTCAGTTAAATAAATTCATTCGTGTAAAACTTTATAAAAATTTCTTTCAGAAGAAATTATGGTAAGAGCGTCTTGAATGACTGTCGTGACCAATATATATGTTTATGTATTTATGAGAAATTTAATAGACAAAGATCTACAGAATGGACATAAAATGCAAAATATGTAACACATATAAAGTAAAATATTCACAAAAATACTTAGTGGACGAAACGAATCTCTGTTTAGATTCTATTTCTGTAGTCGATTTCATAGATATTGGAATTTGCAGAAACATCTACAGTCACATCGTTAATCCATTTCTATAATACCGTGATTTTGGAACTTTCGGAATATCATTCTCGCCTGTTTTGCAGTCGTTCAGTTTGAAAATAGTTTGATTTTGCTCTTTTCTAACTTTCAATAAATTTCCAACTAATCGAAAACATCGTCGCTAAACATGTTTCGAAACGAAAGCCTGTTGCAACGTATTGGAAAATGTATTTTTATCAAAAAGAGTGAAACTGTAAAGAAGTATAAATTCCTAGGTTTTAGTAAAAAATGAACACACGTTGTTAAAGATGTGAATAAAATTGATGGATTTTATTTTATTTTCACCAATCAATGAGTGCGATTGAAGAATCATAAGTGGTATTCGATTGTGTTCAATGCCGATGCGATGCATACAGCAGGTTTTGCTAACGTTCCAATTTTATTGGACTATTGAATTAAATTTTCCATCGTGGAATATATTGCAGCCACATACATTCATGTATAATCGAACAAAAACAAATCGTACAGATAGTAGTTTCAAATTGTAGTAATTTTTATTAAAAATAACAAAAGGTGTAACTTTGAGCAGTAATTTTTATCTTGTATGCGTGTAGTTATAATACAGATGAAATTAAAAAATGTTATTTAAAGTGGAAATAAAGTATGATGTAGCAATCTGTGATTTATTTCGTACGTGATTTTACGAAATTTTTATTTGATTTAATATTTTTGAATCTATGATGTAATGAAAATTATCCAATATCAGAAGTAAATCCCAGAAATTTGGGGAAATTTTATCTTAATCGTAATTAATGCGAGACTGATTTAATGGAATCAATGTTAAGACTCAAGACATGCTCTTAGGATCGCTATAAGACGAAGCAAGTCACGACGTGGTGCATCCCTTGAGTAATTATATAAAGTAAGACAAAGAGAGGGATTGTTTCTTTTTGTAGAATCTTTAACTACACATTCCGAAAGTGAAATAGACGTGCAATATATTTAATTGCAGAAATATTTCAAATTATTTAATTGAATTTGTTTCATGCCACTTAATTTTCGTAAAATTCTGTAAATCCTTATTAAATTTTACTTTATATTCTAAAACTATTGCCTAGAGGATTGCAGAAATAGGATAGTTTCATTGTACATAGTTAAGCTTAAAGATGAAGAAATTACAAGTGTTGCCCGAAATCTGTAAAAACAAGATAAGTTTCTAATAAATACACACGTATGTATATGGAAGCTGCTAGTTTCAAAATTATACACTACTTCGTTTAGAATGTTGCAGATAGTTTTATACATGACATTATGCACGATGAAATAAAAAAATTGATTTTCTACTTGCAAAGGAGAGATACGTAAATTTAATTGTTACTACAAATTTTGTTTTTGATAAAGCTGTTACTTTCCTTTTACCTTGTGTACCCACCCGTCTATCTTTGTTTGAATGTGCTTTCTATAGCCTCGCGTTCCATATTCATTCAGATACAGGAATATTAAAAGTTCCCAGTTCCCAGCCACGCGTATTTGATCGACCATGGAAATTGTGTCAAGCAGTTCCTTTGAAATTTCATGTAACACAAGACGCCAATATACTCGTCATCCGTCACCTATTTTCACGGAGATTATACGATGAAAAAGAAGACTACGTGTTTGAAGGGGCTGCCGGGATTTCATTGAAAAACGTTCCCAGTTGCCAGAAATTTGATGTCAATTATGCAGGTTTCAAGTTTCACTTACAGAAGAGTTTGCGAAGAGAGTTTTCGTCCTAAAGAAACTTCTAGTTCGTGCCTTGGAATATTGCGTCGTAATAACTTCCCATTTTAAGCCTGTGGCTGCCTCGTTAATTCGGAAATCTGGGTCTATCATTAGCATATACATATTTCTGTGTAGCTCGAGTGATTTCCAAAGGCGTTAACTGAGTTTCAAAAACAGGGTTACGCAGTTAGCGTTTTAATTGAATGTTTCAATTAAGATTTACGGTGAAGGGACAAATTGCATCGTTACTTGCTAAGATTATCAGCACGCAGCTAATTTTGTTGAATAACTTACGAAGATTTAATGTGTTGGTGACAACTGAAGTTGGTGAAATGACTTTTAACAAAGTTGCTTCCTACTTTGAAATGATATACTGAATGTAGATATGTATTTTTATGCACTGGTTATAAATATCCAGGCATTTTGATCGATTTTCTATTGAAACGTACATTAATAATAAATTGATAATTGAAAACAATATTTTTCATTTAATCATTCGAATAACACGTTGATTATAAGTTTACTGATTTCCATAGTGACAGCTTTTTTATTTATTCCATTGCTTAGAACTTGGACAACTTATAGACAAAGATCGTTTTAATTTGCATAAATCTGCACGACTACGTCAGCTATATGCATTGTTATAATTGCTTAATACATAATAACAAAGAATAAAATTATTACAAGTCTTTTTATCTGCGATTTAATAATTATATTACATATCATGCGAAAAACGAGGAAATGTCCAAACATTTAGCATCCAATTTTACCGGTATGGCAATAGTGCTCTATTCTTATCATATTTATTTTATACTCTCATGCTCTACTAGTACATATATACATTCTATTTACATTTACTTTAAAATTACAAATATTTACATTATTATGTTTAACCGTGTTTATAATTATGAATATAATTTCAATCAAATAAAAATCATTACAGAAAGAATACCGTTTCATCATAAAATGATGCGTACTATACATACATGTACCTACAGCAGACTCTTCATCATATTGTGATAACAAACAAAACAAATCGTTCTTTCATATGCGATAAGCTGAATAAACCAGAGAATAGGATCTTGTCAATAGATTCCTGAAAACTAACCGAACTCTGACATGTCGGTGTACACCATACATCTGACTTTCGAAATTCGCTATACGGCCAATGAGAGGAGAAAAGCTCCAAGGCCGCTGTTAAAAACGTAGGATTCTGTTCCGGGCGTATTCCTCGAATTCGTACATTTGGTTTCAACATTTCAACTTCAGGCCATCGTTTTCCAATCGAATTCTCGGTGCTCTCTATCGAGCGGCCGTTACGAATTTACGTGACGGAAATATCGTCCGATATTACACCGCAATGTCATAAAGCTTCTCTCTCTCTCTCTATATATATATACATATATACGTCAGTGGAAAAGTCGCGTCATTTCCGGCGGCAGACGAACCCGATCTCGCACGATATTCTTCTCATCGATCGTAAAACTCGCACGCTTAGAAAGATCGGACACGCCATTCGATGATCAAGCCATGCAATTAATGCACTTTCTTCTGCACCGTCGTTCTCAGCGTGCCCTTTACACGCTCCTTTTTAACCTGGAAAGAGCGATTGGCGGAGGCCCTTTCAATTTTATCGAAATTCAAAGTCCCGTTTCTTGAACGATCGCAAACCTTAAGGTTTTTCCATCTTTGATGTTCGTATCGGCGAATTACTCGTATAATACGATTCATTCGTCCGAGCGCTCTCGTTAAGAACCGTTTTCCCGAGGCTTTTTCCGTTTCGTTAGAAGCATAATTTATATTTCACAAACGGGCGTTATAGGGTTCAAGAAGTGTCGAAAAAACGTAGTTAGTTTTTAACTAAGGGATTTTCGATTATTGAATTGGTAACAAAGAGGGGATAAATTATGTACAAGACTTGTAAATGTGCACATTTTTCGGTTACTGAGAATGCCGTTTTAACGAATATAGAAACATATCTTAAATATGGTTCCTTCTTTTTTATTTATTATTTATAACGCGAGACTATTTGTACATATCATTTACGTACGTATATTTATTAACGTATCATTAGAAAATAATTCTTATATTTCTACTGAAAATAATCTTGGATGGAATGAAAGAGACTAAAAAGACCTCCCGTCTAACTTAGAAGAGCCAATGACAATTTTGATAAAGTAGGCTTGATTGGAAATATACTGAATTCTAAAACTACTCAAAATAAGAAACATGACTGGTCGTATGCTTCGCCTGCGGTCTTCATACGCACTCTAATGTTATTCTAACAAGCGTAGCAAACGTATGAAATGTACGCAAGTATGCAATACAACGAATTGTGACGAGAAATCGCAATCTCATGATAGATAATCGCAGAAATAACATTTTCGTAGGTCATGGTCTCGTAACGACGAAAAGACGAAAAATTTTATTCCGTGGTTGCAGAACGCAGCGAGATGAATAGCCGGAATGAAATGGTTTCAGGATTCGTCAGATAATAAAGCACGATTGTTCCGGGATAGTCGTCGACTTAATTGATCGATCACCCGAAAGGAAATCGCCCTTCCACGGGTCGACTCGTGGCCCTGAATAATTTAACGAAAACCTTTAGTGGTCGCTGAATTTTCCTGAAGGGAGAAACGAGGCCGTCCAGGAATGTGATTCGGTCGGCAGGACCTTCGAAGGAGATTGAACGAGCACGCTGCATAACGCAAATTGATGTCCTGACAGAGTTCTGCGGGCTCTTGCATATTCGGCAAAATTGGTGCAGCTATTACGTACGATTAAACTGCCGCGTTAATTGCGATTTTTCTCTTGCTAAAATTTGATTAAGAAGCCTCCGCTTTTATGGACTCCGCGAACAGTTTCGCTGGAAATTTACGACTTTCGATTAAATTATTCAGACCTGTCTACGTATTCATTTTGGATTCCAGTACATTGTTTAGATCTGGTACGTGGTTGAAGTAAATGGAAAATAAAATTACAAAATTCGTAGAAGCAGTTCAACTTCTTTTTTTTCCCGTAGTTTTATAATCTTTTATTATATTCTAGACATACGCATCTGTAAAATGTTCACTTTGGATATCGTTTGACTATTGTTTTAAAGATAGATGATGTCTACGAAAGAAAAGATATTTCCAATATATCTGACCAGTGCAAATCTGCGTTACATTAGGAGAAATAAAGCTTCATGCATAACAAATAAATAAGAAAACTATATAATATTAATAAAATAGTTAGATTTTGTTGGTTTTGATAATATAATAAAAATAGACGTTTCTTATTTTGTTTCAATATTTTCCAATATTCAATGAAGGAACGATTGAAATAATTTCAAAATTATCTTTCTTTTCTCCTATTTTTATGACGTCTAACAAAAAGATAAACCTCATATTATAAACAATGATATTAAAATTCGTTACTGGTAGAATAAAATATTAAAATTTGATCTTCTCGGTGAAGGTATTTTTGCAATATTCTTTGTTTCTTTTTCCTCCTTATCCCTCAAGTATTATCAACAGATTGCAGATTATTATGCAAATTCTTATTTTTATAAACCTCATTAAAGAAATGGAATGTAAGTAGAAACTTATTTCATCCACTAAATATTATAATAAATAGCTACTACGCTTCGTTTGCGTATTTTTACATATTACAGGCACTTTAAATTTCCTATAACTGCATGAAAATCCGCAGTTTAATTATCAGCCCCAATTACTATTCTTTCGAGCAGTATCTTTCAAATATGATTCCATAATTTCTAAACTCTGATCCTTCGTACTTGAAATTAAAATAATAGTAGAAACACTTTTGAATCAAGAGACTAGCTGCTATTTTTCGAAGCTGATGGCAGATTCATATCGAACAAAGCGAAAGGAACTTACAATTGAAATGGATCTTGTATTAGACGACGTTTGTCATGTTTGTGTAAAAAATACGTTTTCACGCAGAATAACGCAAATCTAACGGCGTTTTTTGTCCGCGTTTTTGGAATTCGCGTAATATTTTGTTCGTTTTTCGTGCAGCAGCTCTTTGTACACCTGCCGAGCCTTCCATTCGAGCGGGTTACACTGATTGGTTTCGTAACCATTGGCCTGTGAAACAAGTAGATTGCTCCGGAGAAGGAATGAAAAAAAAGGAACAAAATGAGGAAGAAACAAGATCGTTTTTCGGAAACGGCAAATGACAAGATACCGAAGCAGCCGCTGTACTTAAATGAATTAATGACAGATGTCTATTTACAAATAAAACAGATGCGAGTTTCTAGCTTGTCTGCACCGTTTCAAGTATGTTATCCGCGAAAAAGAGAAAAAAGAGAAAATGTTTATTTGAAAAATTATCTCTTTTCTATTTTGTAGTAACATAGAATGAAAATGTTCCATCATGAGATTAACATTTATACAGTGTGTAACGCGTAAATGTCGCCACGATTTCTCAGACGTTTTCGATAATTTAACAAACAAATGTTTTGAATAAAAATTAATCAGCTTTCGCTTGGATACAAATTCTAATACAAGAAATTTCCAAAAAATTGTTCTTTCGATAAGAAGTCAACATTACCTGCACTGTTGTCATATATTTTTAAGTTCATACCGTTGTAGCTGATATTAAGACGAGTTCAACAACCTACTATACCATGACCTTGAAATGACCCTGAATCATGAAACATCCGCTTAATAAAGGGAAACATTATCATTAAGAATTATTTTACTTTGTATCAAATTACATATCTTAGAATATCAAGCTTCAGTAAAAAAAAAAAGTGTTAATCACATGCATATTACACAAGGAGCAGAAACAGTGTACAGGAATACTACTACCTTCTTTTTCACCGTTAAAATATGGATGTATTATCATATCATAAAATGATGCACATAGGATGCATATAATCATTGAAGTTTGAAGCGAACACTTCAAGTTCAGTCTTGCCAGGAAGTTCGGTATCGATGAAATGATAAAAGAAGGTAGACACCGTGCTGCTGCCAGCAGCTTTCGGCACTAACTATAAACAAACGTTTGTAGTGTGTATGGGAAATGAAGCGTGCGTGGAAATGAGGGAACGAGGAGGCTCCCGAGTCCCGAGAGCGATTCTGCTTTTGATAGGCTGCCTGTGCATGACGTTTCGATAAACAGCCACCGTTTATATACTTTCCTTCTCTTGTTCGTTCTCTTCCGTTCGTCACGGCTTACCGGATCATGCAAAACATCACGTGTAACTTGTCACGGATTATCCTGCATGTTTTTTTCGGTTTCCCTTTTGCTTTCTTTGTCCATTGCACGCTATTGTACCGAAATGTCTGCAAAATACAAAATATTGCAATACAGAGTAAAAGTAAGTGAAATAATTAAGTAAGTAAAATTTTTGTGTATGTTATTATCCTCGTCTGGCATAATGATTTAGTGATCATTAACGTGATTGTATTTGCACGAGGTGCACGTTTACGGTATAACAGTAATGAACCAGTTGTTTCAAACTGTGAACATTTCACTACATTATTTCACCGTAATAGATGTAAATTTTGTATTTTTTTTTCTTTTTGTATTTAAAATATTCATAAATTTTGTTTCGAGTAGAAATTTGGCAGTATTAACTATGACTAAATTTTGAAATCAGAAATTTCTGAATATTTCATCAGCATCCGCATCAGTATTATATTTTGTTTCTCTGTTTTATTTTTCAATTAATTCGGATTAAGAATTACAAAAAATGGAAATCACTCGCAGTCCCATCTTTTCTCCCATAAAAACATTCAGAAGCATAAACCGTGGCGCGAATTTTCATTTTATCGATGAGAAAATTATTTATCGAGCCAATACGCTTCAATGAATTCATCGAACCCATAAAATCGTTGCCTCGTTGCGATTCTGACGCATTTCGCTTCCCTTTGGCCATTATATTATCCAACAAGTTAATTGTCATGCCAGTTCAAATATTCATTATGAACCAGTTAACGCGTCGCTTCTCCATCGAGTCAATTTCGCGCAAACATTTTCCAATTTGCCGAAACAATCGCCGAGCTTTTCGCATCGGTGCGGAAATACGCATCGAACTTTTTATTGAGAAACAATTACTGGCCCGAATGTTCGTTGTTTGCATAAATGTTTACTATAAAACCGACAAATTTCTGTAACATTAGTTCGTCTGTCGATATAAATATTTTATAAAAATCCACCGCGAGTACGATCAATAATAAAGAAAAAAAATATAAAAATATTTTCTATCTGTAACTTTTTCTAATTTCGCTTTATTCGAGATTATTAAATTCCTATATTAATATATCAGAATTATCGATATACGTATAACAAATACATAATACAAATATTATTGCGGACTATCTTATTCTACAAGGAGACAAATTTTCTGTTGCTAGATCATATTTTAATGTTAATTCCTACTGTATAAAGAATAACTTGATAAAATTTTAATCAAACGTTATAACTGCTAACATTTTGAAAATAAATCAATCCTTTCTAGGAGCTATAAAAGTACAGAAGTACAAAACTCAGTTTATGACTTCAACCGAGTTACTAGTAATCTATCATATAGTCAATGCAACGATAAACAACCGATTAAGATAGTATTTTCCAGTTAATGGTGCTTTCTTATTTCACTTTATTTGAAATTAATTTCAAAGTTAATATATCAGAACGATCACTATCCGTAATTTATAAGCGCTAAATTACTGTGTTGGATCATTAATTAGAAGTATCGTTCCAAGCTCGAATAATTTGCATCCATTTACATTAATTTTGTGTAATCATCATATTATGTGCTTCCGGGAGAAATTGAAATTTAGCGATAAATGTATGAAATGATGCAAAACAGACTGTATACCATACTGTGTATGAAACGTCACGTATACAAAGAAACGATCAATTATAAATTTCATGCGTCACGAAAATATGTTATTCCATGCGTGAAAGAAGACGACCGTGAAACCAATATATAATGATCATTTAAATTATCCTATGACCTATGTTTTCATTCCATTTTCTTCCTTTTTTACTTTTTTTTTGATAAACTTTTATCAATTTATTTTCGGAAGGCAAAACTGTTACACGTTAGCATCATAATCAACATCGGTTTGTTTGGACGCATCTACATGTACCTACATGATCAGTCAGAAATGAATGCGTTAATCAAAAAGTATGTCCAGATAACGAATACGATTATGCAGTGTTTCGTGTGACAATATTCCCTATTTTTCTTCCGTTTTTTTCATTCTCCATGAAACACAAATATTATGAAATGTTACCATAAACCGTGAGCGCACACCTGACGCTCCCTGATAAATCCTTTTGGGAACAATCGATAGATGCTACGTAATTATGCATACGGGGAAGTAGAACATATTCTTGATTATGCATATGCTTATCCGAAATTTCAGAAATTTGAAAAGGCCGCGTTTATAAAGTAGGCGTGCAATCTTATTATCTCCTTTACGTCGAAAGTCGATTGCTTGTTCGACGCATTTAATGCGGCGCACAAAATCGAAGGGTGTCCCTCGTGGCGGAAATCGATATTTCTATAACATGTATCCATTTATCTGCGCGTCATCCATTAGAAAATAGGAAATCCCCATGACGCGTACGTTCTTCATGTCTTCCACGTTGAATGTGTTAATATTACCACCCATTGCGATAAGCAACTGTTTCTTATTATTTAGTATCATTCCATCGATAACACGATTTTTTCGAATTTATTGAATTTTGACAAATTTGTTTCGATGGCTTTTATATAAAAAAAAGAAAAAGATGAAAAATAGAAAAGCTGATGGGAAAGAAAGATAAGAGATAATTTTAGACAACAGGTAATACAAGAAAATACAAATTATAACAAATCTATGGAACGATTAATACCGATTTCTGCTTAATACTAGTAACTGGCAGATAATTGCTCATTTATATCTAATATGCTCGATAATTCGTGCATCTAACGATTTTAGGTGATCTCGATCTCGCGTAGGTTGTGGGGTAAGTTTTTTCTTCTTTTTATTTAATTTGTACTTTATAATTTGTCCAGCTGGACATTTGGTAAATTAATTGTGGGGTAAGTGCTGAGTTTTTTGACTCACGGTCAATCCTCTCCTTTTATTCCACTCGATGATGTGGCCAAATCTATTTAGAAAATTCCTATCGCTTTCCACGTACCACGGAGCATCGTGAGCCCGAGTGCCTCCGAATCATCGGTCCCAGGTGCGCTAATGTGCACGCGACCCTCGACGACGGGGAACGACAGCAGAGAACGTCGGACCCCTTGTCGATTGTCGGCAGCCCAAAACTATGACATCCGCGATTCTTTACTTTGCTTAGAACCGCACTCCCTTGTTTACTCCCTCTGAGAGTATCACGAATCACCACTGAAAGCCGCTATCTAGCCTAAACCCTGATGTGATGACATATTTATGGTTCCGGCTATCGGCAATACGATACTCTTGGAAATGGACCGACACTGTACGATACGATGATCTTGACACGTGCATCTCCTCCATAAAGGAGTCGACGTTAAAAAATTCGCTATCTTTGGTTTGAAGATTGATACAAGCAGGAAAAATAAAATTTCCATGTTAAAATATAAAATAGGAAATTATTAATAACTATTAAATTATTAACGCATAATATTACGTTTACTTATAAAAATTGGCAAGCGTTTAAAATTCCATAAATAGAGAAAATAAAAAATTGTCACGTCTTTCTGTTATTTTTAACGAGAAGTGTACCGTATGTTCATTCATTGATCCTCATTATACAATATTAATGAAAGTCGTTGCAGCGCACCAGCATGATGATTAACTGTCACTCGATCGACAATTTCACGCTTCGCACTTTCTACATTTAATGAAGACCATCAAGACTTACCTATAATGCGTACAACTCGAATAAATTTTTTGACGCGCAGCGTTAGGAACGAGAAACGTATTACAACGCAGGAAAAGAGTGATATTACATTGTAGTATTTGACATTTTGTTCTAAAGAAACAAATTCACTCAGACGTCTATCGTCCAAAATTTCAGGAGCACGTCACTTCCTAAAACCGTCGTAACTTTAAGTAACTCTTTACTAATTCAAGCTGTACCTTCGTCACGAACTTTGATCCTAAAGTTTGTACAACATAAAAAGCGTATGATTAATATTGCAAGCTGGTAACAGGACTGTACAATTTCCAGAATGAAACTTTGGAATTCGGGGAATGTTAAGCGTTTTGTGTCCATAAAATTATAAATTAGTTAGCTTTCGACTTCATATTTCATAAACTTACGACCAACGTTGCAAACAGGTATCTTCTCTGCAGTTACTATGTACGTGCTTGTCCAGTTATTTAATCCTTGAATGTATATCGTTATCGTTCGCCAATATATCGATATTTTCGAATATAGCAACAGATATATGACTCTTACTACATTCTCGAAAATATTTGAACGCTTGCCATAGAAAATTTTTACGAATATACGTCTGTTTCACGTACTAATTTTTTGAAATTTCATGAACAACGTAACGAGACACGACTATCATCGTATTTATAAATCTTCGAATCAGTCCGAAAATGTATGTAAAAGTACGAAGACATTTAGTACGAGTATGCATTTGTTCGTGGAAAATTAATATGCTCATCTTGAATATACACTTCATGTTAGGATGATCCCACTGAATATGAAGGCTATTAATACAATCGATAGTTTACTATGTAAATTGTGATCGCTGTAAAGTACATGTGTATGTATCTACTAAATATCCTTAAAGGCCCAGAAAATATTTCTTTATTTACTGTTTATCACTGTTTCGAAGTTTAGTTTACTGCATCTCAAAAAAGAGATCATTACCACAGTACACGATTAATATTCTGCATTATAATTGTAATCCGTTTGATGATGTATAATGTACTTCATCTCTTCGTGGAGACTCCAATTGCTTAAGGAAAAAGAAGCATATTCAGAAATTTTCACGAAACAAACCACTGATAAAGAATTGAATTACAATTCACGCGCAAACTTTGTTACACGCCTAAACGTCGTTCTAAACATATCGATGGTAATTCGTATAACGACACCATTATACTTGATGGTATAACAGTGGAAAAGTTCGTAATCTAAATAACGAGTTTGGTTAGAAGAGACCGAAACTTGACATTGGCCTTATTTTCATGGTGTAATGAGTACGTGGCGGAACTTTCTGATCGCGTACACGTCACTGATATCATTCAGTCTGTTTGTACGGCAAGTCAACATTGTCGCTATCGAAAGCCATTGTACGACGCAGTGCGTATTAGCATAAGATGGCTAGGTAGCGACTACCGAGCAAATCGAGCGATCCTGATTCTCTCGTGGGATCCGGCAGCAACAACCCAGATCTAGTTGCTCCTTCGAACGATTATGCAAATTTCCGACAAGCCATGACTTAATGAATCAATGGTAAACCGCAATTCGCATACTGATTGGCTGTTAAGCTGCCATAAAGTAGACGCATTAATCGCCTGCATGTTCCTGCAACGGAGTAAATCAAATAGCGACTAAACCTGCTGCATTCGCGCTGCCTGACGAATTATGTTGTGCCAGGGATGTTACTTTTTGTCCAAGTTATTTAGCAACCGAAGATTAATGGGTCTGTGCGTGCTTGCAGGTTTGTTATACCTATCGTACGGCATGAAATTTGAATTATTACAGAAGAGATCGGCCTTTTGGATTAAGGAAATGAAGAACGGAAGATTCTCAAATGTACATACGTGATCGTGAAGAAAGTTCATAATGAAATAAAAACAAACCGAAGAAACATATAATCTAAAACGAAATATGGAATTAATATTAATCGTTAATTAAAATTGACATGATTCGTTAATTCTCGCTCTACGGGAATGTATTTGTGAATATGATAAAAATCACGTTTGATGTAAAAATTTAATTCAGTTGTCGTCTATTAAGGAAAACGAAAGCGTACAGACAATGATTTTATTACAGACAAAATATAGAGAATTGATTAATAAATACTTTTGATAAAAAGATCGTGGATATTACAAGTTTCAATAAGAATCCTAATCAACGATCTGATATTTCTAGTCTTCACGCTATGAAATATATAGTTTTAAATAAACCAAGTAAAATTTCATTTGAGATTTATAAAAAAAAGTCTGAATTTTTCATTCTTTTAAATCTGACTTATTCTTATATAGAAATGTTGTTGAGAGACTAATTTCGTAAAACTTTACTGTTTCATTCGATCTGGAATATCTGGTCTCTGATCAGTCCGAGGGGAAATGGAAACGGCTACTACAGGTAGGTATACGAAATTCTATCAGCAAGATGAAATTAAGGTTAGCAAGTAACCAAGAGGGTTCTCAGTCCACAAATGTAATATTTACCCGCGGTTTTCCTGATGATCAATAAAGACCGTTCTAGATATCTTAATTTCCTTCCGTTCTTGTGATATTTTATTAAATCTCCTTTCTGCTTATTTTAGTTACATCAATCTTATTGAAAAAATATTTACTTTCATTAGCTTTCTAAAAAATGTAGTTTTACAAATATACGAGTGTCTGAAACATTTCTTCGAAGTCAATTTATGTTCAATGGAATTGTCTATATGATATTAAAATTTAATTTCAGGAGAAGTAAAAAATTTGCCTGATATGTAAGCAAATTTTCTTATGTCTCTGATTTCTATAACAAGACTTGGTAAATTAGTATAATGTTAGCACATAATTGAAAAAGAACGGTTATTATATGTACGCATCGCGGTTCGACAAAACATTGAAAGTAAATTTCTCTGGGGCAAGACGTCGTTGTTAATTGTTTCAATTAAAATCATTCTCCATTACATAGTTGTACAAAGTATAGGTATCGTAATGATTCTATAGACGGTGTCTCTATGGATCATTATCACGTAATAACCCTCGAAAAAGAAAATATACGAGATAATATTCTTCATTATTTTCACAAAAGACAACTCTCTTTAAAGTCTGACATAGAAACTTATTCAACAAAAAGGCAAATTCAAAGTGCGTACTTTCAAAATTATTATTCATTATTTCTCCCCTTTTTACTTCTCCGTTTTGAATAATTTTACAAATCCAAGTTTAAAAACTATAAATCATATATAACTTTAAATATAGATACCAAATATATATAAAAAATAAATACCAAATATCTATAAATATTAAAGGCATTTATCAATGAACAAAAGGATTTACAGATAATCGGTTTCCAATAATAGAAAATTTTAGGACCATGTTTAGTAAATTCCAGATTTTCTAATTTCAACAGGATTTTATTAGAAATCCTTATTCTCGTTCTTTGTTTTCCCGTAACACGTTATTTCCTCCCGAACATTTGTTCGAATTGTCGCAGTAAGTCTCTCTAGACCTACTGACAAAAACGATTTCTTGTAACTGGAAGGATATTGTCCCGAGTTGAAGACGATCGAGGGTAGGCAATCTAATCTAGCTGTAGGGCTGTAGGCAACGGAGTATAGCCTAACCTCCATTTTCTATTCGGACCGATCACTCACTCGATCATCCCTTCCCGTTTTATCATCTAGCATCCTTGATGGCATTTCACCTTCATCCGCATTTATCGACGTGTATCTGAATCCAGGCTCACCCTCCTCTCTTCATCCTTCAACGACATAACCCTTCGTAAAAAGGTCCATTCTTGATTAACACTCCAGTTACTTCCTTCTTCCCCGATGTTCCGAAATTAAGGACGACCTCTGGGATAACATTATGTAATATTTATATGGTTGCCACGCAAACTGCGAATAGATTTTTGGATATCCATAGAGCGGATAAACGACTGATAATATCTAAATAGAACCTTGAAAGAAATCCCGTATAATTTTCACTCATTTTGTTAATTCATATTAAATTCGTGATAGTCGTAGATACATTTTTTTTTAATTTTATTTTATTTGGATGCATATTACAATCAATTCTCTCATTGAGAATTTTAAGTAAATTTTTCTGGCGTGGTACTGTAACATGATTAAAAGTATAAAGTGTGTTTGATTCTAATTGAATCTAGTGCTTAAATCTAGAGGGTTGTAGATACATGGTTACAAATCCTATTATATGTTAAATATAATATCGTGTTGATTAAGTTCAGTAATTTTCTCTGTTTTCACATTTGACATTGTTACGTAGTATATTTGAACTGATACTTCAATATTTCTTTAAATGTAATTATGTAAAAGATACGTTTAATGTAATAAAAATAGCCATGTATAATGTATGCGTATGCGTGCAATAATGTTTAATTAATAAATCGCGAAGTTAAGAAATGCACCAATCAAGCAGAGATATAGCTAATTAGAAATATATAAAATTGGAATTCTTAATTTTTTAATAAACTTACATGTGTAACATTTCAATTTTAGAGTAAATAAAATAAATTTTAGAGACACGAAATAAATTCTAAAAATACACGATAATCAAAAATATGAAAAGGAACTCGTAAATATACATTAATCTCTAGTATCCTTATAGTATGCATGCAGCTTATTTCTTACGTACAGCTACGACAAATCGAATATACGTATTGAATATAAATACTGTTACGTTCTCATTGATATTCACAATATTGGTATGAAAAAGATTTGTTTAAAATATCATGGTCGTGAGGAATAGAATTTTGCTTTATCGAAACCATCAACAATTTTTTCTTTAATTTACATATGGATGGATACATTGCGTTTATCGATGGCGAGCATTAATGAAAATCACCATAGCGTAACGATACAACGCCTGCGATAAATATCGGGATTTATCATGGGCGTGGCAGGTTTCAAATCTTATTAATGACAAATGCCATTGTGCAATGACAATATTCTTAAATGATGAAATCTGTGTAAGTTATCGACCGCTATTGTGTTAGTTGAAGTGTCGACACTTTGAAAAATTTGTATGACTAATAGATATCAACATTAACATCGTTCGTACATTTCTTTATTTCTATGAATAAATTGGAATTTTTTTGTAGTACAAACGCATTCCAATTATGAATAGATTTCTGCAGTTTAAACAACCAAACAGAAAACATTCGTAAAACTAATTTCGAACGTATATACCAGGTATTATGTTGCAACTATTTTTGCGCGTTTTGCATTAAAGCATAATTTACGATAAAACTCTACGTAGTTGACTTTTAAAACATACCAATGGATATGATAAATATAATGACAATACAGGAAGTGCAATTTGAATACATGCATAATAATTAATTTTTTACGTTAAATGAGATAACTTCGTTGATCGTAAATTTCAGTAAAGAAAAATACTACAATTTTGTTTAGCTTGTTACTAACTAAACTTATTAATTGGGAGTGAAATACGTATAGCTGCACGTGTAAAATATAGAGTGTCACGAAGATTCCTTTTGTTCGTGACACTGTTACAGCAATTTATTTGAGAGAGTGGCGGAGCTGACCTAAAAACGTCAGATCGTAAGTGGATCGATCCCGGCAGTACAGATCCCTCGTTAGTTTTTTCGACCCAAATTCGATAAGATACCATCTCTCGGTAGATGTCTATGAGCCTCGTTTTCACCCCAATCGTTTCAATTATTCTGTCACTGTAACAACAATCTCGGGTCTAGTTCTTCGTTCATTCGATTCCTTTGCTTTAATGCTCGAGATGTAATAAGAATTTCATAATTTTATTTCATTTTCTAGATATTTCCACGTTTTTAGAATTTTAATGTACAAAACGTAAAAATCGATTCCAAAACTGAATAATTATATCCTTCCGTTTGATAGTAAAATATAAATTGATAATTAAATATAAAACTAATCACGTGCCATATTATCGTAATTACATCGATACCATTGAAAATAATAAAAACTACATATTTATTATTATCGATATTTTTACACTATTGTATATCGAAAACCATTTTACGAACTGAATACATTGAAAAATTGGATTAAAAGCTCTTGGAGCATTTATGGAGAATTAAATCTAGTAAGTTTCGGATTTTTTGTTAATTTCAATGAATATGAATTCCGACGCGTATCAGCTTTCGCTCCAAAAAATCTTTTTTCCAGCAACGAATTTCTGGTTACGTTATTTCGAGCTCTTTGGAACCAAAAAATTGGTCTTTTCCAACCTTTGTTGTTCAAAGTTTATCCTTGTTTAATCATCGTATACCAACCGAAGAGTGAATTTGTGAAGCATTTATTAATCTATTTTCAAAAGAACATTTTTTCCTTATTTTTACACATAGAATATGTTTGCATTGTTTTACGCGATAAACCTGTTACACTTAGTATATTATGAAATAAAATTAAATTAAGTATTAAATTAACTTAGATATGGAATCCAGTGGAATTCTTATGCAAAGAGAAAGATAAAATCGTACAGATTAAATATTAGTTAAATATTGAAATCTAATTATATAATCTTAACAATTACACACGAATACCAACTTTCATGAACATTTTCACGCGAAGTAACTAGATGCACATACCTTTGCTAGGTCCATATGATCGTTTAAATTGCGACTTTTGTTTGATTACACGACCGAACAAGTTAGCGGCTCAATTTCATATATCTCCGATAATAATCTCCCGGATGTTCCCGATTTAGTCAGCACGAGTGTTCCCATGGGTCATTCTGTTCCACTTGTCTCTCCGGAGTTCTCTAATAGCGTGAGACCACCTTCTGATTCATCCCTCATTACTCTTACGATCTAATGTTGGTGAGTCTGACATTGGTATCTGAAAAGTTAGTGAACGAAGGAAGATAGGAACACAGACCTCGATGGTTATTGAAGTTCAGAGAAAAATTCCGCAAGGTAAATGAGCGCCACGGACTTTTTTAAAATTCCATTTAAATGGACAATGTAGAATTTAGAGAATTAAAAATTTAAAGATAGACATCTCCTATTAGAAATCCAAAAATTATCTTTGTTACATAACTCTAAACGTTTCATAATTACACTTGCCCTGTTTAATCGAAGAATTTTCAATCACTATAATAACTAAATTTTACGTTAATAGGAATTTACAATTTAGAAAATTGTTTTCCTCGTGAAATTTATTACACGTCATCTGGAAAAGTATTTTTTATTATTCCTTTCTAGACTCTCCGTAAAAAGTTATCAATTATTTGTGCATATTAGCCAGCATTTCAGACGTTCTTTAGTACGTACCTACAAAGAGTTCTCTTCAATGTGCATACGAGTTCGAAACGAACTCGTTTCAAATTTTACACGCACGGTAGTATGCGGTACATCAACTGCAACGAAATATCGAAACTTTTGCATATTTTAAATTTCCTTACGTACATAAGTTCCCACGTGTATTCACATTTTAATGTATCTACCTATTTTATTCGCTTTCGCGGTCTTTTCAAACTCAAACGAAGAAAAATTTCAGTGCCCCAAATTTTAATAAAAATTGGCATATAAAAAGTTTCCTTTTCACTCTTTGAAATTATATGACAAGCTCTGTACAGAATAGAACACTTTGAAGAAGAAGATACAGAAGCATGCAATAAAATGGTTCGCGTATACCGAGTAAATTTTCTTCCAAATTGTACTACATACGTTTTCCATCTTTTCCCGGATTGCCGTTCAAAAGCCATTCCTTAAAGATAAACGAAAACAGTCGTTCGTTATTAAAAATCATCGCATTGCAACCACCGAGAATGTAAAGTATATTTTGTCGTTAATTATTCGAGTGAATAAGAGTTGAGACGTACCAAGCAACGAAGCTAATAAGTTAAACATTTCAAAATATATATATCACGGGCAAAATGCCAATAGCATGAAAAATTACAATTAAAATACAAATACATACATCGAGGGATAACTGAAATTAGGACAACACTAATTGTAAGACAGATACTATTCCATTTTATAAAATAACTCAATCATATTGTTTTTCCAACTCATAATCAGTTGCTGATTGTTCTTTTATTTGCAAGAGCAAACTAACTACAGTGTAAGATTATTTGACAATGATTTAATTTTAACACAAAACAAAGTCAGATACTTTCCACGTGTTATTTCTGAGATGAAAGTAAAGTAATTGAAACAATTCGTTACTTCGGATGGTCATTTTTTCTTATCTTTATTTAAAAAGAGATTTGTCCACAAGCTTGCTTCCAATCATCGTCTATTCTATTTACTACAAAATTAACGAATTGAAGTTTCTATTGGTAGATAGAAATCCGTGTAAAGGATTAAGTGAGTCTTCTTAAAATCGCAAGGTTCATCGTCACGATTCTTTTCGCACCATTCCCTCTTGGATATCGAGTATTTTATGATCACCAAGAGGGTGACTGTCGAAGGGGTGTGTTTCTCTGATCGTAAATCAAGTTTCCTTCATGGAATTCCACCTGGAAAAGAGCGTGGAGGAGTTTCTGGGATTTTTACATCACCGCGAAATGACAAATAATGCGTGCCCTGCGATTCTTCCGTCTTCAAAAGCTGAAGGGTTTTCCTGGAGGTAAAACAAGGAGGGAGTGAAACGCGAGAGATCAGTGCATGTGGTTGAAAGGTAGACAGCGAGGGGAAAGGCAGATTTTTTTGGTCACCGTAATGTTCGAGTTGGCGAGTTACCATTAAGTACTGGTCTTCTATCATCGTACTTTGGCGAGCAGATCATAAATTTAAAGATCCATTCAACACTGTCGGGATCCTGTCTTTTTATATTTCCCTGCACTCTACCTTTTGTATAGAAATATCGCAGCGATCGATTATGATATTTTATTTAACCCTATCTTCCTGGTTGATCGTGTAACGCGTCGTCGATTATGTTACGTCGCGTCATTAAGTACTTTAATTTCATTTATTATTTAACGTTCGTTTCGATTCTTCGAAAAACTTTATATCAACTTTATATTGAAGTACGCGGTAAGAAATCCGTTTTCTCTTTGTGGCGAGTAAAATTTCTCCTTAAGGAGAACAAAAACATTCTTTTCCGGGAATATTAAATTTGAAAAACTTGTTCGTTAACATCTTTGATACTTTTTCTTTTAGTTAATGGCTTTAACATGTTCGCGAGGATAGTTTGTGTTGTGAATACACAAGTATGTCGAGGATAAAAGGAGCGTGGAATAAAAGAAACGTCCTTCGCTCTTTTCAGTCTTCCAATCCGAACAGAAAACTAGTACTAAAAGCTTCTTCATTATCGTGACTTGCTAAAGGATTCATAAATCTCTTGATGTTTCTACTCCATTACGATAGAATGTGGAGTCCGATCATTAGCCTGAAGTTTCATTGAAAGTGAACACAGCTATAATCACGCAAATTTCAATCTCAACAAATTAGGACGGGTTAGTCAATTGC
This sequence comes from Bombus soroeensis, assembly GCA_014737365.1. Lineage (NCBI taxonomy): Eukaryota > Metazoa > Arthropoda > Insecta > Hymenoptera > Apidae > Bombus > Bombus soroeensis. The sequence goes on from JACXIL010000206.1 coordinate 513,860, forward strand.
ATCAATTATCTACGATTGCTTCACCTACATCGTGATTCATGGAAATACGTTTTATTTCTGTTTCTGCGATTACAAACCGTGAGATATAATATTTTTTTAATTACCATCTATCCTGTTTTAACCTTTCTAGATATTAACTTTCGATTTTCAAATACCATTGAAAAATGATCGTTCGTTTCTATTGTATAAGCAAACTGTGGCATTAATTTTTATTCTATCGTGATAATATAACCAGAAGATGACTGTTTTAATATTTATGCGTTTAATTTTGTGCGTTTGACAAAAGAGGAATATTTTCAATGAGCCAATATTATACAGAATATTCCGTTTAAAACGTAATTTATTTCAATTATATTTTGAAGACAAGACGCATAAAGTTGGTGAAACAGATCTATTGTTAAAAGGATGCTTTTCGCCACAGAGATTTAACCAAGTTTTAGAGGGGTCTAACAGAGAACATTCCAGTATTATTGCGTTAAGTTCCTCAATAAGACCGCTCGGACAACTCAAACAAAAGTATCGCGTAACTCTACCTTGGCTGCAGACATTCTTGAAAATTCTAATTAAAACGAAAAGAAACGAACCGCGTCAGGGCTTATTGTTAGCGAACACATTACATTGACGTTATTCTTCGAAAGCGTATTTCCTGTTTCTATATACTTGTTAATAATTTACCATGAGGTAACTAGGGCAAAAAGGAATCTTGACAAAACAAGCTACAAGCTCTTTATAGGAAAGGACAGGAGAGTGGGATCGTGTAATTTCAGATTCTTGGATCCAATTAAAACTGAAACGATATATGTATATTTCGTTATGTAATTTCGTATACACGTTGTGTTGTTTCTAATTACCTCAGCAGATAATGATCATTTTTCTCTATTCTTGCTATTTTAATAGTTGTCACAAAAATACAAGATATATCGTGTTATCGTGAATATCATCTAGAAATCCTTCGTTACTTATATTTAATCTTGAATGTGCACATCAATGTTCGTTACGTTAGTTAAGAAGAACATTTAAATGTTATGAAATAAATATATTATAAATCAAATTGTGAAATATTGTACGTAGGATCTTTGTACTTCACGTTACGGATTTATCCATACTCTGGTGTAGAAAACAAAAATGTTTGAATTTTTATACTTCGTTTTCATTTACCTCACAGCGTTCTATTCGAATCTAACAAAACTGCGTATGGAACGTCAACCGGGAAGCACTGTGTTCGTTACATTGAAATTTCCTGGCTTAAAAATTCAATGAACTTTACAATTGCCTCGAAAATTTCTACTACAAGGTGTATGTAAACATTTCTCTAGATGACGTACAACACGAAAATAAAAAAAAGCAAAAAAATGGACGCACTATCGGGCATAAATCCGTACAAAAGAATCTGTTCGAAAAGGCGCACACCATTCGTGTTGACAGACACGCCAAACATACGTCGAATCGAAGTAGCAGTTTTTTGGCGCGGTTCACCCTGTCCCGAGTTCCCGTCCTCCCGACCCTTTCAGGGGGATGAATTTTTGTCGTAAAAGCTTCGAAAGGGGGTTGTCCAGGTTGAAAAAGCTCGGTTGACGCGGATCGCCCACGGCTCTGCTAGGCTGGACCGCAATGTTTTCCTCCAATTTCACCCAAACAAACAGTCCCGTTATAGATTTGTGCGGCTGTTCATTCGTCAATTTATAATGAAGACCATTGTGTAACGAGAAATGAGAATACAAGCTGACTGGAAGTAGATGCGCAGACGACCGGAAGGAAATGTTGCCGTATAACGTCAAGAGACCATTACCGATTCTCCTTTCATTTTTATATAATTGGCTTCAGTAGCTATAACGCTATTGATATTTCTGTTATTACAGCACCACTTCTGTTACTTTAAAATGCAAACAACGTGTCGTGTTCTTTTTAATACGCGTGATATGAACTACACCGATACATATTTACCTGCGCATTCTATGAAATAAATAAATTTGTCTTCTATATCTGTAATCTATGTGCAACTACGTTGATATTTATCTCTCTATTTTAAGAAATAAAAAAATATTTTCTATTGCCTATATTAGTACGTTTACGATTATACATAATTATATTTATAGGATGAACTAACAAATGTGAATATAAACGCGGATAAAAGTTAATAGCGATATAGAATTGTGAGAAATATTTTGTTTGTATTGATGAATCTTATAATTTGTACATTAAGAAGTTTAACATGGTAGTAGTATATTTGCTAATGTAGTTTTGTCACCAAGTGTATATTCATTTATGTACCTACTTCACACGGTAGGTACTAAAAAATATTCATCCGTTTTTCTGAAGCAAGATAAATATTAGTAATCATATAGCAATACTTATTTAAATATTTAAATTATCGAATATTAATTATTAGGAATAAACATGGGTAAAGTTAAAGAAACCGTCAGAGAAGAACGTAGTTTAAAAACCTAGGCAAACATTGACCGTGAAGTGAAGTGTACCATGTCTTTAAAGTCTTTTAGACTTAAAGAATAATAATTTACATTTTTCTGTAAGAAATTTGAACAGTTGATGCGTAAACAATTGCAGTACAGGTGTATAAAATGAAAATTTAAGTATGTATACAATTTTTCGCTTGTTTCCATTCAAAATACAAATCCTTAAAATAAAAGAAATATCTCTGATGAGAGTGTTAGGTGAGTTTCTAGTTTAATTTAAATGATAGGTACCATACAAACAAAAGAAGTTAAGGGATTGACATATTTAAAAGGCCACCGAACATTTATACATCGCGTTTCATTAATGTACCTTTTTAAAGTTCCGGCCAAAAGAAAATGTATAAATATTCTTTCCTCGCAAGACTCATCGCGATCCTCGTGGTAAAGTGAACTCAAGGTTGAATTCCCAAGGACATTCCGTTTTACCAAACCATCTTCACTCAGGTGCCACTTCATTTTTTTATTTCTCATCCCCGTTCTCTTTTCCTCTTTCGCTTTCGATGAGCAGCAAAGCGCATTACCTACTCGGTTCCTTAATTGACTATAAACGTTTAGTCTTGTTTCCCAGAAATATGTCCGTGAAGAGGACTGAATATACCTTTCGTTGTGGCCACTGACGATGAACAGAGAACACGGGAAGGGGATCGGAAAATTCTCTCTCGCTTTCATCCAACCAACGGGAAACCTTTTTGCTCATCTCTACCTCCCTGTCTTCTCCTTTATATTCTGCTTTCCTTCTTCCTTCTGTTTCCTTCTCTCCGATTGTTCATCTTCCTCATTCTTTCTATGAAGATTTCCCCCTACACGTACATTTGCTCACCGGTTTTCCACGCAATTCCTTCTTTTTCTCTCTTTCTCTCTCTCTCTCTCTCTCTCTCGCGCGCGAATTTCTTCTCGTTTACCTGTCCTCTTTAAATCCTCTGCTCGTAACCCTTCGATTTTCCTTCTCATAATGCCTGCTGAATCCTCGCCGGTGCCAATAAGTACCTGTTTGCAGGGTCAGCTTATTTCTTCGACTGGATATTATGAATATTCGCGATTTTCGTTCTTCTTCGTTCGTCTTTCTCACACTGCTTCCACCCTTTTCCCGCTAGTCGTCGTCATCCTCGTCGTCGTCGTCCTCATCGTCGTCTCTCTTTCGGGCCAGCCCTTTCCGGTTATTCTCGCCGCTCGATGCCGACGGTTTAAAGCATATTAGACCTGCTCTCGACTCGGGTCCATTGCAAATGGGAAGGCCTAGCTGTACCCCTTCTAGCTAGGGCACTGGCCAGCCCTTGAAAAACCCCTCGGACTTTCGACTCGGCCGAATATACCAGACTCTCCAGTCGTCGTCTGAGACAATCACTGAATACTGCCGTTAAACGCTGAACGTAATACGGGTTAAGGTTAATGGATTGCTTTGATGAACTTTGATATTGTTGCATCGGAACTTATCGATCGCCAACTTTGATAATTAAGTTTCTATAACGCTGTCGCTTTCGATTTCGCTGTAATTAACGTAGTTAACATAGCAAAGTAATTAGCATAGCAAAGTTTGTAGGAACTTAGCAAATGAAAATACAAAGATTGTAAATTTCACTTGATTATTCTTTGTAACAGCGTTGCATTCTCTTTATTGGACTTCTTTGTTTCATCGTATATCGTCGTTTACTAAATCAAAGTTATAATTAGATTACAAATGTTCATGCAACCTGATAAAGAATTGCAACTTAAACGACTGTTTTATTTTCTAAATATAACAAGGTGTACCTTGCTTTTAATATTTTATATATTCTCGTATCTGTGTATCTCTTTATACGTTCTTGTACCATATGATAATTACCGTATGATAATTTATTAAGAATCATCTTACGTGTGTATATTTCTTTTGTAGAAACCACCAGAATGTTAAAATAGATATATTTTCGTTATATACAACTGCGTAAAGCATTATTCAAGATATTACTCTGTGTGATTGAAACTGTAAGTGGTCGAAACTGTAAATCGGAAACAGAAGCTGCTTTGCCATGAATTGGATCTCAAGCTACTGATTGGTATTGCTTTTCTCTGTAATAAAGAGGCAGTATTTTACAGAGAAGAGGCTCATTTTTAAAGAGAATCTTGTGGATTTGTCAGAAGCGACATTTTTATATATCTTAGTAAATCACTTTAGTCCCATTGCATCTCCGATATCTCCGAAAAAATTTAACACGAAAGATGCGATGGTACAAAGAATTTACGTTACTTTACGTATTATTCCGATCTATTATTCTAATTAATTTGGAATTACGCGTAACTTCGGAGTAAACGGAGCAAGCCCGTACATCGATGGATCGTTACCATTTCTCTTACAATATCCACCGATCGTTTACGTAAAATCTACATTTCGTTCTGCATGCCGAGCAAATCGAGTCGGAATATTCATTTCTTGTACGAATCTTGCCCACATTAAAAACAATCCAAACTCTCGACGCACAGTAGACCGAATATCAATCGTTCCTTCCCTTAACTTACCATTCAGACGTTCTAAGCGTGTGGATCGACAGAGTTGTTGAAAATTAAAATAGCACCGCGATCTATCGAATGCGAAGTAAGAGACCTCGTCGAACAGTTCTTGACCAGCACAATGTGTGGCGCGACGTTTCGTAAGCACGCTACCGCGACTATTCCTACGTTATTACAGAGCACAAAGAAAATCTTTTCGAGTCGGGAGAACGTGTTCCAGACGAACGCAATCTCTGCCGGTTCAATAGAAAAATGTATATGAGGGCCGTGCCAGGCCAACGTCTCGATTCTTTGCACGAGAAATAATGAAGAAGCCGAGGGTTTGCGCGATTATTCTTTACGACGTTAACGCACTGCTACTGCTGCCATTGCGTTTAGCCGCGTTATATTCAATCCGACTGCTAGGTCTTTACTCTACGTACCAGAATCAAAATCGAGGATAGACTCGTCGTAATACGATTGTTCGCACGATGGAAAATCGTACGAATGTGGCTAATACGTGCTTCAGTTAACGCGAAACGCAATTCGCTAATAACGAGCGTACTACTGTGGTTAAAGAAGCATTTACGAATAGCAATAGCGACATAACGTGGTATGGCGTGAACGCGTTAGTGCTCTTATTAAGCGTATTTACGTACAGTATTAAAATAGCTATAATAACTACCGTATGATATTATGGGATCAATTTCAATATGTATTTGCGAATCCGAGTTAATTAGAATAACCAAGTAGCATTTTACACGTTTCAATTAAAATACCATCATAGGGGTACGAATTTTCTTCAAGAGTATTGCAGTCTCCACCGTCCATTGAAATATTATGCACTTTCTTACGTTCGATAGGATTAATTGTACGCTTGTTAACATATTCGAGTTTTTTCTGACATATTTTGTACGTCACATAAAAATTGTGTGACTGGGAAAAATACATATCGTCAGGCCTAGGACCGTTTAAGTACATTCGCTGCAGCTAATTTAAAATTCGTACGTTAAAAAACCTGAATAATAACTGGCAATCTGTTATTATCAACGGATCGTTAACACGATCTTTAGAATGACAATAAATTCTTGTTAAAATACTTGTTTAAATGATATAATAACCTAATTACTTAAATAACTCGACTTAAATTAATACTAAATTAACTTGAATAAACTTAACATTAAAATAATAAAAAATTCAGTATGTGTCAGTTGCAAGTGTGTGTGCGTGTGTGTGTGCATTTGTCAATGAATGAGCATGACGTCAGTGAGATGAATATATATTACAATTTAATATCTGCGTAATATATTCTTGAATTCATTTCACGAACAGAAAAACGTAAATACGGTGTGGTAATACAAATAGACGAGGTATAGATCGTTAATATCTGGACTATCCGTATGTTTTTCTCATAGCATCCAACAGAGAGTAAAATCGATGAGAACGGTGGCAGGAAGTTCGAAAGCTCGGCTCGGTTTAAAGAAAGTGAAATCGATGAACGTTCAAGGCTACTATGTCAAAGCGTTAGAAGCACGATTTTCGGCAATTCATATTTATGAGCCCAACGTCAGATTGACGGAGATAAAGATAAACGTCGCATCGTGCCGTGTCTGGGGGGCTGGATTAATGCGCATACGAGGTGAATTTTTGCGCCTAAGTTAACGACGTCGTAAATAATAACATCGACAGGTCGATAATGCGAATGGCAATCGTCCTTAGTTCTCCGTTGGCTTCGTCCCACTGATTCTTTCTTCTCCTTTTTCCTCTCTCTGTCTCTCTCTCTCACTCTCTCTTTCTCTCTCTTTCTCTCTTCTTGCTCGAACCGCTCCGCGCTACGAAGCCGTTAGTCATTCGCGACTGGTAACAACTCACTTCGACCTCCCGTCCATGGTGCTTCAAATAAAATTGCATTCATTATGTCAATTGCTCCGCAGTGTTATCCGATGAAGAGCTTCCGTTCGTTGAAACCGGCATTCTTCTTTAGTGACAGCGAACCGATCGATTGTTATCGTTTCGATGCTGTCATTTTTACTATGATAAAAGTCGGCTGTGCCTCGGCTTACAACCGAAGGGTAAGGGGAAAAGAACAAGAAACGTCTTAAGAAAGCTTTATTGAGAAAATCAAGGCTTAATGCTTTAGTCCACCGGTAAAGAGGCGACGATCAATAAATGTAAATGTATTTTTTGTAATATGAAGTTTATAGTCTTGAGAATAAGCAAGAAAATTATTGTTTACGATCGCTTAAATTTTATTTCTTGAATTGAACTAAGAAACATTCACTTCTATTGGTATCAACATATTTCACGAATATTCATTATATTTATCGTCAGGTATTGTTTCTTACGTACAGTGACTATAAAAAGTATTTGCACACCGTTGCATTTACTATAGCATTTACGTGGTAATTAATTAGGGACATGTTTATTGAATTTCGTATTATTTAGTGGCATTTTCGTACGTAAAAATTTGATGCTGTGGGGATGAAATGTAAAACCTGATAAAAGGACGCTTTATTTCAAAATAAGGCTTTTTGTAAACACTGAATAAGGCTTTATTATCCCTCGTAAATGCAAACACGCTAATCACGAACGATAAAAGTAGGAAGACCGAAGATATTTTTTGTTTTGTTTCAATGCAGAATAAATATTATCCGCTATTTAACAACATAGCTATCGATGACATCGATGTGATGATTTAACAACATCTATTTAATCCAATAGACGTACCAAACCTTTAACAATATCCGATATCAACACATTTGCTTTCTAACTCTCCGCGATTTGAAATTCCTGTAATCCATCAACAGAATGTGCTGTACACTGTTAAGGGGGTATTCTAGTCTAGAAGCATGAATTTCGGACAGTTTTTGAAGCTCTGTACAAACGAAACAAAAAATATTTTTACTATTCATTTTTTTGTCATTAGATTATTGATATTTTAAGATTACATAAAAAATTGACCCAAGAAAAAACTCAAAATTGACAAAATTATGAGCTGACGAAGTGGGAGGTCCAAAAAAAGGGTGTCCTGGCGTGCATGATTTCTACCCTTCTAGTAATCTGAAGCAAAAAGGCCCAACGGATTCTTCATTAGTATAGATGCTGCTATAGCATAAACCTTGGAGACGTCAAAAACAAATTTTTTCATAAAATGGCGGCCGTTTGAAAAAAAATTTCATTTTTGGCATGTTTTTTTTAACAATTCCGAATTTTTTAAAAATAGTAAAATTAAATATTTTGATCTGAGCGTGGTTGAGGCGATAGAGGAATATATAAAGAACATTCACACCAAATTTCAAATAAATCGGTTCATTAGAACATTGTGATATCGTGCACGCCAACTCCAAAAAAGTAATTTCGAGAAAAATGCCTTTAAAGTTTTGTATTAAGTTACGCGCAGTATAAGCCATACAATGGTACTTTATACGTACATTTTTTCAATCTGCGATTCCTGCTCCATACATTAAGTCTTCCTTTACTTGAAAAAAAGCATTTTCCGCACTTCTTTCTTCTAAACGAGCAGTTCTGGCCTCCTTTGAAGCGTTAGATGCTGGTATTTCTGAGCGTTCAATCCAGGTATTGTCACGTTTGACAGCGAATGCATGGGCTTCTGGACCAATCGTGATTCCCATAACGTTCAGTATTTTAAAAATGGGTATAAAACCTTCATTAAAAATAGTAACAGCGAGAAAAGTAGCAATTTCAATGGTCCGCGTTCCTGCGTGAATGTGTTTCAGAGCAAAAGTTCATATCAAAGAATTTAACGATTCGTTATTATTCTCAGTTTTAGAACATCCTTCTAATAATCGAGGGCATCGATAGTGCCCTCAGCCACAGCTTTTTGCTTTCTGTTCGATTCGTTCCGGCCGAGCCGGTTTGGATAGCACGTCACTAAAACAGCTATATCTCCGAAAATAATTTAAATTTTGAACAATCCTTTTAAGGACATATTCTTAAAGGTTCAAGCTTTGAAAATATGAAAAAAATCGATTTTTTCAAATTTCTACACCGGAATACCCCCTTAAATTTCATCCTGTGTCAACTGTCTGAAGCCATACAAGAAGCGTACTAGTGTCATATCTATATGAATGATTACATCATCTCTCTGTGATATCAGAGCTACACGTGCTGTGCACGTTTACCGCTTTACAAACTTTTCAACTTGTAACATACATGTTTCAATAGACAACGTGCATTCAAAGGCTACACCCACACCGAGCTTTCCTCCGTAAGAACACGAGAACGAACTTCACTTGATCTACAATTACTGATCAGTCGACATCTCTGGACTGGATCTACGACATTAGTACAGTCAACATCTCGGACTGGTTCATCGACTACAGAACAGTCATCACGTGGCGGCGCTCTCCACCAACTAGTGGAGGACCAAGGGCAGCGCAACGGTTATCGCCACAGGTTACGAACGTTGAGGACCCGGGTTCGAATCCCGACGACCACATTCCGATTTTTCGGCCACGACATCAAAATGAGAAAAAAGCAGCAGCATCCCAGCAGCGACATCTGTACAAGCAAGCAGCTGCAGTAGCACAATCACCGCAACTACAACTATATACCATCGTCCACCTCAACCACATCTCTGGACTCGATCTCCGCCTATAGATCCGCAACTTGATCGAAGAAACACTCTATGCGTAAAATATAAAATAGAAGAAATAAAATTATACTACATATGAAAGAAGAGGGAGAAAAAGAAAAAAAATTGTGTTTCGTCCAGAACCTGCTAGTGGACTCATCAGTAAGGTTTATCTAGCAGGCTCATGCCTTAGACACAAGGAAGTGTCGTGAAGACACGGTTAGTGAGAGGAAGGAGGAGACACTTAAACCTAGGGATTATTTGTACTCTAGAATATTGCATTCCTTCCTCTTCAACTGTCTGCACCCAAGGTTTGGCGGTTCCTTCTCCGTCTCTTGCAGTGGCGACGTTGTCCCTTGGAGCGGCCACTCCGTATATCTCCGACAATCCCCACTCAAAGATATCCGGAGGGGTTTAGTTTCGATCCATGCCTCATTTCCCAAATTTTTGCTTGGGTTAGTGGTGCGGAGCTATCCGTGTGGAATCCTATACACACGGCGTAGCCATTATTTTCCTGAGAGTAGACACACCTGGGTGTCTCTATGGTTCTGGTGGATGTTCACCCAAAGGCCGCCCAAGAGACTTGAGGATGTAAAGAAGAAGTGTTCTAATACTATATTTACAAATATGCACATTCTTCAATTACATCCTCTCCGTCGCCGTTCTGCATACCATCCCTCTCGTCCGCATCTGGTCCCACAGCTGCTGAACCTTAAACAAATAACTGGATTAAGTAGGGGGGGATGGGAAACTAAGAGAGAAGGAGAGCAGGAGAAATGTTTCGTCCAAGGTCTGCTAGTAGGACTCGTCAGTAAGGCTGGCCTAACAGACCCTTACCTTAGACACTGGGATAGGAGAAGTTGTGTTGGAACTTATATTTATTGAAACAACGCTCAATGTGACCACTAGCGAGAAAACATTAACATCGGTGGCCCTATGTTTATGTCAATAGCCATCTGGTGACAAGTGTAAAACGTATTCTACGAGCGTAATTTAAACTAAACTATTATGATGAGTTATCAATAGATTGTACATTTACGGGAAATTTAAAAGTGTAGAAATACACAGATTGCATGGAATAATGTGCAAAGATATCGAAAATATTTAAAGTTAAGTTTCTGTTATATTGTTAAGGATTGAAATTTCTATTTAAGTTTGTCAGGTAAATGATGATACATTTACACTGTACATGTGAATTTGCGTGTGAGCGTCAGGGGGCGTTCACGTCTCAGTTGAGACAAAAGGCGGTTGGAAGCCGTTAGAAGAATTTCGATGAGTCTGTTGACAACAAGCATGCGTGCGAGTAGGTTATCCAGGCCTTTAGAGTGTAATGTATATGTAAAGCTGTTGTGTATAAAATAAAGTAAAATTGTTTGCATTTCCGAATCCTCTCTCTGCCTTAACATGGTTAGTAGTTTTGCGAGTTGTTTAGTGCGTGGTTTTTAGCTTTGCGAGTTGGTTCGAGTGAGACTTGGTAAGGGAATATCGGCATTTGATGATGAGGATTACGGTATGTAGGAGAAAAGAATAAGGATGTTTCTGAGGTATAAAGAATGCGATGTCGTTATAACTAGAGTGAAGACTGAAACAGACAATGCAGACTGGGATAAAGAGGATCTGAAGGCAATAAACATAATTTATAGTGCCATCACTAATAGACAATTAGAATATATCAGGAAAGAAAAACAGCGTATGAAACAATGAAAAAGTTCGACGAAATGTACTTGAAAGAATCTACAGCACTACAGATCGTGTGAAGATGGAGATTGAGGAAGATAAGTCTTGATGAATACAGTGATTCAGCATCGTTCTTTAGCGATTTTGAAAAACTAATAAATGAATTAAAATGTGCGGGCGCACAAGTGAATGAGGAGGAAAAGCTGAATTACACGCTATATACGTTACCCGAAGAGTATAGCTACATAGCGGATATAATAGATGCATTGAAAGAAGAGAATCACACGGTAGCGTACGTGAAGAATAAAATCAAAATAGCGGAGAAGAAAAATAAGTCTAATCGAGGAGAAATGAAAACTAACGCCTTTGCTGCAAAAAAGGAAGGATGCTTCAAATGTGGAAGAGTAAGACATTTTGCGAGAGAGTGTTAAAATGGCGTCCAAGCGAGAAGCAGTAACAGTTGGCGTGGGTCAGCACATGGTCGCGGCAGAGGAAGAGAAAGCAGAATACGAGCAGGGGACGTGGAAACTTCCATCGTCAATAAACAAATATGCGTGCAAGTAGATTATCGAGGCCTTCAGAGTGTAATGTATATGTGAAGCTGTCGTGTGTGAAATAGACGTTCTCTGTCTTTTTCTTTGCTCCTGAATTTTGAACTGCAACATCTCTTTATAAATTGTTCTACTACTGTGTACTTTCATTCAAAATGTACGTATTATTTTCGCATAAAGTACGTGTGACTCAGCGATTGAATTTATCCATTAAATGTTATTGAAACCTTTTTATTTATTTGAATGAAACGCTACTGCAATATAAGCTGGTTATACGTACTCGAGTGCTTTCTCCATTGAATCCCACAAATAAAACGCCTTCAAAAGAGTATTACAACCATCTACTAATAGAATAGGAATCTTGTAAATTTATCGATACAATTACAATTAGATCTAACTACATGTACCGGATTGATAGAATATTGGGTATATGAATTAATCGATAGAACATGGAAAATGTGATGCATGATAAATGAAGGACCAATGTAAATACTGGATTTCTAATTTATTTTCTGTTTCCACTCACTTCTTTTTCGCATTTACAATAAATTTCTTGTGTACGAATCGCTAAAAATATTAAAAAATTTACTGTTATTCTTTGTGTATACCACGTTATACTTATTATTAATTTGTACATCTAACGGTATCTAACCATATATATGCCTTTACTAATTATGCATTGATAAGATACCATATCTTTTATATATCGCATTAATGCATCATATAATACATCATCAACACCTAATTAATTAAATTTAATTACTCTCCTGAGAACATTTCTATATACTGCAAAGGAACAGAATAGCTTAACGAGTTCAGCCACTCTCAGTATAGCTTCTCTCTTTTAGTATCTTTGTTTTGTTTTCCGTCTCTCCCTCTCTCTCCCTCTTTCTCCCCCTCCTCTTCTAGTTTTCCGTAATCCACTTCCTCAAAAACCTCAAAAGATTCTCTGTAGGAAAGGAAGTCCACCCTTTTAATTAATTAGGCCCTTGAGCGTTGAAAACAAAAGAACATGAAGCGACCATCTTACCACAACGACACTCGGCCGATCATCAGGGAGACTTCTTGAGAAAAGTGGCAAAGTGGATCTTTATCTTTGACGTGCAACCAAAGATAGCCAAAGATAGAGATCGACATAGCCACATTTACGAAAGTGTAGATTTTCTCAGGATTCACGTACTTTTTTTCCAGAAACAAAATGAGAGCAGCGACGCCCATGCCTCAAGGCTCAGACAGATTACGTCGTCGACTGACTGGAGCTGGATGATCCGTCAAAGAAACGGTTCATCGACTCCATAAAGGAGTTCTTCGGTTATAACGTCTTCCACGATCACTTTGGAATTCTACCAAAGTTTCTTAACCGTATATCGAACAAACAACTGTGTTGTTTTCCTATTGGTATTGATCGATCGCTTGAAACATCGACTGCATACAATTTTCTGGTTGTTTGATATTCCTACGATTAATCCTTTGCCAAACAAATCGTTTATTATCTCGCGTGTAGACAGTTAGGTTGTTAGTGTAGTTAGCCCAGTTACAACGAGCGTTGGAATGAACGGATACTCTAATAAAAGAAGTTTTAGAATAAATTACGTTCGTTCTATGTAGCATGTCCTACTATGCTTAGAGATGAAACATACGAACAGCTACTTCGTCGTAATTGAAAATAGGAATGCTGGAAATATGTCCACTATTAATTAACTAGTTATCGAACTATTCATAAAGTTGAAGATCTACTATTATTTAAGAGACATTTAACATTTTTTATTGTAGTAAAATGTAATTATTACGTTATTGTTAGAGTATACTATTATAATTTATTGAATGTTGTTTGTAAGTGCATTAAATCATCTCTATGGGTATTAGTAGATTCTCAATAAGAAAATAAGCAGTATATAAGAAATAAAATAGTGACATAAAAGAAATCATCAGGATGGAACGAAGGATAATAAAGAATTAATTATTCTTTTACCACCTTCTTTGACTTTTTAACAATAACGAGATTAACGATAATGAAGTTTCGCAAAACGTTCAGAAAGCTTATCAGGTCATATTCAATCAGAAGAAAGACAATTTTCAAGTAGTTAATATTTCTTAAGAAATAAAGAGGAAAAATCAAAAGGTGCTCGATTACGAAGTTTCATCAAGATAAATAATTTAGTACGGTGACAGAGAATATGAAAATCGTAGTTTGCGAATAAATCGATCATCTGAATTTTTTACTGAAAATCAGTAAGTCATTCGTAATAAACAGTTGCGTTAAATTCTAGTTGCTACAATTTCATGTATGTTTGAAAAACGAAACTTATCTAATAATAAAACTAAATGTTTCGTGATCGCATCCTTGGCGTACACATTTAGCATTAAAGCGTTAAACGTTGTATAATTGCAACATAGTTCGATCACCACCGCGATTCTCTATTTCAAACCGTACAGAACGTTGTTCGTAACTTTAAACTGCCACAGGGATAAAACAGACTCGTTCGTGTAACGCAGGGCTGCCTGAAACAGGGAAAGCTGCAATTGCCTCCCTTTCACCGTGAAAGCTTTTCATCGGAAGGAAAGTCCTTACTTCATCGCCGGTATCGGAAAGCGGATAACTCGATAGTACGAAATCACTCTTTTAATATTCCTAATCATGTACTTGTAGTTGGATGGTTCGATCGTGCAAGACTACTGGACCCGTGGAAGATGCGTCCTTCAGGCTGTGTACTTAATTGCACGGTCCAGTCGCATGCACCACGGGGAAGACCAGTGACATTGGAACCGGTAAAAGGAGATGCGCGGCGGTAGGGGGCGTAAGAGAAAAGAAGAAAACAAGAAAACGTCAAGAGGGTGAATCGGTTGAGCGCGCCGTCGGGCACATTATTAAAGGAATCCGTCTGTCTGAGTATTTCCGCGACACAATTAAGCGCCTACTGTACGGTGACCGTGAGCTGTCCGCCCTCTTCGTTTTCTTGCGTTATTCCCTTTTCTGTCTCTCCACCTACTCCACTACTATCCACCACCCTCGTTCGACTACGCTGCCCGGAGCCGAGCGTCCAGGAAACCAGCTGCATTCTCATCCCGGACCGCCATCTTCGATCCCCTGTAACGTGGCCCGAAGCTACCGGTGCAATCTACCCGTTAGGACCCAATACCATCTCCACCCCCATACTATCCTCTGCACGAGGATATGGTGTCCGACAGCTTTCTTTGCAGTCAGTTCCATCAGCTCGAGTTGCCCCGGTAGTTGGGGTACCCCCTGTCTGTCCCTTTATAATGCATCTGGACCTTCCGTTTCTCTTCGAATCTTACTCTTTTCTTCTTGTTCCCTTCCCTTTGTCTCCAACTGCTTCTTTCCAACCAGCTAGTCAACTTTTCGCGTGCGCCTTAGTTTGCAATCCTTCCGCTTCTTTGAACTGGAAATTCAGAGTTCGAAAAGTATCGTTGCTGTCTGTCGGCCGGACGAGATAACGTAATTTTTTATCGCTACTGAACTTTTTGTATTTCGATTTTTCTGATTATTACGTTTGAGACAGCAGGATATTCTCTCTTTGCTGTTGAGAAAAATTCGATTGTCAAAGAAGCACAAGCGACATCATTCTCTCTCTCTCTCTCTCTCTCTGAATTCAACTTTATTTTATATATGCAGAAACGCTTCGTGGAGCTCGTTTTCTTCGGTATTTCTATCGGTCTAGTCTGAACTGGTCAGACAGTTGTTCGTCCCAATAAGGAAACCTGTCACTCTACTCTCTATGTCCTCCACCATATTTTCCATTTTCCCTTTTTCTCCCTTTACTACGATTTCATTCTCCGTCTCCTCTTCCTCGGCATCTTCGTTACCTCCTTTGCCTCTTTTCTTCTTTTTTTCTTTTCTGGCATTCGACTGATGACTTTAGGAGAAGAAGCGAGTTAGACCGGACAATCACATCGAAATGTCTTTGTACGTCACAGCAGTTCGTCTGCAAATACGGCGTCTCTCTCGACGGTCATTCAGCGAAGTACGTCATTGTCACGCGACCACATTGTTCGAGAGCTCTCGAGCACCAACCAGGAAAAAGCGAAGAAGAAGGACCTTGCTCGTTTGTCCGTTTGTTTAGTAATTATCATGGGGAACCACCAAGAGCGGTCGCTGAATCGTGGACACTTGTTCTTTAAGCATTATCCGGCTATCGAGACAATGAAACACGGTAAATATTTTGATGGAACATTTTTATTTCTAACGGAGGGATAACTTTTTGTGTTACTCGCCTTTGGAACCTGCGCCTAAGAAAAGTATATTTATCATCGCTATTGTTTTTGGAGTCCCGTATACCAAGATATTGGCTATGTTCGATGGTAATTTTGGAAGAAACGTAAATATTGATTAATCTGAGAAAATTACAATCCTTTTTCATAAAAATGTTTGAACAGTTATTGTACAAGAGTTTTATGAGTGTATTATATGTATTATACAAAATTTGTTCGAATTTCATTAATACTGTGTCGAGAATTGATTATCATGATTATAGTGGTAAGACTTGAAAATGATAATAAAATGTATATAAAAGTCACAAGGTACTTATTGCAAACACATAGTTAATGAAAAGTTAACGTATGATATATGAATATTGAATAAATATTCTATCATACAGAGGGTGTAGTAAAATATTTACAGAAATATTCTGTGTTTGTAAAATAAAATCTTTCGTTCGTGTCGAGATAATATACATATATACTTTGAATCTTCCGTCTTTATAGGAAATTATTTGTATTTGTATCGCACGAAAATATACTTACATCAGTTCGAAAATTTGAGCGTCAATTGGGAAATCTGAAGCGAGCCAGTGGTAAGCTGCTTAATTACATTACTCCGAGTTTATACCTCAGGTCCACGCGAACCACCAACCGATGAAGCTGTTTAAACTAGTCTTGTTTCTAAACACTGATGGTTTGAGCGCTGGTATCTAGAGAGATGTAACACGCTTGCTTATAATAAGCAAGGTTAATAGTCGATGAATACAAAACTCGAAGAATTAATTAATCGCTTTCAAAACTTGTTAAACAGATTAAATTGATAGACAAAGCGTATAAATGTTAATAATTGTAAGAGGAATATATTTCTAGAATTTATTAAAGCATTAATATACGCTACAGACATTTTCAAATTACAAAGAATAGAAACAGGTTACTGTTTTTCCTTGGTACGCTCTAATAACGGAGTGACCATTTTAATATTTCCAAAACAATGCAAAAAGTGAAATATTCAATTGAAACTTAGTAAGAAGAAAATAAATAAAATGTGACATTAATAATATACGTTCAAGTTGAATGTAATCTTAGTTGAAGGTTGTATATTAAAATTCCTATGTCTTTGTTACAAGTCTGTACATATCACAAACGAGTGATTCGGTGTGATGGTAAACTGATAACATTTCGCTGTCTCTTCCCAATTGCACGCAACCGTGAAGTTTAATAGATCGGGAGCGGTAATTTCACACTGCCTTACTCGGTCGCATTTCTTCCCGCACTGGCACTCTTTTCTACTCAGTTCTCAAGTCTGGTATCTGCTTATCCCGAAAGCAATCGAATTACGCGCGACGTAAGGACGTTATTCAATTACCGGCGGACCGGGCCGGAGGTGGAAAGTAATTTGCAGGCCCGATTCGATTAGCCTTATCGCAAGTTGCTATCGGCACGACCGTTGCGTACTAATTACTCTTCGACAACGACGACGCGACGGCGCGCAACCTCGACGCCACCACTTTCTCACCTATACGGCCAATTGAACCTGTCTCGCGAATCTAGCTATTCGCGCGATGACCGCCGATTCTGTGGCAACGATAAAGCTACAGGTACGTTCAGTATCGAGATTAATAATTCTGAAAAGCCTGCTCCGTCGAACCGTGTTATTAACTAAGCGTGCTTCCCGATCGCGGAAGTCATAAAAGAAGAGAACCTGGCTAATGGGTACAAATATTTAAATAAGTCATTGAAGCGAGAGTAGTCTGCAGATTTAAAAGGGAATGGGAGTTCGAAAAAGCGGGAAAGCGGGATGCAGTGGAGTCTTTAATGGATGGTCGGATTACGAGAGAAAATTTCTGATAAATCATTGAACCCGATGTTTGAATCTATCGTTCGATTTGATATACAGTCTGCTACCACGATCTTCTCTAGTAAGACAATTGTCGACGATATATTTATCATTGGGTTATTGTTACAGATATTTATGCAAATGTATAATTTTTTATTTTTATATTTCTTTACCTTTATATAATAGGTAATGAAGAACCTGTTTGTTTTGTTTTATCAACGAACGTTTCATATTCGTATCTTTAATTTCATTCGTTGCTTTCGAAAACTATAGCGATATTTAACGTTATTTGTAAGCTTCTGTTTCTGTTCATAGAAATTGTTTTGTTTCTCCACAATTTTGATTTTGTATTCAAACGCACATGGTAAACGCGTAAATAGCCGTATAATGTATGCGATGGCTTACTAAATCCAGAAGTTATTATTTTGATATACTCCACATGTAACACGATACAGAAAATATTCCATAAACCCAGCGACTAAAAATCTCTTCTGTAATCGAGTATTCCCGAGCAGCTGCAAACACAATCGTTTAGTTATTCGATTATACGCTCCCCTGCTTCATCCCCTTCGTTCGCTTGTTCTCCAGCTTCATGCTAATCTCCCAGGAAGCTGAAGAGCCGAAACTGAAGACGAGGGTGGGGGATCGTGCCTCGACATCAAGGGCATCGGAGAATCCTTCTAGCTTTCATTATTGTTATTGCTATGTCGACGAGCGCTGTACAATATTACCATCTCCGTCGCTGTCTTCGACATTGTCCTCGTCTCTGTTCCGCTTATTGTCCTTTTCTTTACCTTCGTACCAGCGTAGATATTCATCCACATCGTGTTTGTCCTCGACTTTGGTTTTGTTTAGGCCTTCTTTGTTACATCACTTTGATGTTATGATTAAAATTTAGAGTTATTCGTGATTGGTTTGTTTCCGATGTTGCTCGTAGCCACTTACACAATCTTCGTTAATTCCAAACTATGTCTATGGTGGTAGGATAAGATAAATAGTAATTTGAAGTCATAATGTACGTTCTTTCGCACAAGATAAGTATTTCATCGTGACAGTTAACATGTTAATGTTAGCATGTACAATTTCAAAAGCCTTGAACGTATATGAACGTCACACATAGGTATATGAAATATAAAGTTATTCGTAAAATATTTTCATAAATATTAAGGTCAATACGTTACCCATATCACGTCTGCAGTCGAAAAGAAAATTCGATTTTTCTATATATACATGTATGTATGCATGTACGCATGCAAGATGGATGTAGCTTTCGTGAGAATCGTAAAATCCAGGATTCGTCCCGTGTAAGAATTCCCTCAGCGAACCTCATGTTTCTCAAGAGACTTATTATATTTTGAAAAATATTTGAATCCTGACACCTAAGATGTATCTGTCAAGTTGCCATGCGTAATACATATTACTCGCCGAGATAGGTTCAAGAATCGAAAAATCAATGACTTTTTTTCTTCCTACTAATTTCGATTTCGTAACGATACTTTCGAAGCTTTTACGATGATATTTTACCGTACTCGGTATTCCACAACGATATAAAGATTGATAAAGAGGATCGAAGTGTCATCCGAATAAAGTCAGAATAATTCGACCGCAGAAGATTTAGAGCGAAACTGTGGACTCCATTTAATAATTAGCTTAACGACTTTTGAAGTACCAAATAATTTGATGAAATGATAACCACTTCGTAAAAGGGGAGAAAAACGAACGCCAAGGGTAAAAGGAAGACCTTCGCCTGATAATCTATTCATTAAAGCGTAATCGACGATTTTGATTGTAGTTGACAAAGATACCTGAAGCAGGAACATCATTAAACCTATCGCTCAATATTTTCTAATAATCTAATATTTTAATAAAATTGTATTAAAATGCAGTGATAATATCTGTTTTAATTTTATAATGTAAAATAATGTGCTTTGAATTTATTTTGGAGAAAGATGTTTGTATTTGTATCTCTGTATTTTCTTATTCCAGAGCGTTATTTGGACTCGATAGTAATTCATACAACTAGTTTTCTAATATTTTTCTTCGTGCCAAGTGATATTTTTACTCGAACATATATTCGTTATAAAATTTGAATCTTAGATAAGAGAAACTTAATAGAAAAAGTCAAATATTGAAATTAGCAAGTATTTACTATTTCAATATATAAAATCTTGAACTTATATTACTTTTCTAACAAATATTGCCACTTGTATAAAAACAATTTCTTCCTTTTGCCTCTTATTTACAAATAAAAATCTTTTAATGTGCTACGTAATCTGAAGTACTATTTACCTATGCACAGATGTGTATTTTTGAACATTTCATCTGTCTTTATTAAAAACGAATGGCTCATTCGTTTATTAAAGTAACAATAACAAAATTATTCCCCCGTATCAAAATATTAATGTGAAATTATATTCTAATTATTACAATACAAAATGTATGCTGTTCGTTACCTTCGTTTATAAAAATATTTCAATTTTTAAACTTGTTGACCAGCGTGTTTGACATAATAATATTACTGTATGAAATTACGTGATGCAGGTCCCTGACTATCACCAATCTATCATCACAGCAAAAATTGCGAACGAAAAACAAATAAAATGACATCGAACGACTATTTATTCCACGATAGAACTAGATAAGTTTCTCGTTTGCTAGCCGTGCCGTAATCAAGAAAATTATATCGTGAATTCCTAATATAAAAATGAATAATCATGACGATGTTCACGTTATTTCTTCCCTTTGCTAGTGAACAACCGTGTTCGAAGCTTATCTTCGTTTTTTCGCTCGCGATCGTGAAGTGTAAACTACGTTGTGGTAGTCTTGCGATGGCAATTATAGACGAGTTATATAGTCGATAAGAATCGATGTATAGCAGATGAGCAATGATATAACTATGTACATGATGATACCGCGGCGGGAAAACGTAGAACATGAAAGGAAGAAGAGACAGTCGGCAAAGGAAAAGAAATGCAAAAAAGTGGAAACGAAAGTAGTTGTCGCCAAGTATAAACGCTGTGGAGCCTGCAGTATGAAAGTACACATAGAGGAAAGTGCTAGTTTTCAACCTGTTTCAATTGGCGAGGAAATAAAAAAATGAAAGGTGCTACGTGAAGTACAAGGCGATCGTTCAAGATCAATATTTCCTTCTACAAGTTTATTTTCATATACGTATATTTTTTGTACTATTTATCTTTAATTTTCTAAAACAACAGAAAGTAACTTAAAAATAATATATATTTCCCTAGATGTTATCAAACTGTTAAATTGATTAGAAATTCATTCCGTTTAGTGTTATAAAATTGATATATTAATTTATCAGTATGATGATATCTTTTTATTATGAATATAACACCTAAATGAATTTAATATATTGCATTGAATAAAGCCAATAAATTAAAACATGCTGTCAAATGATGATAGATTAATATCTAATACAATTAATATAAGTGAAATTCTAATACAAATAAACGAATGAAAATAAATATGATAACACGCTTAACCATTGTGCCTATTGTTTTTCATGGAAAGAAACATAAATTTGGATCTTTAATGCGGATTCCGATATGGATTGAAGCTCGATCATCCTCGAATTATTTCCAAACGTTTTCTCAAAAACGTCTTGTTTAAGTCAAAACGAAGGAACCAGGACTCCGGTTTGTAAACAACAATATAAAAATATCAGATCGTAGAACGAAAGTAAACGACGTGATAGGTTTCAAACGACAAATCACAAAGTGAGCAGCATGGAGAGAAAATGAGAAACATAGCGCAAGGAAAAGGAGCGAGGAAGAAAGAAGACAGAACAGGATAAAGGGAAGCCAGAGTGGCTTCATAATAACATGACGGTAATTGGACGAGAGAGGCCCACATCCTAATTAGCCGGGATGCTGACATTAAGAGTGCACTGTTATTATCAATTAACTGCGCCGATTGATACACGTGATCACCGTGGACCGGACGTACGCACGACCCGCTTTTTATAATCACGAGAAATATCGCGATCCGATATAGCATCAGCATATTATTAATTCGTCGCCATCTTTATAGATGTTTAATTACCATGCACTTAATTGTTGTTTCTTCTAATGACACATGGAATTTATATCAGAGCAATTGCCGACTCTGTATTAGCCAGAATAATAGTAATTAAATACACATACATTGTATCATTTAATCATAAATACTTGACAATACTTTACGACAAGCTATTTCAATGTAGAATATTTTATTTACCTTTATACGTATACCATTGTATATGTTGTATTTTATATGATAAAAACCAATCATATAATTTATCGCGAAAGATAAAGTACCAATAAATATTAAATACCTTAAAACTAAACAACCTAGTTCAAATCTAAATGGTTCAGAATAATTTGTTTACATTTAGAACACTTCATTTTCATTTACATTCTGTATTTTATATAATAAAATCCATGCCATTCATCACACCAAATGAGTATAAAAATACAAAGAAAAATGAAATACCCTAATATTTAAAAGCGGATTAATACAAATTCAACTAAAACTATTATAATAATCCATAGCTATGGTTTAACAATAACAGCATTAGGAGGAGTAAATATTCAATCGTCCACTTAGGATAAAATAGTTAAGCGTAAGTATTTAAATTATATGTACTATGAAAAATTTTAGATAAAATCAAACACATGAAATATTGATTCCCACTAGAGATAGAGAGAGAGACACACACACACATTCATGAAATATTGATGGCGGTGTATAATTATAATTCTATTGTTGATCATAATACGTGATATCGATATAGAATAAATGCCTGTATGATAAATTTGAAATAATAAATGCGTGTTCAAGCTGATTATTTAATACATACACGTATATATTCCTGACGTTTTTCAAATGGAAACTTAATCAATTATATTAATCATAAACTAAGTAGAAATAAAGACTCTGTACATATTATATAGAAAAAATAAGTAACTGAGTCACGAGCAATTATGTAGTAGCTAAAATTTGAAAGAAGTGGTTAAAGGATTTTTAAATAAAATATCGTCCATATAAATTTTTTCTAGAAAGAAGGGAAATATTTAAATACAGAAACATAAATACATGTAAGAATCCGTATCTGTAAGAGAGGGAATAAAAGAATAAAAAGAGAAGAACGTAAAAAAAGCAGATATACGAGTACAGCTTCGCGATGGACATACGAGTATAAAAGAGCCCAGTTTTCCGCTAACAAACGCAAATCCGAGTCCCATTGATGGCGGAACTGGAGGGTTCATAGGGAACAGATAGCAATGGCACGGCCATTAAATAGGATCAAGCCGTGGATCGTTTCTAAAGAATTGGGAATAGATAATCGAACCGTGTTCCAAAGCCAACGCTATGCAATTGCTTCTCTTTCTCTAGTTTTATCTTATATTTTCCCCCCGTCTCATCGATTATCGACCTGGAACAATGAAACTTAATGCAAATCGCCACCGTAAGTTGCGACGATTCGATTGGTCGTAATTCTATCATCTTTCAGTTTAATTTTATGCTTAAATTGCGATGATCAGGTTGTATAGAAACTTTAAAAGTATGAACCGTTGTTGTTTTAAACTCGACTCTCAGAAAAAACTGGCTTACGTCTGAAATAACATAACGATGGCATCGTACTATATCGTACAATTTCATTGTGATCCGATAACTTCAACGATAAATATCGAAAGTCGTTCGTATGAACTCCGGTTTACACACGTACGCGGCTATAATTATTACAGTTTGTGTTTCGTAAAAGCTAAAAGTTGGCGAAAATTCCACTATGCATACCTGTTCCTTAAGTATGAAAGGAAGGCGTAATATGAAAAGGGAGTTCTGCACGAAATTGAAGAAAGTTTAATATTTTAAGCGGCCCGTGTAATTTGCTTTCATCGGCCGCGATGCGTCCCTAACAGCCGCAGAACGATCTCGGGAAACATTCGATCTAGTAATGTTTCCTCTTTTTCCGGCTTACCCATCCGGAATTAGATTACTTCCGATAGCCACTGAAGGATGAACTGTCGTATTTCCAGGATCGACCCCGGTCGGAAATCAGATTACCAATGATTCCAAGCAATTCGATGTCCACAAAGACGTTTCGATGTACATTTCCTGTTTTTCTTGTCCTTCGCTGTTATCTCGGCTTAAACGTTTTTGTCTCAGTCTGAACAACAATTTTAGTGAACGCGTTAAAGGAAAATGTCTGTTACCAGTAGAAAGCCTAAATCGAAAATTACTATACAATACATTTTTAATGGTTGTTTAATTCGCCCGACAAGTAACATCGAGATTTTTTAACAGAAAAATCATTCATTACTATCTCTTCGAAACTCGTTATCTCGTAAATTATTGTATCGATAGAGATTGTTTTATTTTACAACGCATGGAATATTTGTCTTAAAGATAATTTAAAGGATTTGGATATAATAATGTATCAAGAACTATTAATTACTTAATATATTAAAATTCGTATGATTATCTGAGAGCTCGTGTAACTTTTTATAATTACTTTACTACTTTATCATAATAGTACAGGCAACAGGTTCATGCTACTAAAAATGGTAAAGAGAAAATAAGAGTTTCTTAAATATCGTATAATATGACGTATTTAATTACTTGTTTAATAAATGTAATTATATATCAGGTAGATACTCTTGCAAGTTCAGGTTTAATGAGTGGAGATGTAATTTCATATACGGTTCTGACATTGTAATGAAGTAATAATAGTAAATATAGCATTGATAAAATATTATTTCGCAGCGAATATATCGTAAGATAATACTTCTGGTTAGCGTACATCTTCTGTTACTTCGTATAATAAATTTTCTTACCAATTACGTATTCTAGTATCACATAGTTTTAAATTTTCACAATCTCTGTTATCTGTATTTTATGATAGAATTAAGAATTAATTATTAACTATGTATTAATTATATTTGGTAGAGCCGCGAGAATTATTTAAATGAAACAATCCGAGGTCGACTGATTTGGCTAATAAGGAGAAGCTTTCGAGGATATTTCAAGCAAAATAACAGATCCACATTGGCGATGCGGTGGTTTCAACTTGCTCGAATGTAATCAATATTAACGAAACTTAAATTCGTCAATTGTATAGCTCGGTAAAAAAAGAACTAACAATTGCCATTCTATCGTAAATAATAAATTCAGGTGAAATTAGCTCCGTGCTCCATTTAGTATGCAAGAAAAAAAAAGAAGCAACTTGATATTCGCAACAATGAAAATAGCACTTTAAAAATGATCACGCAAAGGAATAAAAATTTGTAAAATTGCTGGAAGAGATATCAATGAAAGAGCCAGTGAAATGAATATAAACTGACACGTCTCCTCGGAAAACGTTCCTCCGTGAGAAGCGTTAGAATGAACGAAATCTAAATTTCGCATCGCGTGCTCGCATCGACAAGTATCGCAATTAAACGGTTCACGAGAGCAACGTAATCGCGATTATTCCTTGGTTCTTTTATTAGTCGGCAAAGCGGTCGACGAAATTAATATCGCGGGGTTGTCCGACCGCAAATCGCTGCGTACGTGACGCACAAAATAGAAGAGGCAATTAAATCCCAGCCCCGCAAATGTTTGAGGGGAGAGGAAAGAGGTGTTGTCCAGATAACCGGTGGACCTGCAGCCCACGCGCGCATGTTACAGGATTCGGTATTTACGGGAGTGAAATAGATAACCTTCGTGAACCTCCATGGGCTCGTACGAAATTAGTTCCCTCTTACCCCCTACATTGGTCCGCCATTAAACCAAAGAAATACGTGTTTGTACAAGTGACATACATTATGACCGTTCCACTCGCCATCGAAACGATACTTGCGTCATTTATGATTATTTTATGCAGATGTTACGTGTAGGCGATAATTCAAAAAGAAATTATACATTACTATAGGAACAGGTAGATAAAATGATACCCGTTGCTATAGTAAATTCATCCCCTAACGTAGTATAAAAATATAACAAGAAAGATATACGCGGCTATTTAAAAAATTCAAAACGATTTCTGTATCTTTTATGAAAATATGGTACTTTTGGAGAAGTTTCTTTTACGTTAACAAAGTTTTCGTTTCAGAGTAACGAACATCTGGTTTGAAATACCTTTATATCTCCGTGGATGTTACGCGTGTGAATAAAAATTAATAACTGTGTCTGCTGTTCTAATTACGTTGTGATCGAGTTTATATCAAAGTATAATGTATAACGTATGTATAGGTATAACTCGCAATATCACGAATGGAAAATGGACGAAATAAATTAATACGCTGAAAATACACGTTCCAAAATCGACTCTTAGCGTTTAGCTTATATCGCGTCAAATACGCGCGTATACAGGTAGTTTCTAGTACGTCGTTGGCTCCTTTATCCCGTCACAAAGGACTGATTTCATTTCTGAACGACACGTTGTTATAGAAACAATTTCCCAGCTAAACAACAGTGCCGACAAATTACTAACAGTGGAAGTGAAGGTAATGACTAGCCTGCAAAAGGTTTATTCCGCTTAATAGGGGGAAATCGTGAAGACAGTTTGACTGAAGGGGGTCAGAGTTCCTTCCGGACGACACGGCACTCGTAGGGTGGTAAAAGCAACGAAGGCTGCGAAATTCCGCGGCGTGTACTTTGCACGCTATTAGCGAGTAAATACCCATGAGAGGTTGAAAACGCGATGCAGTTGCTTCCGAGAAAGCTTCTGAAAGTCCTCTGAAAGCACATAAGAGAGCTTCGAGAACCGTAGCTGGTGTGCGAACGTCACTGCAGAAATCGTTTTGAAACGCGTGTGCTCCACTTCGAGCTCCTCTTTCATTCTCGTTCCTTCTTTTTTCACGCCGTAGATTTTCCTGGAAATTTCGTGCACGTACCTGTGAACATGTACGTTACCGAAAATCTGACGATTATCCTGCTGAAAAAATCGGAGTTTATTTTTATTGACTCCTTCAAGCTATTTCTCTTCTCCGTTTTTACTTGTACTTCGTACGCGAAATATTCAGAATACTTTTAATAATTATAAACGACGGAATAATATTATTTCTGGCTTTCATAGGAATTATGTCGGTATTCTGTAAATTAAATGTTTCTATTAATTTTCGGAGAAGGTAGCGTAACCGTGTCACGAAGAATACGTATTACAAATCTGTAAGTGAAAATATAATTTCCATAACGATGTGCTTATATCAAAATTTTTATATCGTGAAATAAACATAGTATATCAGTACATGTTTCTTTATTTGTATTTGTTTGATAGAAAATAGATACATACATTTTTTATAAATATATAGATCACTAGAACACACCAAGTGTTATATGTATAGTCCTCGTTTTACCCATTAAGGAATTAAAAAACACTATGCAATAATAATATTGCTTTTTTGCTCCCATGTGTCTTCCTCTTTTCAATTTCGAATGAAGATAATGTCCCGGTGAAAAGTAATTTGTAAAATAATGCTCCAAATGCTTGGATAAGTATTATTTCTAAATAAATCAAAAGAATTAATGATCTCTCGTTTAATATTAACATAATCTCGTTTAACACCCGTTTAAGATAATAAGCTTATCTAATATCTTCAATTGTCTTTCTGTTTTTAAATATACCTTTTCAATACAGCGACGATCTACGATCACCCGCAATACAATTTCATGCATTCCACGTATACAGAGTGTCTCGTAATAAGTGGGCAATATTTCAGAAACGAGATGAATACATGCATCCGTTTCATTTTTATTTGTAGGGATACTTGAAGTTCATTGTATATTCGACATCCAGCGACAGTGAAATATTTTGCCATAAAATGGAACAAAGGTTTCAACGAATTCAAAGAATATCAGAGGGTATTGAAAGAGTCACCACATTAATAGCAAGACATCTCTTCCCACGAAGGCAATCGGATACGAAATGATGCTACACAAAACTCTTTATATCTCGTAAACAAGATCAAATAGGGTATATGCTGATATGAACTTTTTTTATTGTTTTTGGATGCTGAATCCGTCTATTAAATAGTACCTATTTATCACGAAACACCCTGTATAATATGTCTAGTATAGAGTACTAAAGGGTATAAGGTCTAGATCAGACTTATTCAGTCTCCTTTTTTTTTCTTTTTTCTTTTTACTGTTAATCATCATTTTATGACGATAATCTTTTACCAGAGTACCTACTTCGTTAAAGTATGTTTTCATATACATTCATAGGCATTCACGAAAAACCTGAAAGCTACGGTTAAATAATAAGTCGTCGCGAAGGAGCGAATGGAAAGAGAAATAAACCCTCGAAATAAGTAGGGACAAGAATACAAGAAATTTCAAAAATAATTTTAGTCCGTGTAAAAATAAAGAAAATTCACAAAACATTCCCCTTGGCATTTGGGAATACTCGAAAGACTCAAAGAGGTCTCGAACGTCAAAACCCCCAAAGGCAAGGAAGGAAAAATAATTCAGCGATTCGATGTAATAACGCGTCATTCTCGTACGTTCTGTGTATATCAACGAACAAAGAGCTCACCGTCGAAAATACTTCACGAAGCTATACAATGTAGTCTTGTTTATCAAATAAGAGGAGCGTGACGTAAGAAAATCGCATACAAGTTACGACGATAATTAGGCGGAAGGTAACAAAGAGGAGAACTTGCCGGGTAGAGATCAGAGGAGCGCAAGAAGCTTGGTAGAATGCCGAAATGGCGTGTACTTTACTCGAGAAAGCTTGTGAAAGGCGGCTGAAAATCTAGAAGGCTCCCGTGAGGAGCGCGGCTAAGAACACTATTGCGGCAGTCGCTCGTTGACATGTGTGCTCGCGCCTTTAAGTAGTCTGAGTCAAACTTCGCCTTTCCAGGCTTTTCTTAAAAAAATTCTTTTTTTTCGCCCGGTGAAACGAACCGCGAAAGCGCTCCAGAATTTCCGGTAACCTCTCGAGAAGAACTGCCCCTGTGAAAAGTTGCTTCGTTAAACCACCCCGAGCCTTTTAAGACCGCAATCTACGTATAGCAGATTTTTTGGTCACCCACTGTGGAATCGTGATCAGGTGGTTTTACTTGAGCAAAGGCTAGTTGAATTTTGAATAGACGATCAAAAATTTCATTATAATAAATATCGATAATTCGAATCGGTGCACAGTGTCAGATTACGTATGGTTTCGGTTTGGACGTGGCACGTAAATTAGAAATTCCGGAATGATCACGATACAAAGACGGGTATTGCGCGAAAATTTTCTGTCGACATACAGCATCGTGCGAAACGAGAATCGAGTCCGCAACGGACGTGTTAATTTCGAGATATCTGCATCTGAAAGCAATTAAAATCTCCTAAACGCACGAATGACACGGCGATTCATACATTCGTATTCAAATCGTGCAGCAACGAATGGAAATTTGCCTTTCTACTCTTAGCCTGTGTTATGCCCGACGTACGTAGTAGTTCCATATGTAGTGTACACTCGAAAGAGCGAAAATATGAAATCGATAAGCTTTATAAAAGCGATACAGATGTTACCTAGAAAAAAAAAAAAAAAAAAGAAAGGAAACTAGCAAACGACATTTCCTGTGGATCTGGTTGCGAGACAAAAATGGCTGCAACGCGTCGAACGAAAAATATTTATCGCCTGACGAACCGCGTGCAAACGGAATGGACAGCGTGCGGTACCGGTGAAATCGGAGCACTTTTCAAAGTTTAATCATTTTCAGTGGGAAAGGAGGGGCTTCGACCAGGCAAATTTATCGACGTAACAGGATAGGGGCTGGAACGGAATAGCGAACAGGTCAGCGTAGTTCGGTGAATTCTTCATCGAGCCCTAAACAACTCGCGATGCTGTTTTGTACGAACCGATGAATAAATTTCGCGTGCGAATGGCTCAAACATGTTCGCTAACGTAGACGAGGTTGCACGGGGTGGACTGCTAGCTGTCGACGAGGGAGCCGCTGGAAAAGGGTCGCCGATAGTTACCACGCCTCTTCCGCGTATTCGCAACCACGTCTGGCGGTTTCCTTAAACAAACTAAAAGTATGCTTGATACTCTTTGCAATAGTCGTTTGATCGCCTTCGTTTTGTCCTATCGGAAATGCTAATTGCATAGTCTGATCATGAATTTTAACGCACTTTTAGATTATTATATCTATTAATTAAATTTCATGTTAAAGATTCTAGTCTTTCGTTGTTGGTATTACAGAAATCGTAGCGACTTTTGAAACTTTTGTTTAATTAGGATATCGGATATTTGATTTTGCGACTATAAACGCAATCGTCTTAAACGAAAACTTCTAAAACGAGAACGTACAGAGAAAGAGGCGGGAAATGTTTAAATTCGTGTTTACCTTCGATAAATGACATAATTGGTGGAATATCACGAGAAAATAACGTATAACACGGAAAACTCGCAAGACGGTAACTTAGCGGAGCGACAAGTTTTAATTTGTCGTAGACGCGTCTGTTTGTTCACAGGTGTCTCGAGTAACGAAAGTACGAAGTTTAAACTTATTTCCCTTCCGAGCAAGTCTCGAACTTTCTTCTGGTCGTCTCTGATACGAAAGTTCCCCGGTGGTGCTTAAGTCGCAGTATCTCTTAATAATTCGTCGGCATTCATTTTTAATTGATTCCTTTGGTCTGCACGAATTCTGCTTATCAGTTCGACTTCTTTGCGAGTGACTGGCACCTTAATTTCTATCTCAAAGATTAATACCGAGATCTTCTTATCGTTTTCATAATTGGCGGGACAAAATTACTGGTTCATTTAATTTAATAACTTGTCGAATTTAACCAGATAACAATTGGAGATTTTGTTGGAATAAATATGTAGCTTCGCTTTATTCATATATTTAGATACGTGCATGCGCTATCTTCTAAAGTTTCGCATTTTTGTAATATTTTCTAGCTATAAAAATAATCTGTAATAATATTTATCTAAAATTAGAATTCTAAGTTTATCGCAGCTCTATTGGCTAACGATAATACGTGTTAAATAATTTTGAATATAATATTTACAATGAATTAAATACACATAAAACATGGATTACTCGTTATGATTTAGTCACGCACGTACACGTAAGCATGTTTCATATCTAATTATTGCAGAACAGAATTGCGATGATAATTTTATTCTTCTTCTGTTCTACGTTTTATACTTCTAACTAGATTTTATTATGAGTGTAAGTTATTCATAAATGAAGCGTACATAAATGTTTCCTATACTTTCGATCACTATAAATACTGTATCTAATTCGATAAAGAGAATAATATATCATCGCTCACGTTGCTAACGGATCATTTTCTCTGTCAGTTTCAATAAGGTAAAAGTGTTCAGAAAATTCAGTTATGAAATTGAATTTCACGGCTTTTCAAATTGGGAAAGAATAAAACTCTGAAGAGAATTTAGATTGAAAGAGAGATAACAGAATCCGAGTTATTACGCGATATGGACAACCCTTTAGTGGCTGGTTAGATGAAACTTTTCTGTGTCATCGATTACTCTCTCTATAGCGCATAACGCGAACAAATGAACTCACATATCAGCTTTCAATCTTTTCTACGCACATGACAGATCGTTCCACTTCAATTACGCTCGTTTAAAACGATCGTTAATTAAAAGTTCGTCCCCGAGAGAGTAATAGCTCTGCATTATAGGAGTGTTCCGTTGACAACCGACAAATCGACTGCAAATAAAAAGAATTATTCTTTGCTTTGATGGGAACAACTACCGTATTGTCGTAAAATTAGTCAAGAATATTAATTCACGCGAGCGCCACGTTAGTACCATGTAGATTCTGATTTACAACAGAGCATATAATTGCATAAAATACTTTCCTTTTCATAATGCTGAACAGTGTCACATCCACTTTGTCGAGTTAATAATAAGAACGAATTAAGATCATCGTATATCGTAGTCATAGACCGATTTTTCATGCCGAAGTAATTCGCGTTTCAAT
The DNA here is from genome assembly GCA_014737365.1 of Bombus soroeensis. Classification (NCBI taxonomy): domain Eukaryota; kingdom Metazoa; phylum Arthropoda; class Insecta; order Hymenoptera; family Apidae; genus Bombus; species Bombus soroeensis. The sequence continues at coordinate 545,599 of JACXIL010000206.1, forward strand.
CCTTATGAAGTAAGACATTGAATTACAAAATGTCTTGCAATATCATAAACCTAGTCGTAAGCACTTTGCGATGCAAACACATGCGGTGAATGATTCATCTTATTATTTATACAATCTGTTGCAAATAAATATTATCGGTAGATCTATGATTGTATTACATTCGTCAGTCTTCATCGTCCATCGTTCGTTCATTTGTATTAATTCATACAAATGTTAGTTGTTTTCTGTTAACCCCTTAACTAAGAGAAACGATTTAAATCGTCGCTTGAATTACCATAGCCACATACTTATAATTTGTAAATCCTAAAACAATATCGTAACGAAAGAAATATACTCTATTAATAAATGCAATATTGAAGAATCAAGTTTACAGATACACAGATGCCATACAAATTACCATGTTTCACGACATCTCATTACGTCATTCCGCCGCATGATATAACTTTGAAACCGTGCAATTGTTCGCTTTAATTCCTCATCGATAACGTCTACGTCTCCGCGATCGAATTATTCCCCATTAGGCGCGTTCAGAGAAAACGACAAGAGTTCAGAAAATTTACTGCCATTTGCTAGGACAGAAATCCGCAGGTGTACATAGGGGACAATCATACGTACACACGTTGCTGTCAACAAAGCGGATTAGGGTGAGAAAACGTGGACAAGGTCGAGTAAGTACGTAGAAGGCGCAAAAAGGACTTCGATGCTCTTGGGGACATCCTGGGATCGTGCAGGGGAAGATAGGTGGAACGGGGTTGGAACGGACTAAAGGGGAAGAAATGGAAAGGACGAAGAGGAGAAGATGGACATCGTCCATTTACTCAAACCAATGCATACGTTACACTGTGAAGAGGAGACGACTTGCTCTCGATTGTGGATTCAATTTCAGAAGCGTCCGGCCAGTTAGCCCACCCTCTTCCACTCGAAGATTGCAAGGTCACGGGTCGCTGAATATGAAATATGCTCCGCTGATTGTCCATGGATATTCTCCCTTTTCCGTGTCGTCGTCGTCGTTGTCGTCGTCGTCGTCGTCGTCGTCGTCGTCGCGCAGGTTGGTTTCAAGAAATGGTACGCTAAAGCCGTTTTTCCTGCTAAGATATTTCCTCTGAAATAAAACTATTAATACATTTTTCATGAAATGATCGTATATATTTACCTTTGATGGAACGTGAAATTAAATTTTCGTTGAACCAAATTTGTTCATTATCCTCGTTGATTCAGTAGTATAGCCTTTATACATACGCATACAATGTGATTTTATAAATTGTAAGATTAATTAAGATTAACGTATCAAGGGGAATAAAATCGATAAACTTTAAATGCAAAATATGCAGAGTACAGTTTAAGATTTCAAAAAATCTATCAACTTTCCGAGTACATTTGAAGATTACAGGTAAAGTACACGATAAATCAAATTCCTATTTTGTACAGGGAAACAGTTTTAAGATTCAGTACGTTGTCAATCAATCCATGTATGTGATGAAAATTGTCTTTTCGCTTGGATTTGGAGCCGAAACATACGTCTTTTCACCCTCTTCTAAATTTTCAAAATAATAGCCATCGTAATATCGCAATATTGAAAATGTTACTAAAATATCGCCTTAATAGTCATACGTTTGACTTGCACAAAATTTCGTCCACTTATCATCTTCTAAAAATCTTATATCATCGAATCTGACAGGTTTTTATTTCCGATTGTGCCATGTTAAAATTCTCCTATTTAATCGTAAAGCGACATTAAAATGAAAAATTAACAAAAACATACTTATCACGTTTTTCTTCTCCGACCTACGTTTTACAGCGTAGTTTCTATTATTTTGTTCGTTGTTACTTGCAAATAAGAAAATAACGACTAAGAAAGAAAGAAAGCATGGAAACGAATCTTCTTTCTCGTAGTCAGCAATTAAACTCGAGCCGCCAGTGTTAGAACGGTCCTTAAGAAACGTGAAGCTGAATTCGAGACGCGAACGCAAACAGCGGCCGTATTTTCCCGACGTCCGTAGCATCAACAATTTCCGAAAGGCTTCGAATGTAGGTATGCATGCGTGCGTCCCTTCGTGGAACACCATTTGCTTAGGCTCGCTCTGTAGATTTACCTCTGGTTTTCTCGTTCTCATTCTCCATCGTTCGCTTTTACGATCGGCCAAGCTTGGAAAGAGGAAGCCGATGTTTCCGTCGATGGATATAATGCGAGTTCTGGAACTTTCTGATAATGCCACGTGAACTTCGTAGCAGCCGGAACGAATTTTGATTCCGTAATTTCAAATCCTGCACGCGACGCGGCTATCTACGTTTACGATTACGTCCCAAGATTTTAATATCGCGCGCGCTCCAATCGCTTAAATATCACTCGCGCCGATTCTCGGTAGAAGTGGAATAACCTTTTATTTCTACGGCTGAGAATAACAGAGTACATTCCACGTTTCTAGTGTTTAGTCAGTTTGTGTTTCGAAGTTTAATATACTGAAAACGGTGAGTCGATTTACTTCTCTATGAAACGTGTCTGTATCTTTTTGAAATAATAATATCTTGCAAAACGATTCGATTTTTCTTATTAATTACGGTAACGGGCAAAAGAAGGTTTAACAGACAAGAGGATGAAACAGTAATTTTAAAACGGAAAATTAAATTATAATCTTGACAGGATCTAAATAATATTATCAAGGTAAAAAATTTCTAATACAAAAATTAGTAATGTTTATATATGTTTATAAACATAGATACAAATTTTTCATTTTCTTTCTTTCTCCCTTGTTCGTAGGTCACAGGTGGGAAACATGGTAACTTATATTTCCCATCTTTTACGGGAAAGTAATTTTAAGATTCAATATATTGTAAACAATTTCTACATCAAAGGATCTTTTCATTTGATTTTAGAATTCACTACGCGTTTTATCAATATAGATATTTATAAGACTTTTATCGAGTACTTTCTATAATTACAAACAAATTTTGTATTAAATTTTACATGACAGTTTCCAAAAATCAATTGGTGAATAAGCACTGCGATTATTTGCAGTAAATAAAATATTTCCAAATTTTTAGCGTTACTACTTCTTTGACATGTAAATACATTTTGTTACAGAACAAAAATTTCGCGCATAAACTTGTACGAAATCTAAAGACAGCTACTGATCTATCAATTTGTACGAACATTCAGTGTCCTACGAATAATTGAAATCATAAATGAATAACGTTTATATACACAATCGCGAGACTCGCGTAAATATACGCGTATAATATCATGGAAGAAATTTTTGGAGCGATACCAGAGTCAACGCTTTTTAATATAACCGCCCAGTGATATCTTGCAATCTAAACGAAAAAATATGAAAACCCGCTATAAATCTTCGTACAGCAAGAAAAGGGAGAAGATCCCTGTGGCATATGATCGGTTCGATCGAAATGATATTTATGGCCCGTCGTAAAAACATCCTGAAATTCCGATTCCGCGCGATCGATTAAGTACAAACGATATCGCTGTTTCACAATGGGAAGAAACGGGACGCGGGAAGAGTCCGAGTTTCATATCGACTTAATATACTTCCGAGAGAAAGTTTAATATCCCTTTCTCGAGCGTCTCCCTTGTAAATCTTCCGGGCCGTCTCAATATTCAGGGTGCCGATATTAACAATTCCGCGTGCGTGATTTACCGTCTCTCGACTTCGATGATAATGAATTCCCCCCATTCTCCTTAGTTCCATCGGCTGTTCCAACCCCCCGACCCTGTTCCACCCACAACCTATTCCTTACCGCGCAGACTTGTTACGGCTTAATTAATCGCAATAATTAAAAGGAAGGTGCGGGTAACGGGCAAAGGCAGGATGGTGCACTCAGCTTCGGGCGTGTTTCACGTTTGAATATGCAAAATCTCACTTACGGCGAAAGGCCACGCTGACAAGAATGGTCATAGCTTAGGAGGGGGAAATACAAGCAAAGCTAGGACGAGGGAGTATAATAGAGCCTGAAGATAAGTCGAAAGGGGTAAGAAAATCGATGGCCTTGACAGAGTGTTGCCATCCTAGAAAACACGTGCGAAAATTGCAGATTTCATTGACGGTGTCGTAGCAAAACTGTGAAATTTGAAGAAATTAAGATACAAGCTGCAAAAAGGTACCAAGATATTTAGAAATAAAATAGAATAATCTCGGAGAAAAATGTATGATGGGCTATAATAATATAATGAACGTGTAAATGGAAATGTGAGTACACCAATAACAATGTTTCTACGGGAACAATTTAACAGAAAGTATTATATATATATATATTAGCAAGAAAATTTTGTTAGCTTTTAAAAATGAGTGAATTATGATCCTTTGTTTGGTAAAGTAACATTAATATTTTTATCTTTATTAAATCGAAATATATTAAACGTTCCGCGCATTGTGTTAAACGAGTCTTTATTACAAATAAGTATAGTTAGATCACAATTGTGCTATTATAAGCGTTAAATCCTGTAAAAATTAAAACTGGCAACTGTTCGTTTATTCTTATTAACAATACGTATTATGCGTCCGCTGTCGTATTTATGACCCAGCTTGATATTCGAATAGAGTGATCAAAAGCACGAGTTAATTCAGAAGGTGACGCAAAAAGCGGGTAACGGTGCTTTAACAACGTCAGAAAGTGCAATCATTTTTGTGTCATCGCGTTGTGAGTAACGCTCCAACTAATTGCTATCGTAATGGTCGGTGGGAAAAATAACTCTGATTGCTGCTGCGATTAAAAATAAATAAAATTGCAGGTAAAAACGGGCAATAAGCGATATCAAGAAGTAATCGAGTTACCCGAGGCAATTCGACGCAAAATTATATTTCTTTGCGTTTCGTCTTTTTCTGGTGAAATCAAAGGAAACGAAAGAAGCCAGTCTCGGGGACATGGAAGCGATCGCGATTCTCTGGTTGTTATGCCGGAATGTCAGAAATTCCTCGATGATGACGAAGAGGAGGCAGAGCAAACGGAAAAAATTTGCTTGCTGAACGCGGTGTCTGCATTTTCCCAATGGAGATCGAGTGAAAGAAGAAGGATGAAACTTCTTTAACCGAACGTCCAAAGGAGATCCACGTCTCTTCGAGCATGCTTCTCGACTTTAACTTATTATTAGTTAACGCGTAAACATCCCGTTTGCCTATGCAGATCGGATAAAGATCAAATAAAATTTGAATAATTACAGTATCCGCTTGCTAACTTGTTAGAATTAATTTAATGGATACCAAAGTTGCTTTACGGTTCGATGTAAATCAGGCATCACATACACACGCACAAAGGTGGATCGCGTACATATACTTTGAATATTTGAATCAGTAAACGAACGTGTAAGGAAAGAGATAAGATACGAAAATATAATAATATAATAAATATAAGCCACTTTTGGAAACATTCAGTGGCCTTTAATCTCTTTTGTCGGTAAAACCTGTATACGTGGAAAAACGGCTAAAAGGTTTAATAAGGAAGCATACTTTAGGTTTTATAATAACGGTACAACGCGTTCTTGCAGTTTCCCTTATTTATGGTATCGCTGCATTTTGAATTAACATCTACGAATCTTTGCTTCATCTGTTGGTTGGAATTCAGATATTTTAAATATTCCAAAGCGTGTATTTACTGAAGACTTTGAGCTATACGATAATGTCCTATATTATGTTCTGCAAATTTATTATACATTTGTGCTACAATAACCTTGTGCCAGAGAGATTTAGAATATTAAAAATTTTATTAAACTAAATTTAGATTATTAATGGACGAATATCTAGTATTCAAGCTAGCACGAAGTAAAAATAATTTATCTTGTTGCGAGATCAGTTTCACTGTCTAAGTCAACTCAAACAATTCAAACGATTAGATGCCAATACTACCACGCGATATTTAATAATTAGAAATGAAAGAAAATGAAAAGTCTAAAATCCGTTGGAGATCTCATTAAGATCTGCAAAACTTGTAACTTTAAAAAAAACTGTCGCTCTTAAAGCCGGCAAACTGAACTAATTGTAACCATCGGAAGATACGATACAAAATCACAAGTGCATACTTAATGCGCGCACGCACATATAAAATAAAGGAGCAACTTAATGCAAAGATTTTCTCAAGACCGTTGAAAGCATAATTTAATGTACTCGAAGTGGCTTGAAGGAGGCAAGAGTCCTTCTTTCTCAAGGGACGACAATAATTAGGGGACCTCCTTATAATAAGAACGCTTTATAATAAGGGAAACCGTCCTCCCTTCTGTCTATAGGTCTCTTTCTCTGGCGTGTCTCCGAGCCATCTTGATGGCGCAGTCTTACAAGTTCCACGGAATCGCGAAAGGCGGCCGTTCGTTAATGATTTCCACAAATTGTTGTAGACCGGGCTTAATTACATTTCGTAACAACACGGCCCGACCATGGATCGTCCCATTATCTCGGTCGAGGATTCTTTCTTAACTCCCCTAATTGGTCGTTAATTCTTGTTTGTCTTTATGTATACCGAGTACTGCTCTGTTTGCCACTGCTGGAAGGAGGAATCATTTACGCCAGGTGCTTACAACGTATCTAGCTCCCTTTGTTCCTCGTGTATGATGTTCGCGAAATGAACGATCGCGGGGGTGGACTTTGCAGAGCGGACGTTATCGAAGAAGTGGTTTGCACGAGTTCTTGAAGGGCATTCGCCCGAGACGGCCGTGATGCATTTTGCATCGTTTTAATAAAATGTTCCGCGAAGTTTCGCGACTTTATTGTCTTCGAGAACACTCGTTCGTTCGAGGAGGCTCGCGTTTTACGGACGCGGAAATGGCATCGTGATAATTGTTGTAGCGTCTTTCAGGTGAAACGGCCGATAGCCGGGATGAAATAAGAAACGTGGAAGTTTCGCGTTCAATGAACTCCGCGACCATTCGCGCCGGATATAAATTTCAATGGAACACCTCTGACTCAATACCGATTCACAGGTTCCCGCGATATAATCCATTCTATTATTTTCATGCTAATCCTTTGAATACAGAATCCTCAGGCCCTTCCGTTATAACGAGGATATAGGTGCGCTGCGTGATTTATAACGTGAAATGTTCAACCCTCGCGGCGCTATCACCGTGTTCCCGAGGTTTTGCCGGCTGAAACATATTGGCACGTTATTAAATTCTTGCTTAATACGCCGGAATAATGATGTCACGATGTCCGGTAACTATCGAAAATGTTAGAAGGGTATTTCCTGCTCGTCCAAATCTGTCTAGCGGTGTAAAATTTACGCACGAGCGAACACATCATGTATCTACCCTGTAGTCGCATTTAAGTATAACGTTTCCATAACATTTCTTACGTAGTTCGAAACATCTAAAAGCGAATGAATTTATCGTACAACCTAATAAATTTACACGAACAGTAAACTTTAATACTAACGTTACCAGGCCCGGTCAAATGGTCGGTTTTATAATTTAATTTAAAATTGTACATTCTTTGTTATTCCTTTTGACCATCTAACTTTATGTAAATTATTATATTAACAAAGATTGAGAAATTAATGAATCAGGTAATATACAATTTTACAATTTTTAATTAAATTTTGAAACCGGTCATTTGACTGGGCCTGGTAAGGTTAGTGTTAAATTACTCATTTGTTATCTCGTGTTACTCGATGCTGTACAATTCATATCGTTCGTTGTTTAATATGCTCAACGATTTGAACTACTGATACCACATGATCTGCTGGTATTTCAAATGAGATTTACACATTTAGATCGGTTTCACACAGACCATTATTGTGCCATTGTCCGCGGCATTGGAAACGCGTTGCTTTAAACTAGATCTTCTGTGTGAACTCGTAGGTAGCTGCCGACATTTGGAAGTGCATTTCGTGCCATTAAATTCGTGCCACGAGCAATAGTACGATGTCGGCACGTGTAAAACCAGCTTTGTACCACAATCGCATGATACCACATGCGATGGCGTGGTTATTGACCTATTTTGGAACAGATTAAGACTATTGGATGCGAAGCAATAATACTAAAACCACGGCTGAACCGATTAAATATTTCGTTACAAAGGAATTCCGTTGAAATCTTCTAGAAATAAGTATCTTCGGTATAGATCATTAATTTTATGAAAAGCATCAAAATGTGTATCATCGATTATTATAATGTCAACAAATTGGATATTTCATTTTCCTGTTATATATATCACATTATGTATATTGTTACCACTCGTAAGTGCCACTGTAACCAATTTTTAACAGTCGCAAGATAATTTTTACATTTTTTGATTTTCACATCGCAAACTTTAAAATGAAGAAAAGGAAGGGATCGCCCACGTTCGATGTGGAAGATCGAATTTCGCTAATGGATCACGCTAAAGTTCCTAAAGGCGTGAGTCACAGTGGGTGTAACACAAATGGTTCTGCTGTCAGCAGGGAGTCCAATACAAATATCCGGAAGTTAATAATAGAAGCGATCCCGCCACTCCTCATACTCTATCCACCATACCTGTCATCACGCCAAACGCTTCATATACGTAATGGCTCAATCACAATATTTTTTCGTGACAATAATCTAATTCTTTTGTTAATTTAACATATTTTTACGTAACAATACCATTCATCTACTTCTCGATACATGTATTCGATCATATAAGGGAAATATAATGAATTGTTTGTGCTGAAAAATGGGATTACAATATAAGTAATAGAAACAATAGAAACTTCGATCATTTAATAGAATGAAAATAATTATGTTAATCAACGACTGAATGTCTATCAAAGACAAGAAGTATGTATTTACGTTTTCCGTGTCTTTAAATATTTCCTCCTTAAATAGTTAATTCTATATGAATTTTACTGCAATTCATATTTTACTACAATTAAATAGCAACTGTAAACTATTTTTTACGAAATACCTTTATGAGTTCTATGAACATCTAAAAAACTTAATACTTTTAAAATATACCTGCCTAATAATAAAATTTAGCCATGCAAATAAACTTCGTTGAAAGGGATACTAATTAATGAACGCGAAGGATGCTCTTGCCTTTTCTTCGGCGTGAACAGTAATTTTTTGTTTAAAACTTGAACAGTTCCATCAATATAATAACTAAATATAATGCCTATCTAAACGTTAATCTTTTTAAACTTACAATTAGCCTAAGCTTCCAAACCATGTAAACTTCCAGTGTATCATAACAATATGAAAATGTTTAAAATAACTTGGAATGTATTTAACTACACACAGATATACCTAAAGTCACACAGTATTTTCCGAACTTAGATGAACGATGTGAAATGTTGAAACGATCTTATAGATTACATCAACGAATAAAAAGTGAACTACGTTGAAAAGTGCATTTTTTTTTTTTTATTTTATCTATTTTAATCCACGTACTTTCAATAGATTTGCATACAATATCCATTCGTGTCAGCCGTCAAATTCCCTTTATTATTTTTACTAATGCAAAAGAAAGAAGTTTGTCACTGATACACAATAGCATCGTTGTCGTGTCAAAAACACGCGTAATTCAGGACGGCTGGAACGTCGTACTTTATAATTCACGATTGTGTAGCTGGCTTTGTAAAGCAGGCGGTAACAAGCAAATAATATTCCCGTCTGGCAGTCGGCGTTATCCAAATACGTCCCGAGAGTGAAAAGTGAGAGCGAATCGTCGGCTCGCAACCACCTATAAACCCTCCGGAGCCTGTCGACGCATCAATCAGCTGATGACTGCTCCGTTATGCCCTATTACGCCGATAAATAGCCTCGGCGTTTCAGCCAAAGTGCCAGTCGCTCGTTTCGATCGTGTCGAACCAACGTTATGATCGATTTTCACACAAGTCATACTTTACATCGCTTGTTGCATGTCCAGTGTTATGATTCACAAAAACAATGTAATCCTTATTCGCTGCAGATCATTGTTTTTCTTTCTTTTTTTATTTTTTTCGTAAAAAAAGAAGTTTCGAATATATGTATATAATACACGACAATATCTATTTTTGCCAAACAAAATTCAAATGGTAATTCATCCAATTTCTTGAAGAATAAATTCCAATCATTAATTATAATTCATGAGACACGACTCATCGCCATTCGTTTGCATTTACTCTCGTATATTTGTCACGATAATCTTCGCGTGGAAATGTTGCGGACAGTCTGTCGTCTGAGCAAATGTACTCGACCGTTCATATATTAAAGAAACGAGAAAAGAAAGATGGGAAAAAACGAAGGATGGTAGATGGCACGCTCGAAGTCACAGAAGACGGCGACGTAGGATTGAACATAAAATTTTCAAAGCTTAGCTGTCATCCAGCGTGGCCGTTGATGCAGAAATCCATCTCCATTAGAGGTCGCTGGCTTATTCCTATGGTAACCTTCCCCTGCTAGCATAGTTGTAAGTCTATTTTCCCTGGAAATCTGCACGGCACACGGAAACACGTGTAAGCGGTCGGCCACATGGACGCGCTCTGTTCCTGGCCTTGTAACTGTAACGTTTAATACTTGCAGCCACGCAGCCGTGCAATATCGGATATGTCCATTAATCGGATCCTGGGGCGCGGCGAAACTTTCGAAATGCTGACCCTGTCCAACCAGCACGCATACACTTGGTATATCTATTAAACTGGCGGTGTCTAGAATATATTCGCTGCAAGGGGGAAAAATTTCCAAGGAAAGCAATTCTAGCTGTTTTCAAGTATAAATATTAATAAGATACCGAACCGATTTTATTATCGGTTCAAAATTTTCGTGTCATTAAGTTATAAATATCTACGAATTTTAGAACGCGAATAATTTTAGAATAAAATATCGATCGAGATATCTAAAATGGGTTATACATACGTATAATTCTATTTATGTTTTAGTCGTCGAGAATCTATATATACGGATTGCAACTAAAATATCATTCGCGTTATTATAGCAGAAACTTTCTGTTTAATTGGTTCTATTCGAGTTACTTCTGGAAAATCGATAAATGTAATATTGTTCGTTGTTTTAGTCGAAAATTAATTACTAACTTAGTTCTATTTAAATCGGTGAATCGCCAAAAGCTGAAATATATTATATAAATATCTAGAAATTGCAGGTGATGAATTTTATAAATGTATGAAATATTTGAAAATTTATTGAGTAACTGTACTGTTAAATAGTATTCGTTAGATAGATCATTGATTAATAGCATTTGTTAAAAATCAATTTAAAATTCCTTTTATTGGAATATAGTGGGTGTATCAAGGATCGAAACGCATGATCGGTTAATATTGAATTTGAATACTTTTTTCATATGAATAAAAATCAATAACGATCATTTAAAAATTTTAGGTTTTATCAATTTTTTGTTGAAAATACCGTGAAAAGATTCGGTGGTATATTTTTTAATAAAAAGTTCAACTCTTAAGATTTTATTAGCTTTTAATCATTGCTTCTTCTGCACAGCCTGTTAATGAATTTGAAATGGCATCATCTTGACGACCACGAAAAGCAGCAAAAGCGTAACAACCAGAAAATTGTGTTAGGTCGCCAGTGAGATATTTTCCCTCATAAATTTCTCTTCGAATTGATCGTTTGAGATTTATAAAATCATTGTCCCGATACAGATTAAACAAACTAGATAATGTTTAAATATATTTTTACTTCTTCGACAGATATTTTATACTTGTAGGTATGAATATTTAATGTATAACGTGTTTATTTGCATAATTTTAATTTATATTCTGAAAAATCTATATTTAAATCCTATCTTTATTTTTTTAATCCGTGTTTAATATTTTCAATTTAATACTTTACACGCAAAAGCGAATTACTTTCTGCATCTATGAATAAATCGTTCAAAATCAGAAATTAATCAGATATTACGCTAAAGTTATCAGGAAAGGAATATAACGTGTATCCCTAGAAATATTACACATGCTAAATTGGCTTTGTTCAATCATCCGTAATATAATTCGCATTAATAACATTGATTGCGCGACGATGTATGTCCAATGTCATTTTGTAGAAGCCTTCGCAATAATTATTTAATATCAATCGAGTAGATTATTTAAAAGCATTGTACAATTACGTGTACAGAAATTGTGTCGAACGGATTCTCTGTGAAAAATTATACATCGGGAATAATTAAATCTTCTTTTGGAAATTAACGTTTCATCGATTTTATTAATATGTCTAACATTTCTGTGCTCTGCAGTCAGTTTCGATGCAATCATATTAAAAATTCCACGTGTCCTGCGTTCAAGAAATTTAATAAATTAATTCCTCGTGATACGGAAAGTAGCAAATTGAAATTAAAATGTTAAGACAGTTTATAATATCGTACAAAACAATCAAATAATTACAGTATAATAAACGAAAAAATCAAATCATATAATTATAGTATAATAAACGAAAATTCCGTATAGACGTCTATCGTTTAACTATACTAAATATCTTTTTTATTCCGCATTTTAAATCTTCATTGAAGATTTATTTCGGCTTAAACGAACATTCATATACACATGTTTACTTCTATATGTATACGTAGGAATATTTATATGAGCATATACGAATATAAAGACCAATTTAAACAGAATTTATTTTCCTTTAGAAACGTACATGCATAGATACTCCAGGATTTAAAGAAAATCTTCTCTTCTCTCCTGTCTGAATTTACAAATTCAATAAATTAATTTTCCGCGACAAGGAATGTTCCAAATTGAAATCGAAACGTTAGGACAACTCAGAATAGCGTCCGAATTAATCAAATAATTGAAACTATAATAAACGGAAGTTTAGTAGACGTCCATCATACGTCGCGCTGCAACGCTCTCCTCTGTTTCCTAATTATAATCAGCAGCTCGTGTTTTCCAACATCTCGGCCGTCATAACAAGCGGAATAGTAACAATCAAGCGGTGGCGGGTAGCGTTAAAATAATTTCTTGGTCGGTACGAGCCGTCTCCTTCGTCCAGACCGTCCGCATAATAATTATTCGCGAGTGTACGATAATTGATTTCATTTAAAAGCTTGCGCAGCCGAGCAAAGCGTCGACGATGTACATACGTATGCACACATGCATACCAATGGGCGTGTGTATACGAGTCCGACGTTCATACATCTCGAAACGAAATTAAATTCCGCTGTACCGCTGTCACTTGTTGTCTATTTCCGTGACGGTGCGGTGCGCTGGTGGCCAACTGAAATTCGATGCGACGCCTCTAGGCTGAGGATGAGTAACAATTATATTGTGACTGGGGTGAAAAATCATTTTCTCGTAGGGAATGCAGTTCACTCGTTTTTCTCCTGCCTATCCCCTCTGTTTCGGTTTCTTATCCTTCTTCTTTTCCGTCTCAGGAGAAATTACCGCGCTGTTATGTGAAATAATTCTATGACGAGAGCGGAAGATGGTTACGTGGGACAATATTTTCCTTGGCTAGAAGAGGTTAATGTACGATATAAACTATTCTGATGGATAATTACTTCCGCGAATAGAAACCTAACTTATATTAGTAACTGCACAGGAATCACTGACTGGGTACATACAAAACTACCGCAACAAATACGTTTAATTTTGTACACATTAGTACGTATTTTATACACGGTGGTAGTACACGAAGAAGAAATTTGCTACAATGTACGTGCATCGAATACCAGAAGGATTGAAAACACAAATTTCAAAGTCTTATTATTTGCCGCGAATAATCAGAATATTCGTCTGGTCCCTTTACGTTATTCCTTTATAAAAATAAGAGCACATGATTTTTTTATGAATTTAATAGTTAATCGTTAGGAAAGTTGTATAAAACGACGTTTTATTCGAGGGCAAAGGTACTTTTTCTTTTTTGAGGAAACAACATTTCATACGTCCGAACCTATTATATACGTATGTTCGGAGGGAAAATGGGGAGAGAAACGGAGATGATCGAAATCGAAGTAGACGAGGAACAGAATCGGTTTAATTTCCGTCCAGCGCTTCCGATATTTGGCCAGTTTTGTCAGACGTCAGTACATTTCATAATAGTGGATTAAAACCAGTCCCGGACAAACCTGAGGGAGAGCTTTTCGTCATTTACCCCCTCCGTTACAACGTTTTGCTTTTATTTCAAGCCGGGTACACCATATGTTATACCGTTGCATTTTTCGCAGATGCGTTCTCGTATCTACCTACTTGTATCTACTGGTTAGGCCTACTCATATACATATGATTTAGTGTCTAGACTGTCTAAGACTTGGCGCACTTCATCAACTTTATTTCCGTTTTTAAATACATCGTGCTTTTTAAATCACAATCATAATTTTTAAATTATTTTGTAAACGATTGCACGTGTTTCCTAATGTCGTTGTTCATAAATTATTCCTACATTTTTATGTCTGTTTTGTATATATACAGGGTGTCTCAGGGTTTAACAGCCAAATTTTAGACAATATACTCTATGGGTATAATCGGACAAGATATGTTGCATAAGCATGAGCTATTTAAAATTTTATTGGTAATTACTCAAAATACGAAATACATACGAAGAGAGCAATATTTTCCTCTCCTATTTCGCTCTATTGAATTTTATATATACGTGGATAATTTTAAGAAACAAAAAGAACATAAAAAGATGTATATATGTCTATAAAAGTGATGTTAAATAAAAAAGTTCTAGCCTTCATAAACAGTATACAAATATATCTGTCTTGTATTTCAAAGAATAATTTTATTATAAAAAGGAGTTGATGAATGTTGAAGTTTGATTAAGAAAAGTAAATTCCTGTTTGAATCAAAATTTCATTTAATATTAAATCTAATATTGTTGAGCTTTTTGTCCAGAAGATTAGGAATTTCACAGCATATACTAAAAATATCCAACGAGTTCGATTAACAATTTAGTTAAAGATATGTATCATTCAAAGAAATAGAAATAAACTTGCATCGATAGTATAATACGAGTCTGTTATGTGATATTGAAATATAGAGAATAAGATGAGTTAAAGGAAATGAAAATAATGATTTTACGGAGCAGTAAAGTTTTGTACAATAAATTTATACGTCGCAATAGAACGTCAGTGGGGACCTGTACACGCTTGAATATGTCGCCCGTTCGATGTAGATATAAAATAGTCGACGACGACTGCGAATAAAAGAGTAGATATAAAAATGAACGCAGACGCTTTAAGGAAAAGAATTGGTATAGGTTCAGCTCACGTAATAAGACGAACGTCGTTCAGTTTCACGGCGCATTTTCCGTTATCATCGTACGATGAAACGTTTATACACCTTCCAAGGTGGAAAAGCGACAGTTCTCGTTCAGAAAATCTCTTTTCACCTACGATGAATTCACCGTGCTGCAAATAAAAAGATTCCTTGTTTCACCTTTACATTGTTCGTATTACAAACGAAGTTCCACTATTTGAATATTAAATTTTTGCTTCAATGCATTAAAATTATATATGTTTAGTAGACCATTAAGAATCATTGTTGAAGAGTATTTGAATTAATATGGTTGTTATAATAAATACAATTTCTTCGTCGTATTCGTGATATTCCGCAAATTTTTAACGAATGAACTTTGTAACTAAGTAACTTTACCTACAAAATAAAATTTACTGTGATTAAGTAAAAAAAAGGGTTATTATATAAGCTATCTCAGAGAATGAAAAACTGCGCAAAACTCCTTAAATTGGATTATTATCCTAGTACATATTGCTCATCATCGAAATATTGTATGAACAAAAATTAAAATTGTCAGCCTATTACAGGTTATTTGGTTAATTAATAGCTTCACCGGCGCCGTTCGTTAAAAAATGCGCACGAAGAACTCACGGCAAGATATAATGCTGCTAATAATTGCTACTCGCACAGCTCGCTCTCAGAAACCTGTTAATGGTTCTAAAAAAAACCTGACGAACGCAAAAGAAGCATAAGAGTTCAAATCGGTACTCTCGTTCTCATCAGGCATATTCACCCTTCGTTTTTCATGCTCGGAAGCCTCGAGTACTCTCCTTGCTCCAGTCTCGCGATCATGAGGGGATGGTACTTGATATGCACCCCATATGATACGTGGATCGCATTTGCAGAAACGATCCCCCGGCTGATAAATTCATAAATTCGTGAACAGTCACTGCGGTAAGACAAGAAACGATTCTCTGCGATGCAACCTAAAGGAAACCCTCTTCTATTACCCCTAGTGTTTGTCGATACTTTGAGTCACGTCGCGTCATGAGTCACTGATAATCACGCTCGTCATAACTATTCCCTTTATTACTCGTGACAGATTTGATGGGCGACATTATCTCTAGTACAACCAAGCATTGTTCAATGGTTCAAATGCCAATATAGGAACAATGAGGTTGGTCAGAGGGTAAATGGATTTAAGAGATCGTGTCCATGTTAGAGGGTTGCAACTGAATATTTCAAAAATCAAGGTTGCGTTAATTTGTACGACATTTATATCTATTTCGTCTGAATTTTATTATGATCTCAATTTAACGACCTTTTAAAAATGATTATGTATGTAGTAGTTATTTAGGTGATCGTTATAGCTAGTCATTGTTGTGACAAGATATTTGCCGTAAAATATTTTGGTGTTTTATATAATTTATACTTAGAGATCTTTGGTTTGAAAAATCGAAACTAAACTTTCTTGCAAATATAATTTACGTTTATTGAGCCTTATGAGAAACTAAATCACAAATTAATTTCCACACGATGTTATAAAGAGTTAATTTACAAATCGAAGAATTTTGTTAAGCATTCGTTTTTTTTTTTAATACATCGTAGCATAGTCAGCTATGTATTCTATGTTATGTGAAAGCAGTTGTTTCGATATTCAACAATTTACATTGCATTGTCTCCTTTAAAATATGCTGATGAATTAATTTTAAAACCTGAAAATTTATCGAACATTTTTCATAATGTTACTGTTTCTAATCTGGCATTATCGTAGAAAGCTAATTTCTCTATGTACTTGAAAGATCTGAGCCTTACTGCAAAACGAGAAAGAGCAGATCTGCAGACGACAAACCAATTAATTCCCAATTCCGTCTCGTTCAAGAGGCTAGTTCAGGTATGCTTCCGTGTCCTCGAATCTGAACACGTGCAATCATTTCCTGTATAGGCGATTCCGAAAATAAATGACGTAAATCAAGTTGACAAATAAAAATTGAGAACAATTGGAAATATGAAAAAATATTGTTTCAATGAAATTAACGAGGTATTTTATCATCTAACAAAAAAGAAAAAACAGAAAAAAAGAAATAATAATAGGAGGAAAGATAGCAGTTAAACAAATAAGTGTTAATGCAAGAAACGGTGATGTACTTTCTTTCTAAATATCTATAAATTACGATTGGAATAAATAAAGCGATTATATATTAGTTATTATATATTCTGTGTTACAATTTTTATATTGTACAGTACATATTAATAAACAGATTCTTTTTATTAAAAATAAGATTTTTAAGACTACACAGTTTAATAAAATTGTACAGTATGCATTTTTCTATGAAACAAATAAAATTATTACAATGCACGCAATGGATTCAATATCTATCAAATAAAAATAACCATTACCAGCATTATCGAGGGAAATTTATTTTTATTATACTTGAAATCCTAAGAAACATAAATTATGAGACGAAGAAGGTAGGATCAAGCAATTTAAATAATAGCCAACGAGCTTCTTTAAATTGTTGTTATATTTCTAAAAATGTCTTACACAAAGGATCATTTTTATTATTAAAGGATCCTTCAAACATACGTGTTACAAATTTATGGCTAACTATACAACAAAATTAAACGTTACATATTTTAATGCAAACTAAACTGATACGATAACTTCTACAAGTAATATTTCCATCATTAACGTGCATTTAAATCGACAGGCTGTTATCGAAACGAAAGAAACGTAGTTTAAAAGATCGGCGCACAATAAGTGAAATAAACGACAATGGTCCAGGTAAATCGGATGAGTGTCAATTTATGCAGAGTCGGGTGAGCAATGACAGATGCAGGGGCATTTCCAAGAAAGGAAGAGGAGAAGAAGCGGCAAGTAAAGGAATACAAAAATAAAAGAAAAAAAAAAAGGGTAACCGTGTTGTGCACGGTGGGTGGCTGGCGTAACAGGGAGACACAGGGAGATTGAAACAGGAAGAAAATGTTAGGTGATCACGCCAAGAGCCCATTCGGAGTTGTACCCGATGCGCTTAATGGTTGTACACACCGAGTAGGAGTTATCCCGCGCATTTTACCCTTTCGTCCATCCCCGTCCCTATGTCACCCTTTTATCCGTCCCTTTTCCTCAAACGCTCTCGCATCTTTATCCTTTTGATTTGTCTCCTGCACTGGCTGTCTCAACTTCTGTCTCTTTTCCTATTTTCTGTATCTTTCTTCTTTCGCGTCTTTCCTCGTCCTACTCTCTCACTCTCTCCCTCTTTCGCAACTTGGTTTTTCGCACTTTCCCTCCTTTTTCCACAGCTTCGTTGCTACTCATTCTCTCGCACGCCTGCTTCCTTCCATCCTTTCTCTTTTTCCTCTGTCTGTTACTTTCACCGCGTCTCTGTATCTGTCTCGCTCCGCGTCCTCCTGTCAGCGCGACTCACTCAGCAACTTTTTAATCACCCCCGCCGAACAAAGGTGACCGAACCAACGGGTGTCCTGGAATAAACGTCGCGTGATATCTTCGTTTGCATGGCGTATCAGGGTGCCTGCATCAGCGGCACGCTTTGATATGCCTCGGTTCGCGCGGTCATTCAGAATTGCGGGGAGAACGTGGACGAAATTCTAGGTCACTGGATCCGAGTTAGGGTTAATCCATATTGCAACCGGCTCATTTCTTAAGAAAAGGAAATAAGCGAAGCCCCTCTTTTTGTAGATATTTTACATTTAATTCTTTATAGAATTATACATTTCTAGTTTTTAATTCGCAATGGAAATAATTGAAACGTGAAATTTGTTAAATTAGTTTTTAAGATTTACGAGAGTTGAAAAGAATGTAAAAGGTTTTATAATATTGTGGTATGAAAGAGAAATGTGAAAGTGATCTAGAAGAAGATGACATACCTAGTGCACGCTAAAAGGGAATATGCGAAATATTACAGACGACGTTTAAACAGTTTATTATTGAAAAATTTGTTGCCAGCTTCTCTATTAATGGTAAAACCGTAGGGGTTTGTGACATGGTTATTACACACTGCATATTAGACAATTTTGAGAAATCTTCGATTTATACTTCGTATACATGATGGACGAAGCCAGATGTTAGAGGCTTGGAAATTATTTTATGACTGTAGAAAATAAACGTTCATGCATATGAACGATTGGATTCTGGTGTCTATACTTTTAGAAGCGGCAGATGCGTTATAAACTCTTGACATGGCGTACGAATAGTTTGTGAATACGAGCATTTCCTCTTGAGTCTAATCTTTCGATTGAATTCCTAAATATCAAGATGGTTGCGGTTTCAGAATTGCTCAAATAAGTATAAGCAGCCGATTCATTTATATTATTACTGCCTGTTTCTTCTAATTCTTCATAAAGTGACAATGCGATAAATTCCCAATGAAATACGAAAAGATACCAACAGACTCACAGCAGTGAAACGTAAGTTCGATCTCAAGAACATTTTATAAAACTTATGCATGTTAGCTATCATACGAATGATAAACATCGGTAATAATCCAATATATCTAAACAATTAATACTACGTATAAAGCGTTGCATTCTTATATCGTGGAATATATGTATTGGTTTATCATAATCCACGATAACATTTTTAATTTATATTTGCGTTATGTCTTTGTTAGCATCAGATTGTTTTACTTGTACGAGATATCCTATAACAAACTTACATCTCACAAGAGAGAAACATTCTAAAATTAAATATTTCATCCCCTTCTCACTGAGTCTCGCATTACCGTAATAAGGAGTGGAAGTAATATTAAAATTTAAAAGAACCAGTGAGGTTACACGTAATAATTGCTGCGTCTGGAATCATCACGAAGCGAGGTTTTTTAAATTATCCCTATGTGGAATGATCTCTGCTCTCACATTCGTCACTAGATAATGTCGTGACAGTAGAAAGGAGAGGAGAAAAAGACTTCGTAGGTCACCCCGTATAAATAGAGTGCACTGGCGTCCTTTATCGAAAACCACCCCTTGCTTTACAGTAATTATACCGACGTTCCCCCTTTCCTACTCAAGCCACGTCTATCCATCTCAGTGGATTTTTAAGACAATGAGCCGTGTCTTCAGCGGAAAATAGGGAACATTCTTTCGTTGTCAGTGCCATTTTCAATTGTGCCACTCGCTTTGCCAGCTTTCTAATTTCGAAATTAGCGGAAGCCTCAAGCTACTGGGGCATCCGCTGTCTTCGATCCGGAAACACAGGATGTTCGAACCTTCATCGTTGTTGCGAACAGGTTGAATATTTTTCAGTGAAACCGAAGAACCTGTTCTTAATTAGCAATGTAAACTGGAGTGACTTTTTATCATCTTTGTGTAATTGGTTACGATGTAATTTGTAGTCGTCTGGCTAAACTCACAAGTCACAAACTCATGATAGTGATCAGATAATGTTCCTAACGTAAAAGCGAATTTTTTTCCTCCAGTTTAAAAGACTTTGGAATTTTAAAACATTTCTTACGATATTTACATTGTATGTACGTATTTATAGAATTTGTATGACGTTTCTGTATAGTTCCAATCTTGCATCAGTTAAATATTTTGTTGTATGAAATAAATAAGGCCGATGTTTGAAAAGAAGAACTACGCACTATATAAATATGATTTATGTATGAGAAATCCAATATTTTGTTATTGTTTATTGAGCCTATTTTCCTTTTTCATAATTTCTATAAATTCTTCTTTAACAAGTGTCAGATGCTTTTGAAGTTTAAATGTAACTTTTCGAGACTCTGTATAAATCTTGCAAATAATACCAAACAAGGTCAAACTTATAATACTTATATATAATATAAATTCCCTTGCAGTAAGGTGTTCTTTAGAAGTAACGAGAAATTGACATTTTCGTAAAAGAAGCAATGTCTCAATTTTATAAGATTAAAACAATAAGAAATTTTCTTACCAGAATCTCACAAATAATGTACTAACCGATATAAGAGAAAAATTGGAATTGGTTGTAAGTAACGATTAAAAGATCCGAAATTCATTATAGACGCACTATAAACTATAAACGGAGATATATAAATAAATAATAACGAATGATGATCAATTATTTTTCGCAATAAAATGCAGAAGACATTCAGCTCGAAACTAGAAATATAACATCTTAAATTATTTACAAGATACCAACCAATATCTTTCACAGAATATAATTATAAATAATATCACTATAACTACAAGAAAATTAAGGTAATTTCGTCCTTGATGAAGTAAGAGTATTAAAACGAAAGTAATTAAGTAATAAGAGAAGTGAATAAGTGACATTATATGTGACTTATAATTACAGCGACTATTTTAGATTATAACGAAATATGTCTATTTCTACATTCTTGCTAATACGTGATAAATCCTCAATTTACACGTTTATGAATTCTTAAAGAATATTTAATACACTGCATCTCATAATTACAATACTAAATTATATTACCCTAAAATTCAATCCTTCTCTCTAGAGAACACGACAAAATCGAACAGTTAAACTTATAAAAGCTATTGTTACAATTTCTAAAAGATCATTTGCAAGTTCTAAAGTTGTGAAACAGAAAAATAATTTTTCTAGCGAATATAATAGAGGAAAAAGATTGTTTCTCGATATGATTTTATATATGGCATAAGTCGTTCCTTATCAAGTTGATAAATAAACATATGTAACAGAATATGTAAAAGTTGCAAGTTTTTGAGCGGTCCTGTCGTCATGAGATGCAGTGTACTAATAAGTGAGCATGTAGTTTACAATCAAATTGCAATATTTTTCAATCTCTATATGAAAACGTTTGTTTCTTTTCAGTATAGTGATCGGTCCACGCCCGTTCTCCTGATAGTGTCGCTCGCGGGTATTAAAGTATGCAGTCCAGATGGAAAAGTGAGTATAAACAATGCACACAGACACGATATCACTAGTAAGAAAATAGAAAAAACGAAAACGAGAGCAAATATAGAAAATAGAATATAGAACATCGTCGAATATAGAAAAAGGAAGACAGACAGAGAGGAAGGCTTTCGCGTTTGCACCGTCGAAGAAAAAAAGAAATTAACACTGTCTGTCTTTTCGTGCGTTGCCAAAGTGCGACCCACAAAGAAACTCGGCCAGCATATTCTGAAAACGATGTTCACCGATGAACATGTATCCAGGTAGACTCTAGTGACGCTCTTTTGCGATAGCTTTTAGTTCACAGACTATTTCGGTGCGCGTACTTTGTACCTCTGACGAATATCTCGCTGTGAGAATGTCGTGCGGAACATTAAAAGCCGTGTCTTTTACAAAATGAAGTTCATCAAACAACTTTTGCGGGTGCAAGATCAGAAGCGATTTCTTGCCTCGTATCTTGTACGAGAACGTTCCCATGACAGTCTTTGAAAGTTTTTGCTTTCTAAATAACTCCCTATAGTTCTTAGAATCTTCCTTTATAAATATGAATTACAGAGTATGTACGATTCGGTTTGCTTAATTAAATACACGAGAAAAGTAACTGCGATTAAATATTTAAATTTTATTTTAAGATACCCATTGTTTAGTAAATTCTCATGGTAATCCGTACATACATCACTGTTCATAAGCATCCGGCCACTTCGCAGTGGTAATATTTGAATTCAATTAAAATGAATGATAAATTAACAATTAGAAGTTGAAATCGCCATTTTTTCTATGAAGATTGTAAATTTGAATTACCTATTAGAAAATGTAGCACTAATATATCTTATGATTTGCTATGTATTATATATATATATATATATATATATATATATATATATATATATATACATTTTTCACTTAGGTATTATTGCTTCCATTAATCGCTGAAGACTTTCTATCGGTTTAAAAAAATATGTTTAATCTGGTTTATAATTCGGAAATGAAGAAATTTACAAACTTCACTTTTATTACTGCTTGTTGGATTTTAGAAATCGATTTAATCGTGTTATAATATTCTGTTGTTTGTGGCTATGGCGATTATAAAGAATAAAATCATTACAGTCCGATGTAATTGAGCTATGTAATATATATATATATATATTTTTAATGGATTTCCAATACAAAATTCTTTAAATTTTTTAAGTGTATAGGTGAAACACCATTGAAAGTGATGAATATAAGTCGGAATAAAAGCGCATTAGATGCTTCAAACTTTCTCAGCATTACTAAATTTGCTAATGATATAAATATAAATATATTGCAATAAAGTGTATCATGGCTATAAAACATTATGTTTAGACGTGAATATACCTATCAATACCATTTTTTAACAAATGAATAGATAATAGGATTTTTCAGACACCCGATATCTATATGTATTTATACATATACTCACTATAAAAATGAGGAACAAAAAACATAATCATTTTATATTTTATCGTGAAAGCAATTAATAACATTCTATCGTTTTTAGTTATTTGACAAGTAATTGCTCGTTAAAACAACTTCAACATGAATATTGCGTAGAATATACATTCACAAATACACGGCAACGAAGGCAATCAAGCAATCAAATGTAGCGGCAATCCAAACGAACCACAATTTTGTAGAATTTGTCCCGACGAGGATGCAATAATCCTTTTTGGATGACATCAAAGATAAATTTCGCTCCAAGTTTACACAATTGAGCGTAATTAATGATTGAACCACTATAAATGCCTCGTTATTAAGAACTTATTAATTATCAAATATTATAGTACATGCAACACGCACAAAAATATGAAGTACAAAGAGAACAGTAGCAAACTCACGGTTACTGTGATATAATGTAAGAACACATCAGCGATATTTACGTTCACTCCATGCAAAGGTAACGAATTCTCCAACACAAAATGTCTCCATCTCAAAATGATGACATTACTGAAATGGAATGAAATAGAAATGAAATTCGCTGGGTAATAAATTCTATTTTCGGCCATTGTCAATTCTCTATTGTCAGAACAGTGGACATTTTGAGATGGAGAATTAGTTACCTTTGCATAGACAGACGTAAATATCGCTGATGTATCCCTACATTATGTCGCAATAACCGTGAGTCCGCTACTGTTCCCATTGTATTTCATATTTTTGTCGTTACTTTTTTAATAAAGGTTTAAACGACCTATGTTTATATAACATTTTTTTTCTTATTTAAATATACTAACAATGCTTGGCCGTCAGAATCTGGGTCACCTTGTATAAAACGTTGAATTTCTGCAATGGCTAATTAAATTTAAAAACCCATCATATTGGCATTCCTTCGTTTTTGTTACTGAATTTACAACAAAAATACATACTTATGCATGAATAATAACACTTTTCGTTATTCGTAAAAAAAACAAGATTATTAAAACAAGATTATTGAAAACGTCAAATATATAACGTACGAATTTCGTGTTATAATAATCTGTGAAATTGTAGTACAAATTTAAAGATTTAGAATATAAGTTCAGATCATATGTATAATTATAAAATTAACAGGAATTCTCGATATATAAAACGTGTACAAAAATTGTTCTAATTTATTCTTTCTTTCGTAGTTCATTATTTTTCTGGTAGTAGATATATTTATGTGAATTTGATTTGATGAAATATACCCGCCGATATCGCTGGCAATTAATTAGCCACCTTCGTTAGACCTTTTCATCGGCCTTGCACCGATCGATAACGCGAACGTTATATTTCGACGATCAGCAGATGGTTTAATTTTATTGGACATCATTCCTTGTTCAAATACGGTCTGCAAAAACGAATCTACGAGCGTAATGTAAATATTCTTATTTATCATTTGACATCACATTGAAATAGCCACGATTGTATATCTCATTATGTTCGTAGCGTACGTGTATCGTTGTAACGTTAAACAATTTATAATACGCCACCCAGTTATTTGATA
Source organism: Bombus soroeensis (assembly GCA_014737365.1). NCBI lineage: Eukaryota > Metazoa > Arthropoda > Insecta > Hymenoptera > Apidae > Bombus > Bombus soroeensis. The sequence goes on from JACXIL010000206.1 coordinate 570,528, forward strand.
TTATGAATTTATGAATATTCACCAACTTCATTAATCGCATGCACACGTGCGATGATACATATAATTGTAGATGATACCTAACATAATGATTCATCAGAACTCGCTGCTGAAAACTAAACGACGGATAACGAAAATTTATGTTTAAGTCAAATATTGAAAATTTTAATCTTCTATTAAATTATTTATTTTTTGAAAATTAAATTTATTAATAAACCATATTTATTTATTATAGTTATTTAGGAACAAAGATTTTATCTAAATAATTTGGAAAAATTAAAAAAATTAATAATTTTGAAATATATTTCTATACCTGTAATATGAATGAATTTTGTTTAAAAGGAAGTTTTAAGCTCTAACGTAAAGGATTAAAATAACTACGCTTTTACGAAACTATGTATCCGCCAAAGAAAAGTTATCTATTTTTGGTATACGTTCGGTTCAAGGATAGCCCGTGTTACGTACATTCAGACAATATTTTTGATTCCGTCGTCCTCGAATGAAAATTGCGAAAGATACGGTTGCTAGGGTTCCCCAGAGATTTCAAAGTGGCGGCGTGATTGGCAGCGCGAATGAATCCACCGAGCGGAGACTAATGTGGCTTAGCTCTTTTCTATATCACTGTCATTCTGATTGATAATCCTTGTTTCTCTCTCGGCTGTCCGTTGTCCTTTTTCTGTTTCTGTTTTTCCTCGTGGCCCCGAACTTCTGACTTTCCAGACCGCCCAGTCTGTAGCCTCCCATGATGCGACGGAACACGAAAGTTTTAAGAAGTTTTTTCGTGTCACCCGTCGAAGAGAAAATTTCGTGGAAAGAAAAAGAGACATGCCCGGAAGGCCTATTTTCATAGTTGCAAGGACGGTCCGATGAAAATTTTATTCCATTCACTTTGCCCGCCCATTTCTTCCGACCGTCTCTAATCGACGTTTCGTGCTTCGTAAAATTTAATGCGTTTCTACTCCTATCGATTATAGGGTTAGGTACATTGAAATAGTCATTGCTGCTCTTCCCGAAAAATTATCGTCGATGGCAGCACAATTTTATTATTACTACAAGTTGATGAATATTCATTTTCATTGTATCGAGAGAAAGATACGACAAAGTAATATTCTTTCTTCTTCGAGCGATTCACGTTCAATCATTTCAAAAACAGACATCCAGGAAATGAGAAAGTTTCTTTCTCAACGCCGTATCGTGCTTGGTAGGTGACATTTCATCATTGAGTGATTCAATTTCCTTCGATGTCCGTGGTGATAACTTTTCTAATATAAGTGAATGGGAGTTGTTTTTTTTCCTTTCTAAGAAGCCAGCCTTTCCTTCTGTCACTCTATGCCACCTGTTACGCAACTTACGTGACACGAAACTCAGCAGGAAATCGTGCGTGTCACTCTCATAAAGGTTCCTCCCAGCCCTAAATAGGGTTTGCGGTTCTCAGTCACGCAGCATCCAATTGGTTTCCCCCATTGATCGTCTCTCTGATTTCCTACATTTACGTTAAATCGACGACCGAAAATTGACAAATCAAAGCTTCCGTTTATTAGACTTCTAGAAGGAGGTTACTTAGAAACAAAGAATTTATCTAAATAGTTAGAAAAAAGTTAAAAGCCAATAATTTTGAAATATATTTTTATATGCGTAATGTAAACAAAGATAATCGACTATGCTTGAAAGAATATTTTAGTTCAATTGTAACACATGTATATACGTATATTATCAAAAAGTATAGTGACAGCTTATCTCCAAAAATGACAAGAATGTCAATGACAAGATATTTTACATATATAAAGTTCGTTGATGATTGATATGTTTCGATATGAGAATTAATATATATATATGTACCTATATTTTTAAAATGTAGGAAGTGATATTTTTATCTTCATTTAATGTATCTCTTTAACGCTTGTATGATTTTTTAACAATATAACTATCAATGTTACCAAAGAATTATAATTATAATTGGAGTAAAATTTGAGTCATTTCTTATGCTTTCTCTATTCAACAACCTGAATGATTAAAGCTCTTGTTATTGTCAGTATTTTAATTCGCAAAGTATATACGTACATCAGTAAGCAACCATAAAATTATTTCAATATTCACATCTTATTTTAAACACTCCACAAAAATGTTCACTGCAATGCAAATATAAAAAACAAGACCGATTAATGACAACACAAAAATTACACAAATATCTTCATATTACGTAAAATAGTTTAGATGAATTCTCTTAAAAGCAACTTGAAATCTTATACATGATAAGTCTATATTTGTGTCTTTTAAAACGGTGTCGAATTTTTATAAATATTTGAAATTATCAGTTACAAGTCATTAACGTTCGTATAGTAAACGATTCAAGAGTTCATACAATTCCAGATGAAATGATTTAAAACTTTGTCAAATTCAACTTGAAATGTGACTACTCTAAGATTTGATTGTTATACGTTGCCTCCCGCAACAAGAAAGTAGTATTAACTTTGTTTAACGTTTTCTTTTTCCCGTGGATGGTAGATGTTCTTTCATAAAGTATAAGCTTAAAAACATCACAAGCCACGAAGAAGTTGGGTCGTCTGTAGTCGCGGATGGGAAGTCCGGATTTCCCTCGGAAGCTTTCCTCTCCCGGGACCAAAGGAAGTTCCAAGGACAGCAGCGTGCTCGTCCAGGGACGTATCAAGGCTGGAGGCAAAGGGGAGACACATAATCTCTCGTTCCATCTTTTACGTAGGATGGCTTCTTGTAATGGTTACAAGTTTTGAGCAATGTACGTTACTCATCTTCATTCACGAGCTCGGTTAAAGCCTTTTCTTTGTACGTTTCCGTTCCAAGACGAAAAGAATGTTCCACAATTCATCTCGCGAATATAAAAGTTTTTGAAGAGTATGAGGTCTTTACTTAAGAGCTGAAAAAAGAAGAATCGACGATAAAATTGAAAAGGGCGAAAAATTTACGAGACACCGGTACCTGCCTCTAAAAATTATGAAGTTCTGCTGAAGAGAAGTTCACAGATGCTTAATAGAAAAGTATGAAGTTTGTAAATGCTTATTGCGAGATTGTGGTTATTTATAACTGAAAATGGAAATAAATACCTGCTACTTTATGTAATAAAAGATATTATATTACGCTATAAGAACAACTGAAAATTCGAGATCATATCATATCATATTGAATCGAGACCATAAGAGATGTGTATTATTTTTCGTACGAAGATTGAAATTAAACAAATGAAAATATGATTAACTAAATTTATACTTTAATTTACGTATTAAAGTATAAGAATATATATCAGCATTATGTTACTGTTAGATAATCTTAATATGAGGCAAAAGATATACAAGTTATTTATTGTAAGTTACTTAAATATCGTACGAATGTATTCTCTCTGCATATTACATAATTAGCAAAGAGCTGATAGTTTTGAAACCACAACAAACTTGATATTTAGAAATTTAAGATATTTAGAAATTTAATACCGCAATTACGAAATAGTTTATGAATTAAATTAGTAATAAATCTGCAAAATATGGGCTTTTGTATTAGGAAATATGTAAACAAAAATAATTTCAAGGATAAGATTGGTGAAATTATATCGATCAAATCTGGTCATAATTTCGTTACATATTTTACTTACTCAAACTTATTAATTATACAAATTTCTGAAAATAAAGAGTATTTAAAAGAAACTTCCAGAATTATCTACAATCAAACTGCTATCAAATAGTCGAAATCATTGATCGATGTCTTGCAATTAAAATTGCAAGTTAAACTTTACATTGTATATTATGACTACAAAAAATATTTCTCATTTATATTTACCATTGTATATTATAGCATTTACATACTAATTAATTATGGAAGTCCAAATATCAAATTTCCTACCATTTCATAGTACTTTCCATTTCATATGACTACAAAGAAAATGAAACGTGAAACCAAATAAGGAAATGCTTCTTTGGAAACTAAGGATATGTGCAAATATTTTTTCTAGCCACTGTAAATAACAATTTGATGCCTTACAAGTTATGACAGAAATTTTTATGCATAATTTCAATAATACAATACTCGCTTCATCTAAGTTCGATAATATCCGACGACAATTGCTGCTATCTTTTCCATATCTTGCACAGTTATCTCTCTACGTACAATATTCAGTAAATAATTATTCGGTCGTCAATATTATCAATTTTCTTACAATTCTACTGTAATGTATGCAGAGAAGCAAGCTTCGGAAACTCAGACATCGTCGTGATATACTCGCCATGTTTCATATATGTATATTATTAAAGATCCTACAAATATAAATATTTTCCAGTATCGCATTCGCAGTTTTTTAATGACGTCTGAGATAGTATCCCCACGGTGGAAGTATCAAGAGGAAAAGTTTATCGAAACGCGTACGTATTATTGCATAATCGTTATTTCCATAATGGCGAGAAGTCTTGAGAAGAATGTTCTTTGCCTACAGCAAGAGTTTCGTTCTTACACAACTGGCAGACGAAAGCACTCTCGGATGCCCCTGTTTGCATGTAAAACTTTTTAACAGATTGTCTGTAAACAGTCTGCATTTCATACTCTCCAGAGAAAAGAATACGAAAGGAAAGAACCATCCGCGTAGGGGCGCTTAAACTCCTCCATTTTATCCCCCCATCTGTTTGTTTCATCGAACGTTTGCGAAAGTTTCGTCCTATTCGCGAGCCGATTTATCGATAGCATTTCGTCCTATAGCCACTTGCAGCCGATAGAAGTAAACGAAAGAATATTTATATCTATTAGTCCCGCCGTCCAAACGTTCCTATAAATATTTCGAATATTTCAAGAAGTAAATCCACCCTCTTTACCTGAGTTATTTTCCCTTCGCGCCCTTTTATCGAAAAAATGAAAATCTACTTTTGATTTGATATCGTACACGAAACTTGATATTCCATCGGTATCTTTGTCGATAACTTTTTACCTCTGACAATATTTTCTCCATGACAGTACGATAGAATGGGAAATAAAGTGATTCTCTGCTTTTCCAGTTCTATTGTCCTTCGGCTAAAAAGCGTGACGCAACCGAAGTTGCAGGTGTACGTGCATTATAACATTTCACATTGCTGGAACAGGAACTCGAAAGCTGTGAATTTTAGACGAAATAATTATACGCGATATTTTGTCGAAATGCAACGTTAAGTGGATTTTCGGCGTTATAAGTCCGGACCCGATAAGTTTAATCTGAACAAACGGAAGAATTGCAGTGAATTTCGTCGCTTGCGGCTTCGTATCGCGATTATGCATTCCGCGAAGCAAAAATTTTCCCGCGGTATAATTTTTCCGTGCAATACCGCCGTTTGATTATTCTGAAAGTCCGAAGTTTTGAAGAACGTTAGCGGACACCGTTGTGAACGAGAATCTCTAAAAGAAGGATAGCAGAGAAGAAGAGGAAGATGATGATGAACAGACTCTGAGTCACTAAGTAGTTTTAAAAATATTTCTCCGATGTCCTGTTCAAGGGGAAGTTTCTAAGTCAGATTTATACGACTAAACGTGATCGATGAAACGTTCTACAAAAATGACCACGTAGTTTCTGGCCATTGGTAGATATAGTTGTATTACTATGAAGAATTGCAATTGCAATGAATTTATAATACGATTAATCCTATGCTGTAGACTCTATAATTAAAAATTGTTACAGCAACAACTTCTTTCTTCTTGTACTTCTTCTTCGTGTCATTTTCCTCTTTTTTATTTCTAATTAAAAGCTATTTGCGAGAAATATCGCCGCAAAAACACAATTATTTTAATTACTTTCACGAAAGCTTCCTTGCTTGACACGTTATCCTTATCACTCATTCTACATATAATGTTACGTTGAAAGTACATCGCTCGTTCGTGCCGAAAAAAATGTAACGTAATTAAGGAATTCATTGCGAAGATTTGTGCAACTGTATAGAAATATTACTTCATTATATAGAATGATACGTGCGATATTAAACAGGCTCTTGTTTTGTAATAAATATTATCTCTTAACGTTCTTTTTAAATTATCTGCAATTGATTAAATTGATGTTTTAGGATATATAAAAATAAAAAAAAATCAAAGTTCATTTATCCGCTGAATCCACTCAAATACAATAAATTTCATTTGAAATATTTTTTTTATAAAATCAATGAATAAAGAGTCATTACGGGTGGTCGTATAATGCGATGTATATACATATACAGGGTGTCAGAAAATATGTGAGGGATATTTATAGGTCAAGACCAGACATCAAAACGATGAAAAAAGAACGTGTACAAAAATGTCGTTTGAGGCTTATTTCTAAAATTACGTAGAAATTAAATTACGTGGAAAACGTAACGTCGATGTAATAAAAATAGATTGTATGAAAGCAATAAAATTATTCGAAACGTTTGCAGAGAAAATTATTAAAATATTCAGAGATATTTACGCTGCTTTTATGAACTAATTTTCATAATTTTGCTTTCATATGATATAATTAATCCTTTAGAAGACTAACTGAACATTCACATGCGTATTCGTGAACTTTTCTACACGTTTTAATTAACTTTCAACGATGATATAATATGATAAAGTTACGAAGCACCATTTCATTTCAGCAAAACCAAGCTACTTTACATAATATACCATAAAACAAAGTTTAGTCTTTGATGTGTTGCCTTTATGGGATTGTCAACAGTATGGGGCACGGGAGTGAGTAAATGTAATTTCATTATGAATCCTGTTACATCGTTATTTAACGTGAATTAACAATTTTTTAAAATTCATTTCTAATTTATTCGTTTAAACAATTTCTTGCTATCTTCAGAATTATCTTTAGAACAAATTCTTTTGAAATAAATTCGATTAATTAAATTAAAAAATTCGTTGGTTTCTTACTAAAATGTCTATCGCGTATTTATTAATTTAATAATATTTATTTTAACAGGGAATTTCGAACCTACATCTTCGAATATAAATTAAACTATAATACAATTATTTTTGCGAACAACTAAAGAACCGAAATCTAGACAGATTGTCTAGATTTAGATTTTCTCTTTTCTAGATTTTACCTTTCCTATTTTCTTCGTATTCATTTCTTCCTTTAAATATAATTACAAATAATTTATTGTGAATACTTTGTATATATTTCTACATTGAAATTTTCCATAATTCCATAATTAAAATTTTATAATTTTTCAGAAACATCCAGAATCTAGTGACAAGCGATATGTCTAACACAATTTTGCTCTATTTCATAGAAACTTCGTTCAATTTTTCCTGCAGAAATGCATAATATTTAATTGGACAATTTAAACAAAAATGTGAGGAAAGACGCGACTGTAAAGGTAGTATTAACAGTTCAAAAATTTGTGACAAATATATACAATCTGCATTAATTACCATATAGTTTTTAATCGCAAATAACATCGGCGTATAAATTATAACGTATAAAAAATTAAAAATGTCTAAAAAAAATTCATAAATATGTACGAAAATAAAATATCACGAACAAAGATACCACACGTATTCGAATGCATTTTACATTAATGAAAATTAAACGTACCAAATCTCCATTTATTACCTCATTCATATTAAACACTATATAAGACAGAAAATTTTCAATTGCCCCAAGTATTAAATAATACACCGAGCATCTCTTAAGGTAATTTCTTAAAACAAAGGAACAGAAATGAAAACATTTTCGTCGCTATATGAACCAAATTGCAACTTAAGGTCAAGAGGTTTCATTGTCAGCGTTGTTTCATTGTAACGAGGATTACTGCAGCATAGGCAACAGAATGAGGGCCTAACTTCTCTTCTTCATCAGGCAAGAACGGACGACGCTACGTTCTACTCGGAGTCTCCCGCGTGTTCCGTAATTATTTCACGTGGTCCCGACAGCAGCTTCAATTAATTGCGAGCCGAAACGAAAGGAGCGTGGCGCGGCGCTTTAATAATGCGACATTGTCCCTCTCGTTTCCTCTCCTTAGCCATTTGCTTTCTACGCCGTTGCCATCGCTCTTCTTCTCTCAGCGCGTATTATACGTACGCATTTCTCTGACGGACATCAGAGACGAACTTTCGAGCACCCTGCTACAGGGGCAAATGGAGTTAACGACCGCTAAAAAATAGACGCCGCACAGTCGAGCGAAATTTTTCTGTAACGAGACAACGAGCCGCTTTCAATTGAGATCTCCCCGTCTGCCCATTGATGATCAATTGTTGCTTTGATATTGTAATACGGTTTACAGAAATGTTTTCAACGCGCGGTCGTCAAATGTAATTTTTCCGGATTAAAATCCGTTCGAATGGTGTTCAAAAGTATCGGATAGGAAGATTTAAAGACGCAAAGCTTTGGAATATTCAGTGATTTACTCTAACCGAGAGGAAAATAGAGGGATTAAAGGATCGATAGAATTGCATTTTTAACTATTTTTCATCCAAGTGAATTTTATTTTATTGTATTTTATACGCTCTAGTTGGAAATCTATGTTTCATCAGTGTACGATTATTTAGTAGAGAACGTTTATAAAAATTCCTAGTTTTTCCAAAGCGATAAATATTTTTTTACATACACCTCCGCTCGAACGTATTCATGCTTAATTTTGATAAACCTGAAACAATTATCCCTTAATAATTAAATTACCCCCATAAATGTGAAACATCGTAGAGTTTTGTTATTTTAGGAGTTGTGTATCAAAAACGTAGGAAATCTACTTATAAAAATAGGATAATATAATAGTAACAATGCAATTGTAAAATTAATTGCAACCTATTTCGTTTGAAGTTTTCTTTCGTCACATAGAAATACGGAAAATTCACAAAGACCTATAAAACTGTAAAAATATTTAGAACGAAAAAATCCTCTTCACTGAATTAAATAATTTACCTTCAGTTTTTAATCGTCATATATTTACAATTTCGCTATAAACCGAATTTAATTACTTTATTATTCAATAACCAATAACCAAATATACAAATACGTAAACTAACGACCGAGTTCTCTCTAACATTATTATATAACTAGTCGCTAAAACGTATCTATTTCTACAATAAAAATATAAAAAATATAACATATCCGTACAATAATCATTGGCATCGAGTAAAGTGTAAAGGAACGCAAACGAAATGACAGAAAATTAAACATTCCTGTTCATTTATAACCATTAGAAACTAAGAAACTAGTTTCTAAAGAAAGAAGGAAGAGCTTCTTGAAACATTTATTTTTCCGCAAAAGCAATCAACGAAATGCATCGTTACCTACGTGCGAATTCATTGACACGAAGGAAACACTTGCAATCACGGTTAGAAACAGAACGTTGGATTAAAGAATACGACGCGACGCGATGCGAGGAAATGGAAAGCGAAATCCGGGAAGCTGAGAAGCAGAACAAGATGAACGGACAATCCCTAAACCTTAGGTAGGATTTCGATGGACTTAAAGTGTCGGACGCGTGAGGAGAAGTTAACAATGCTCACCTGGTGCCAGCGATTTCGTCGCTCATCACGAGACATCAAGCGAGCTTACGCGATTAACCTGTTCATACTATTGCAAAAGGCTACACCTCGAGTTTGCAGATTTCTATGTCCAGTACGTGGATTTTGGAAACAACAGCACCACATTTCCTCAGAGCTTTGTTCATTCCATTATACAGCTAAGTGTTGCATGGAAAATTTAGTTAATTGAGCAGTCGCTAATTATGTTCAAGAATCTCCGTGTTTCCTTACGTCGTTTATATCGTGTTTACAACTTTCAGTAATTCACCCTAGTTATAACAGGATACTATGTGGAACAACTTGTAGAAGTTCTTAATAATGAGTAAGCTGTTTAATCCTCGAACGATGGACGTCGTGGTACTTGCACGCACGTCGGTTACAGGATCAAGTGTAACCCAACAGTGAGATTATTTTGAAACGTTTGAGAAGCCGTAATATTTTAACTGTATATAGGAAACTATTATGTATGTTGTAAATGTTATAATTACGACAAAAAGAAATTATCTTTTTGCATTTCTTGAAATTTGCCTTGCCTGATCGGTGCAATATCGAGCACTGACTGCCAAGTGTACACTCAGCCTTTGTTTCCGAGATCGTACGAGTTTTCTTACCGCTAATGAAGAGAAGGAGAGGGTAGCGAGACTTGTATTACAAAATATCTCGAGTATGTTCGAAACAAAAAGAAGTTACACGTATCAGGAATGATCCGATATCCGCTGACGGATCGAAGGGTTAAATAAAATTATGTAACTTATGGAACTTTTTACTAACAATAAGTTATTAATCACACAACTAAACTACAAGTGTATTTGTTTTCGATAGAAATGACCTTTTGCATTTTCGTGCATTATGCAAAATAATACTTTTTTTATTAATTACAAACTTGTTAAGTTATCTAAAACACTGATGTACAGTAAGTGATACGTACTAGAGATCTACGTGAACACTTATCTATAGTAATAATAATTACGGACAGTAATTATAATTACAGACAATATATCCTTCGAAAAAGTTAGAATTTCTTTGTAAGAGTCTTCTTTTTGTAGCATGTTCGGTGAATTTGGTGTTTGATAAAGTCATGTTGCGCTTTTTTCGCACTGCACTTGGGACAGGTGATTGAGATACGATTGACAGAGTACGTGTCAAATATATTTAATTCGTATATTTATTTAAATATAATGAAGTATTAAATACAACGAGTATATTTTCGTGATTAAATTATAAGGAAAAATATTTGCCTGTGTATCGGAAAACGTAAGTTTCGCTAGACTAATACATTTCAGTACTTGGCATTTAGAAAATCACTCGTGGAAGCGCAAAGTGGTCCGATAACGATGTGATATATTAACAATTTGGCAGAGAATACGTCGCATCGCGGTACTGGCCAGCAATACTTTAATCGCGAATCGAGGGGAACCATAGTGGCCTTTTTCGGGACTTTAGACGCCATAAACTAACGTGACGTAGTGTCGGAGACACCACTGACAAAGATACGACACCCAGGGGCTCGGAAAAGCTATAAGTGAGTGCTCAGCCGCAGGCATTCCCCGATTCTCTACGTTATCCCCATCCAGCTTTTCCTCGCAATTTCTACCTACCACTTTCCTTCTTCAACTTCTTCGTCTTCGTTCCCTTCCTCCGTGTGAAACTCTTCCACTCTTAACCCATCCTCGAAGAAGCTAGAAACCGATAGGGATCTTCGGACCATAACCCGCTCACTTCTCTGGTTATCCCTTGCGACTACCACCAGGAAAATCCTTCCTGACACAGAGCATGATTTTATGTGCTCTATCTAGAGACTCTCTCTCTCTCTCTCTCTTCCTCCCAATAATTCTATCTGTTCTTTTTCCCCTATGTGCCGTTTCGCCCGTATGGGAGTTATCTTTGACGTTATTGATTGGTTTACGTTTCCTTTTTTTTCTTTTTTTTTTGTGCACGTCAGCTCTCAAGAATCGCGAGATTCGTACCTGTACTAAATTAGGAACTGCCATGACGTGAACCAGTCGAAAAGATATGAACTTGTTGGTATCGAATGTACGAAGAGTAATGGTGATCGTTGTAAATAACTTTCAATATTTTTTGCTGACAATGTTACGCGATTTTGTAAAATGTAGATATGGCTCGCAGTTTGTACCTTTAAAGCGCATAAGCTTCCGGCGGATATTCCAAAAGTAATCGGTACAATATTTAACGAAACTTTTAAAGTAGGTAAAAGTAACAAGTCGCCACTTATCAATCACATTATCAATCGGAATATTATTGGAAGAGCTTTACACAAATTTTCTGACCTGAAGATGCTCTTATGGAACGTTCATTAATAATTACTAAAAGTTATATCAATTGAAGCGAATTTTTATATGGAATATTCTTGGATATTCTGTTATTTTGAAATTTTCGAATATTGCGATAATAATTTTCTATTATCGCTTATTGTTACAAGTATAGAACAAATTTTCAATGATGTTAATTCTAGAACAGAGATTTAAGAATTAGTCGTTTAATTTGCTAAAAAATCAGGTTAATTTACAAATTCTTGCACACTTTTTTGCGTTTGTAGAAAATACGTGATTCGTAAAAATCATTTGAAACGTCGTAGCTTTACTGTTGTTGATAATACCAATAAAAAAAATACAAAGAATATCACTATAAAAATTTTTTTTAATAAGGCACGATTTTATAAGTTTTAAGTGATTACAAAAATGAAAGAATATACAGAAATTGATCTAAAATCGATTTCTAAAGATATCCTTCTAATTGCGAGAGAAAATTCCAAAAATGTAAAAGTTGCTGGCTACGATCTACAATTTACTCAGATTAGTCATTTTCAAAGCGACCTTTACAATATCGAATTTCCGCGCAGAGAATATGAGGTATACCAATAGTTCGTGTATTTTTCTATCACATACAAATTATGTTAAAATATAGGTAATAGCTACACAAAATATTTTTATCTTCAGTTAACGAAGCAAATTATTTGTTAAAATGCAATGTAAATCAGTATGTACGATACGGTATCTCAAATCTCTCAGTATATAATCTCGTTTATGTAATATACATGTGCCTACTCATTGACGACAATATACGCAAACGAGTGAGATAAATAAAGACTGACGAGCACTTTCTGCGAACGTATTGCCCAGCGAGAGCGACGCGTAGACATCGCCAGTGTAACGTCGCGTCGCTTCGTGTCGCGAAAAATCATATCAATGATGCAACGAATTAAGTGACGCGTATACGGTCGATAAATGTCATATGTTATGTGAAAGGGGAAAGAATTTGTTCGTCCGAGTCTCTAAAGAACTGGCGAACATTAGGGATTGAAGTAAACACGACAGGAGTGTGCATTAAGAGGTGATTGAGAGAGAAACGAGAGGGAAGGGAATCTCGTACGGGGGGGTAAAAAGCGTGTATATACCGAGAGGGTAGGTAAAAACGCAGGAATACGTATAGATGCCACGTGCTGGTCGTCTTTCCGTTTACAAACGCAAGAACTTCTTAGAAGAGTGCCTGTCAAAGGGGTTGAACGGCTAAGGGGGTAAAGGAGCACGGTTGGATAGAAAGTAAGGGAAGCAGAGGCCATGGCACGAAGAATAGAGAACGAAAGAGAAAGTCCCAGGGGTTGAAAACCAAGATGAAATCGCAGTCGCTTAGCGAGAAGCCAAATTTTCCGCGTTCTTGAACCTCGAGTTCGATAATTCTTACGACACTTTGTGTGGGTTCCACCCTTTTAAGTCGACTTTAAGATTCCGTCCGCTAAAAAGTCACCCTTTTGATCTCGAGGTCAGTGGCTAAACGCTGTCTTCAGGCTCACGAATTCCTTCGTTTCTTCTGATGATCAAATTCCTTGGACTGGTCCATTGGCGAAATCAATTGTGAAACGTGCGTGTAAAACGTAACTTTTATTATTGATCCATATGGTATATCTGTATCGTTATTTTATCATCGGTATTTACGATAGCATCGTGATTTCAAGAAGCTGAAATGATAAATTTGTTATAACACTATACGAGTGACAATAGAATTTTTAAATCGAAACTTTCTCCTTTGCTGTTCTTTTCTGTGAGAAGTAACATTTTTTAAAGAGACAATTAGAAAAATTATGATTGATCGAATTCTTGTGACGCGCGTTATTGCACACGAACAATTTTAATAGTCGAACGAAGGAAACAGAACGCGAATAATTCTTCCGTAAGTTATCTTTCTATTATTTCCCGGCTTTTAATTGGGGGAGGGGTGCATAATCCCTGGCGCATCTCTGCCACTAATATTTTGAAGTTAGTCGGACGTGTACCACCCCCGCGTACATCTCTCCCCTTGAATGCTACCCTTCGTGTTCTCTCGGTCTCTCCAGTTCACGAACTCTAGAGAACGCATCGATCCAACGAATTAGTGTTTTATTTCCAGGGCTTCTCCTAAGCTCTCGCTTTAATTTTCTACCTGAAAAAATCCTTACTTTCACCGCCCCTCGCGATCTCTTCTTAATGCAAGAAGCGCCGCTAGAATAACTCGATAGAACGGTTTTTTTACGCTAGACAAAATGCGAGCCGCTATTATAATGAACTTAATTTTCATACCAGCGCTGACTTTTATCGTTCTTTTTTTTTTCTTTTTCGTTGTCCGCTCGAGCGTTGCTACTTATATCTAGATATAATTGCTCGCGTGAAACAGCAACGTAATTGCAATAACGCGCCTAATTGTGCGAAGTAACGTTGCACAGGCGTGGTTACTTATATTTATATCGTTATTTAAATATCTTTAACACATTCGTAGATTACGTAATTTATGGTTAACATTTTAACATTTTATTTATAGTTAACAGCTCAATTTTCAAACGACACTGTTCCAAACTTTTTATTTTTGTAATTTCAAGAAGCATACTGCTGTCGGAGAATATTAAATCCTCTGGATATAAGAACGTAATTTTATACTGCTTATATGTAACTTATTTTTATTATATCAATTAGATTGAAATCATCAGTGCACAATATATTTAGCTATATCTTTTTGTAGATTACTCTTCTTAGTGTTAATGGCCGTTTAATTTTCATATATATATTCTTTTGTTTAATATACTATACAAATTTATTAAAACTAAACCAAACTTCAGCACGTTTAAAACGATATTACGTATACGAAGAATAACTTCAAGAAGAAAGTTATTTTATTTCAACTGGCTGAAATAATTATCTTACAAAAAATAAGGCATGATAGTGTAATTTTAAATGTACCCAGATCTGATAAAAGTCCACGTTTCTCTGAAATACAAATTCAATGAATTTCAACTGACAAGGTGGAAGATAAATCTTACGTATCTCCTATATCATCTCGTAGTCGCAGTGATTTAATTTTTGAAAGCACCACCATCAATTTTCGACGGGGAATCGCGGAGGAAAACGGGGAACAAATTCGCATTCCTATCAGTGTGCGTGCGCACGTACTTCCAAAAGGAGAGATTATCGCAACACGCTACCCGATGTGCAATGTACAGTGTTCGCCAGATACTCGACGCAACAGAATTGGTATAACTCGTAACACGCCGGTAATATTGATACTGCCTGGCCATATATCACAAGCACGCATCTCACGACTATATAACGTATGTAGAGCCTGCTGCAAAACACACTGCTTCGCATCGCCCGAGATTTACAAACATCCTGTAGGTAAGCTGATCAGGTGGAATCGCGAATCTTCGTTTATTTTTACATAAATTTCCTATACGTTCTTTCTTTGATAAGTAATAGTGAGTTTAATCATACGGACGATGAATTATTGGACAAATATGACAGACATATGGGATACTAAGTAGCGCAAAATGATAAATAGATTAACACGTTAGAATTTTTGGCATCTCATTCTATCGCTACTGGTCATCTTAATCGCGTTTCATTTCCTTGAATTTATACATATTTTAAGGAAATATTAAGGGAGAAATAGAATGAAATGGATATATTTGTTTGCGACAACGTAGCAATAGAAGATAAGGTATTATTTCAGTCTTAATTAGTAACGGTTATTATGTTAAAGGGATTCTTCATCTTGTACCTTTGTATTATTTATTTATTTATTTGTTTTTAAATCCTTGTAAAAATCCTTTGGAAACATTGGAGACTAATAGTATGAATACACACTCTGTATTTGCAACCGGTACTAACGTGTAAATGGGGATGATTACTTCTGACAAATTAACTGAAATTATTTGTTTTGTTTGTACAATATTTCATATTTATTTTTGCCTAAAACGCTACGAGTTTTTTCAATGCTAATTATAGTGGGGCGAATATTTCATATCACAACATAATATAGTATTAAATGGTATATATTTGACGCGACCTATAAAAACAAAATTTTTATACTTATATGCTTCTTGTTGTAAATTAAGCATATCTTAGGTACGTAAATTACTATGCATATATTAAGTATAGTGCATAATATTTAAATGTACATTACTAAATCAATATTTTCCAAATAAGGGCATTTAATTTATATTATCGTAATACAAGATTATGATCAATTAATGGAAAAGTCAATATGTACTTAATGGTCAATAACGTTGTTTAGGACAAAAACTTGAGAGTATAAATATGGTTGAATGTTAAATGTAACGGAAGCGACAGTTGAATACTCGGCTGTGCATGAAACTACGAAACCACCAGCGATTGATAGTAATTACCGTAGATTATTGTGACTTTGATTTATACAGAAAGCTGAAATTACCCTTCAATTACCATTTGCTTCGTATGCAATTTCGACCGGCGTTGATTAATGACACGACGAATGGCCGTGCAACAATCGATGACGATAACGATGAACGCGAACGAAACTGTTGCACGAAAACAGCGAATTGGATCCAAATTTGACTCCATCATATAAATTTTCACGTTCCCGTTCGCCTTTATTTAAAGATCAATCAGTTTTCGTCAATCTGAAAGTCTCATATAGATACGACAAACATATTTAATTAAATAGCTGTTTAACTTTATTAAATTGATAAGTAGATAAAAATTGTTACGATGATATGAATATAATATGATGAAAAGTATGGCATGTCTCAAGGGATATCAACCTTTAACACAACTGAAAGCTTTTTGGCACAATAAAAAATAAATATATTTCATATATTGGAGATTTATCTATACAGATATTTCTAAAAGTAGCTTGAAACATAAGCTGATTTAAAAAAGCTTATCATAGTATACTTTATTTCAATAATTGTATAAAAATAAAGATTGGGATATATTGCTTTAAATATTATTTTTCCTTCTTTTTTTCTAATACGTGAACGTGCAATCATTTAAAAAGAATTTCATCTAATATGTAAGTTCAATAGTCTGATAATTGGCAACAAGTCTCGAGAAAGTAACGTTGATTCGTGCAACATGTCTGTGAAAACGACTATTTCACATATTTCATTTCCACATTCTCATATATCGTATATGTATAAATATCAACAAAGAGGAGAGTAACCCTAGTCGCAATTATTGCACAAACTGCGTAAACTGTTACGATTATATTAGAAATGTAAAACTAACTAATGTAATAGAGTCTCGTTCGAGCCGCCAAAGAGTTTCCCCTGTGGAGAAATAATCGTCGACCTTAATATAACCAGCCAAAATATACGGGGGAAAGTTTACGGAGTATTAGCGAGTGAACGTGCCCGCGTAAGGTGATTAAAGCAAATGGAAACTTGTTGCAGTGGGTCTTAGAGTCACCGTGCTAAAGTTCGTGCCACCAACCACGCTTAAGTTAATCATGCGAGGATAGTACAGTTCGGCGAACAGGAACGTCGGGAACGTCAGCCTAGCTTTTTGCTTTAAATCGAGTTCACTCGAAGATCAATTGAAGTTTGATCAATTACAATGTTCTCGTGATAATTCAGTGGTTAAAGGTAATGAAGATTAATAAAGTTTTCGGGATGGCACTTTATCAGATACGTACTGCAACTTACAATAGTTTCAGCGCAGCGAAGTAGAAATACAATTTGATTCATAGGATAAATGGACACCTTATGATAATATAAATTTCGTTTTAACATGCACTAACTACAGGAAAATATTATATTTGTAATATATGTAATTTAATATGTGAATTCTTGCCATATGTTTGAAACCATCGTCGTGAAAACGCTCATTTGGTTTAGAACTCGTGAGTCACGTGCAACTCATAAACATTTATATGAAATAGAAATGTTTCTTCCAAATGAATAAATATACCATCGTTTTATTAAATACCAGTTAACGCTTCGACAAATCGCGAAACAATTTATATTTTATACGGTATATGTAATATCTTTAGAAAACGTTACTTTTAATCATTAATTTCCCACTAACTCGTATAATTTCTGTTTAGTAGCATTTATATATCGTTCATACAAATCGATCAAAGTGTCCACCTACTTGTGAGCGACAGTGCACGCACTGATAAATTATTAAACTGCGTTTTATATCGTTTATCGTGTGTCTCATAATTTGTATTCGAACACCATCCTTCTTGCACACAAAGGAAGGACACTTACCTTGTATAGACGAATCCATATCAATTTAACAACGCGATACGCATATACACATAAACGATCCGTATATGAAACTGTATATCATTTAGAAGGGACGTCCATCGGGGAATATCTATCGATATTCTTACGAAGACTTGGTTCAGTCGACGGAATCTAGAATCAAATGATAAAGGAATACTTGAATATAAGCGAAAATGGATTTCGAATTCTCGTCGCGTAAAAGTATCCCACGCTCGCCGAAATAAAAATATTACGGTTTAGCAATTCAGGACGTCGTATACGTAGCGTACAGCTAACAAGCAACAGGGTGAAGAGAACGTTTTGCAGAGTAAGTCAGGAAGAAACGAAGGCACCGAGGGAAAATGATGAAGATAAAACAGTAACAATCGTAACAAGCAACCAGATTTATATATGCCGGTAGGAACGTCCCTCTTTATACCCGTCGAACGTTTTAAGGCAAATAAAGTTACAAAGAGAAACGAAAAAAGGGATCAAACGGGTACTCCGTGGAAAGAACGGGAATTTTTCCGGTGATAACACTTACCTGGGTTTTTCTTGCGTCAAAGGAATCAACTTAGCTAAACGACGTTCGTAACGATCAAATATCATATTTTCAGAAAAGATCTTATGAAATATATGTAATTTGATATGGACGAACCGTGTACATTGTATAACTGTGTGTAAATAGCAAGACAAAGTAGAATGTCAATAGTTAATAACGATTTGTCGCGATTTGTCCCTAATTTATAAGAAATAATAATAAAAAAAAAGATTTAATCGCGTAATATTTCCACTACAAAATGATCCGATAATCAAAAATGTCAAATTAAAACTTCTGAAGAGTTTAATAATTCTTTCGTACGTACGTATCTGTTCTCAAATGAATTTGTACTCGTTCCAAGTAAAGTTCGTTGATATTGCGTGATACTATACATAACTTCTACTATAAAGATAGTTCGAAACATTTCAGATGAGATATTAAACATCGCAGTATGAATATAAATGATGCTTATTTCAGACTTCTGTTACTCGATGCAATACGACTTTTTAATACAATTTCATCCTTATAACGCGTACACGTATCTATATTTCATACTTCTGAAACATCCGCAGAAAGCAAAATAATTCTGTTTAACTGTGTAAATGAGAATGCAGAATTATAGAACCGGTGAAAATTTTGTCCGCCTCTCCGTTCCACGATTTCGGCTAGAAAACTTTGTGAACGATGCAAGAAGGAATAATTCAACCTCGTTAGTTTATGAATCGGTTGGAATTCCCGTTTCGCTGCGAACGAACACGCGATGGTACTCATTAGTACGTGTTAATGCGAAACTCGTGAAAGTGGAAATTTCTGATGCGGTAATAAATTTGTGCAATTTTAAGTACCTTAAATCCAAACATAACCATCTATCGTGCGTGCATGTTGTATTTATGTAATAAACATAAACAGGTACATCGATAAAGGAAGATTTTGTTTAATCCACATATATCATATATATATATATATATGTATGTACAATGTATTTATTAATAAATACTTGAAGCTTGACTTCAATTTATATATTCGTATATAAACACTAAATATTGATTAATCGTTTCAGACCTGACTATGATTCTATTATTCTCAGATACAGGAGCTAAACGTCCATAAAAATATTTTGCTGTTGTTATAAATATTAATTTTCTATTGTCATTATATATAGAAAATTCGAGAATTAAAAACTGGTTTGTTAATAATTCGAACATGAAATACAGCACAAAATACCTGTGAAAATAAACAGTAATATTGAATATGATCAAAGTGCTTATAAAAATTTAATTCTTGAAGAATCTTTTTCCAAAGCTTACGGTATTTTATTGAATGTAATTACATACATATATACAAACAATTGGCCTTAACATTCCACATGATTTTTCGCCTATTCGTGTCAATGTAACAAGTTATTAAATATAAGCCAATGTAGAGTTATTAATCAGAATTTATCTGTGTTAAAAGGACAATATAATCGAATCACATAATTAGTTTCTTTTATCATATTGCAGAGAATATTAAAACGACTGTAACAAGAATACATATATATAAGGCAGTGTTCTTCACAATAGTATAATTAACAATCAATTTACAACAGTGGAAGTAAGAATACTTGTCTTTTCGACTTATTGTCAATTATTTGTAATTATGAATTTCATATGGAACCTAAGTTACTAAATGCACTCACCAAACAATTTAGATCAAATTAAGATAGAATAATTTAGATTATCAAAAGAGTCAATCTCTGTCTAAAGATCTGTTTACACGCAACACAATAGGGAATGAATAGTTCGATTATTAATATTGACAATAGCGTAATCTACTAGTTTCGTCAACATGTTTCGAACGACACATCTACTACGTTAAGATCGTGTATATCAATTCGTACTATTTTCGAATAACCTTGTTACATAATCAAAGCGACTGATGGAGCAAGGGAGTAACATAGTAATGACGAAGGGTGCTAGACATGTTGCAGAAATTAATGGAATGGGCGGAGCACATTGTGCAACCATGGATAGATGGGTTTCGGTTGATAGAACCCATCGAATATCGGTTCTTGACACTCGATAGCCTCTGAACTGATGTATACGACATTTGAAAATAGACGAAAGTGAAACTACTAGTCGCAATCAGTTTCCATGGAAACTTGTAGATTTCTCGTTTCTAAAAGAAAATATGCGATATAGCGCAAGCAAGAAAACAGTGCGTTTCAAAAAATATATGTGCAATAATGTACGTACGTGTATACATATTTAATGTTACGGTTATTTACATATACCTAATGTTCTGTCTATTCATTTTTGCAACCTGTTATAAAAAGAGATATAGGAAAATGACAAAACTTAACTGAAGCTACAGGATATAAAACTATAAGATATAATTTATGTACATACTTGAAGACATCGCATGGAAAGCTGACAATATGTCGTCGAATAATGGAGATTACAGCACGTGTATTGTTTTCTCTTCTGGTTCTGACACGTTATTATTGCACTGCCTTCAAGATTTTACCCCTATGACGTATTTGAAGTCTTCGACTTCAGTTCTATTTATTCAAGGGATATATGAAAAGTATAGCTTTTGCAACCCAATTCGCATTGATTTTGATCGAATCGTTTACCAATTGATTCAAATTGTTTATTCGTCCATAAAATTGATTTGTATCTAGCAGAGTCTTCTATGTGATAGATACATGTACAATAAAAATTACTTAACGCAAGCATTTGCTTCTACGTCATCAATATTCTGAATAGTAGAGTTTCGTTATACGTGCTTGTCAAACATACTTTCCTATACGCTTTCCTATACTCAAAGACTTACTAACCTGGTCTTAAAATTGTGAGCGTAGTTCTTTCGCGATCCTATCCCGAATATTCGATGCAGGAACTTCACGAGCATTTTCATGGTGGAAAACTCATCGTTGAAGATCCTCTTCGTGGCTCTTCGAGCACGCAGGCACGTTTACATCAAAAGCCTATCCAACGATGTAGGCATTAACGTTCATGATGGAAGCCACGATCTTCCTACCCCGCCCTTTTCATTTCTCTTTTCCAAGGGCGCCACATTGAGAAGAAACAAGAAGGGATACCAACGGGTAAACATACGTCGAAAAATACTCCAACCTTTGAAATAGCAATAGCTCATGAGCTTAAACCGCCCACGGTCACGGTCAACAAGATTCTTTATCCTCCATCTACGGATTTGTTTCACCGTATCCGATAGAATGATCTGGAAATATAAACTTCTCTTCCTGGTAAACCTCTTTAAACTACTATGCCCACTTTGTATACATAATACGAAATCAGATTAGAAATGATTTTGTAGGAAGTCGACAAATTAACGTGAAATTAAATAAAATGAAGGTTCCTCGTGAAGAATGGTTTACATGATATCAAGATCACTATGGGAAAAGCTATATGATATTAAATATGAAATTTGTCTCGATCTATTTTACGCTTCTCTCTAATTTTATTATGAAGGACGACTGACAATGAAATAATTAGAGCTATTATTCTTTCATAAATTAGTTATCAAAGTAAGATCTATCGTCGTTTGAATACGTTCATCATACACTGCAATAATACCAATATAAATATATTCCACATTCTTAAGAAATGATCAATAGTATATTGCTTAAGTAATAGCTTTAATTCAATTCAATAATACTAATGAAATAAAAAGAAAAACATAAATCCCTTCGATAAAGAATTCAAACCTCTATCGTATCTTAGTTATCTTACACAAACCACAATTATATCAGCCAATTTTACACACTCTATAACCCTTTGTATCCCTTTCGTTTATTCTTGTGATAAAACGATTCTCTTACCGCAATTCTCAATCGGTGTAGTCTGCTCAGACTAGGACAAATGTCAAGTACAGACCCGATAGAGAAGTCTTAGCCCCGAATGGGCAGATTATACCACTCTATGAAGCTCGAGAACAGAACGATAATCCCGAGACAACGACACGCGGCAGGTTCAATGGAAACAGAGCTCGCTCACGATAGGGGGATAGAGTATCAATGAAGTACACGTGAATGCACACACGAGAAAACGAAAGAGGCTGGTAGACGTGCAAACAGACGAGACGACGAAAAAGGGCGCCAACCTTTGAAAACGGCAGCGGAATAAGGGATGGTTGGTCCCGAGCAGACCTTCCCAGCCGCGATCACCGAGGGCGATGTTTACCCTCCACCTGCGGATTTACTCGTGCATACACGGAACAGCACTCCGGGGTAAAACGCATCTCTCGAGCATCCAGGAACGTCGAACAGTGTCCATTCGTGGGTTCTATGCTGCCAGGTACCCCGCCGACGATACTCCATTATTTTAGCACCATTAAAAGGCCTTTGGCCTTTCTATGGGCCGAAAACCTTCTACAGCCTCTTTTCTTTACTTCTTCAGAAGCGGCTTCATTCAATTTTGAAACATTCCACCGATATCCGAACAATACATTTCCAAAATGGAACAGTCGTCTGCTAACCGAGTTGATACTGACACTATCGCGATAATCGTAGCTAGTCTATGGAAGCATTGGAACACGAATAAATGAGAATTCACGAGGAATTCAAAACGTTTGTAAACGTTTAATTACGCGATTCGTATTGTGTACGCACTTTGTATTTATGGACGATGTTACTGTGATAAGTCGAGTGTTATATATTAGGTTGTCTGAAAAGTTTCTTTCGTTTTATAAGGAAATAATAGACGCACAATGGTCTTTGTTTTATATTGGTTTATTGAATTATGAATGAACATAATAATAAATATATAACGAACTAGATCATACCTAATTCAATGAAATAATGTAAAACAGAAATTGTTGTTCATCTATTATCATCTTACGAAACGAAAGAAACTTTTCGGACAACCTAATATATTGGCGTTTCAATTGTAAAACATATGCTTAAGTCTGTTATAATTAATCTATCTTTTACTCTATGGTTACTGTTTTGAAAGCATTTATTTGTCTATTATGATGTTATCGACATTAAAATTATTCTTAGAGAAGAATATTATCTGCTATATATTTTTGTATTATTTAATACAATATATAAAATATAATATATATTTAATACACATATAACGTTACAGAATAAGAGTCTATGACTTTGAAATACTAACAAGCAAATCATGGTTACATTAAACATTTTTATACAACAAAATTAGATTTCAATATCTACTGATTTGAATATACATTGTCATACTTCAGTTCTAAAAATCTCAGATTCTTCTTTTTAACATCCTCTATAATGAAATATATTTCGCTATTTTTCATCTAGTCATTGTAATTACCAAAGAACAAATTATTTCCAATATTCCTTCCGAATATCATTCAAATACCTAAACGATAATAAATAAATTGCATGCTTCGTTGATAATAAGGATTTCCGATAATTTAGTATAACTTATAGCTAATTAATTTATTAAACGACTTTGCTTGCTGAAACAAGGATCAGTCAAGCGCATGAGATTCTTGTTTTCCTCAAATTTCTTTAAACGCGTCGGGACTAACGATGTCGATAAATCCGCTTGAGCAAAGTGGGGAGAATGGATGTTTTGCAATAAACGAATAACGAAAAACAGGCAACTATATAACCTTTGTGCCTATAGCTTTGCCACGATCGTAGAATATATTTACTCTCCACCTGCGGATTTACTCGTGCATACACGAAACAGCACTCACGCTGGAAGCACATATCTCTTTTGCATCCTGCCTCTACCCCTACCTCGCCGTATCATCCACTACTATCCATTCACGCTGTCCATATGGTATTTGTCAAATAATCAAGCAGCATGTCAACTTACACTGTATATAGCAGTATCGTTGTTAAAATGATATTGTAAACCATTATTTTGAGACTTGGATAGCGAAAATAAATATTCATTTCGTTTACTAGTAAAGGAAATTTACAATTTACATATCAAGAAATATATTTTTGGGATTCTTTTTACATTTTTCAACCAGTCATCTAAGTGTTTATTAAATTAATTTTATCAACAGTGGTCTTCAAATGTTGGTCTCATAATTGTATGTATTTGGAATGTTTAAAATATACATTAATGGAAATATACTTCTATTAGCGAGTAAAACATATTTCCAAGAAAAGAAATAATAACGAAATAAATATTTAACGAATCCTTGAAACCTTGAATCCGATGGTATTTGTCAGATAATCAAGCAGCATGATAACTTACACTGTATATAGCAGTATCGTTGTTAAAATGATATTGTAAACCATTATTTTGAGACTTGGATAGCGAAAATAAATATTCATTTCGTTTACTAGTGAAGGAAATTTACAAATATCAAGAAATATATTTTTGGGATTCTTTTTACATTTTTCAACCAGTCATCTAAGTGTTTATTAAATTAATTTTATCAACAGTGATCTTCAAATGTTGGTCTCATAATTGTATGTATTTGGAACGTTCAAAATATACATTAATGGAAATATACTTCTATTAGCGAGTAAAATATATTTCCAATAAAAGGAATAATAACGAAATACATATTTAGCGAATCCTTGCAACTCCCTCCCATAGTCACAATGATAAAAAACAAAAATTCATAAGGTGTATATTTTTTAAACTGAAAAAATTGCAAATAAAATGTTGGCCCTTGATGGATTAATTATGAAATACTGATTGCTACACCTATAAATATGTATAATTATAACAAGTCATTGAAGTAATTATTGACAATATATCTTCTATCTAGAAGAAAGAAGAATAGCGTGGTGTAATTGTATTTATCGACAAATGAGTAGAAGTATCTTTGTAAACATAATTCTCTTTAAAGGTAGAATTAGGCACATTTCTGACACGGCTGTGAATTATAAATCAGATTCTAGATCACGCGTGAACATTCTGTTGGTCATTCTCCTTTTCCTAAAGTACCGTGAATACATCAAAACAGAGAACAGCGGATTACCTTTAAAAACAGCGATTCTAAGATAGAAGAACGAAAAGATCAAGCTGCACACGAAATGCACCTCTTGAGACGGATCTATGGGTTCCAAGGTCCAAAGACACTCCGTTTCTGGGAAAACGATCTCGGAGTAAACACCGTTCGCATTCAGGGACAATAAATAATTTCTCGTGGCATGCCGTTCTTTTCTACGGCAGATGTTATCTCTGTCACACAGGCTAGAGGGAAATTAGCTTCGTAGCTGACGAGCGCATGTTCAAAATCCCACGACGCGACAGGCAGGGCGATAACCAGAACCTTCAAAAAAGAGTGGAATTTTTACGCAACTTTTTCACTTGTCTTCTAATTTTGTTGCTTGTAACGTGGCATATTATCCTGCGCACATACTTGTATAAATTATACTACGTATGTACATAAGAATATTCTTACAGTATGCAATGTTTCATTTTTTTATTATTAAAAGGTGATACGTATATAGTTGTACAAATCACGTTCTCCCGCTTGCTTTTCAATTTGAAGATTTTTTTAATACTCTGTATATTTCTACCAATTAGCAGCAAAATTAGTACGTTTTGGAATTTGTTGTTGAAGTGTAAAATTCTTGTATATGTATATACTATGTTTTGTAAACTTTTACTAACATTTTTGAAACTCCTTATTTAATATTATCTACGCGTGTACAAATTACAATATATAGTATAGTGTTGCTAAATGAAGTTTAATTGAAGCAAAAATTTTTTGCAGTTAAAGATATTAAAAATTGTTTCACGTGTAGCTTATATCAAACAAATATAAATATTTTTCGGAACCTTTGGAATTTTCAATTATAAAAATTCTTCGTGGAATTTGTAAAAGTTCCTCACTTCTCTAACAGTAGTTACAAACAATAGATGTTGAGAAAATCATTCTTTATTTCTTAATCTTCTTTTACAATATAGATTTAAATATTCATTTACATATATATGTATAAATATGAGTATAATTAATGAATTTTACCAAAATTATAAAACTATATGTACAAATGCTTTTTTATCTTCTTAAATAATATTTTTTTCAATTTGACACCTGTTTAAGGTGCATTATCTCTTTTATAAACAAATGTGAAATCAAATGATTCACAGAATGACGATCATGTATTTCATAATTACTATAAGTAATACCATATTTGGTAAAATAAAGTATCATGATAATTGATACTAGTCCTAAACTTTCATGGTTATATTTATTAACTAATGCATTTATGCGAAATATAAAGTATGGAGCAGTCACGAAACATTATTCTTATTCAAAATTAATTCAAAAGTGCGAAAAATCGGTGTTATACGTTGTTAGTAAAACCCGTTATGTAGTAAAAGATTTCGATCCAATTTACGCTGAATACTGCTACTGTTTACGACTCTTGTGAATGAACTCCTTGTATATGCGTCACTTATTTTCAGCGAATATCTTTTACTCACAGTATCCAGAGAAACCACGTTTGTTATAGGTTTCCTAAAATGTTATGAAATATTCACTGGACAAGTGAACTAAAAATACGAGCTGTTAGTACAAGCATACATGTACGTATATCGTAAAAGTATTTGTTATAATTTATTTCTATTTATTCATATGCACTGGAACACGTGCATTTAAAATAGGAAATATGAAATGTATATTCAATTTGAATAAATCTTTAAGAACATTCCTGTATGTTACTACTTTATAAACTATACCATACGATTTCACGATTTTCCAGTATATCTTCTTTAAGCAGTAACTCACAGTTTACGCGCAGCAAACTCTTCCTCTACTCTTTCTATTCCAGCCACACATGTACAAAGCAATCATTGAATTACACGTGTGTACCTGTTCTCTTAAGAGCGCTCTAGATCTCATTGAATTTGTACATCAATCTGGAGCAGATACGTTGACCCATTTGAGTGTCGATGGCAAGAAGCGGAAACAAGATTCTTTGCGAATTATCGGCTTACCCGCAATCCGGTGAAGCCAGTTGCAAATGAACCGGTAGACGTTCTTCGCGTCGCGTCGCGTCGTGCAGATTTCTTTCTTTTTTCCCGTATATCCAATTTGGTTAGTCGGCCACGTTAGGGCCGTGCCAAGAACTCCGCTGGGAAAACTGGCGCCGATGCAAGGGGGTGTGAAACGCGACTACGAGAGCAGGAAGGGTTGGTTTCTAGAAAAAACGAAAAGTCGTGCATTAGCTTGAGTGCGGATCTCGACCTTGTCTGCGACTGTTTATCTCGCTACTTGCCGTTGATGAGATCCAACGTGGCATACATGTATAAACAGCCAGTAGTACGACACACACGTTTGCTAGGTACGCACAAAGCGTGTTTATGGCAAAAGTTGTACATATATACACAGGATGGTTAGGCGACCCTTCGAAGTTCTCAACGACATGGCCGACCAGCTGAACCATACTCTTTGAATTAGGAGCCGCGTCATTAAAAATTTTGTTTGCCTGAGTCTCGTTAGCGAAAGATTTTGTCTGCTGCATAGTCCGCTGCTTTCTTTCTTCCTTTTCACGTCAGTCCTCTGATTGACCGTCGCGAATCTCTCCCATAATCTATTAACGACCGTGTCGTAACAGGTGAAACTTATGTTTACGTAACGCTTAACGAAAACAAAATCCCATTCATTATAATTTTCAATAATTTTTCTTCTCTCTATACCGTGACTAAGTTTCATTAAAAATATAATCTGTACGTAATTTTGTTTGAAACACTATCCCGAATTTGTTTTGACATTATAAACCATGGAACATTTGCTATTGTATCGCATGTTGTTCTAGTAAAGTATTTCCTACCCTCCACTTAGTGTCAGCAATTATAACAGTCAGACACGTGAAAAACACTCGAATCGATTGTTTGAATCTTTGTTCCCGCCACAATGTCCATTCAAAGTCGTATGTCACGACAGATTAATGGCTCTCAGAATGACAGTAGGGTAAACTCAATTAAGGAAATGGCATGCCGTTCGCGATATGCAAATGCGCGTATCAAGTTTGTGGCAGAAAAATATTGCACAATGGAAGCACGTGCAGCCATACCAAGTACCGTACTATATCAATATCGTATCATAAGCTTTTATATCAGTAATTCATTAGCGCACGAAACAGGAAGCTATATAAATCTAGCATACCATTCGCGTAATTTTTGCATTACGTTGCACTTACTTACGCAGGTGTTATACAGGCTCATCCATCGACTGGAACGAGGCATACATTTTTTCTGCTTTAAATCAGAAAATATTTTAGAGAGAAGAGCTGAGTGATTTAAAGAGGATTATACTTTCACATCCATAGGTAATTCTTTTCCTTTTTTTTTTTTTTTGCCAACGCAACGATGCATTTTACAAGCGCAACATATTTTTTTTTACATGGGAAAGCATTTTCCGTTATAATTTACGTGCATCAAATCTTCTTGTAATTTTATTGGCAGATATTTATTAATTGAAGAAAAAGAAAATTAAAGACGATTCGTTGCATCAATTCACCAACCAATCATTTTTCTACTGTTTTATCGTAATACACTTTTACATAAAATACCTGAAAGGTTTGATTTATGCAAAAAGATATATATGTATATTTTTTTTATAAATAGAGAAAATAGTCGAGTTGAAAAATACAGAGGTGAAATGGAATAAAGAAGAAGTGGTATATGTATAAAGTGCACACGTATCGTGCTAATAATGGCTCTCAAATAACAGCATATGTTAAAAATAACCTAATGCTAAAAACGTAATTCTCTTTCAATTATTCGCATTTTTCCTGTAACTGCTGTTTCTAATCGCGATAAAGAAACAGACAGACTTGTTCCTGTTGCATCCTGAATCACCCTGTATGACTATGAAACAGCAATAGAAACTGCTCGCGTATCTCGTAAGAGTTTCTCTCACGTGGCGGAACTTCAAAAGGTTCCATGATGAATACCACGTCCAATGTGGTCGTGATTCAGTTTGTTTTGTGTTCGCGTTTCCTTTATTTTACGTAGAAGACAAACAGCATTCAGCGGTCAGAGAAGACATAGGCA